>VZSZ01002481.1:271615-298378 GCA_013398815.1 Ibidorhyncha struthersii
AAAAAGTGGCAAGGCCTGGAGGGAGCACAGTGTTTCATAGTGCACGAGGTTCAGCTTGGATGTGGTGCCCAGCACCTCGCTCTGTGAACCAGTGCAGCCGGATGAGAGCATCCCCCTGTCCTCGGTCCGGGGCCCTCGGTCCTTGCCCCACACACCTCCTCCCCACAGACCCACAGCAAAGGGAGGAAGCACCAGCATAAAGCTCTTGGACAGATATTCCCAGGAAATGGAGACACTAAATAGTTCCTGAAAACTTGATGGAAATGGAGCTCTTGGCAGAGACCAGAGCAGTGGTTTTTAGTAGGTTTATATTTGGTTGAGAAAAAGAAAAGCCCCTCTAAGGAGCCTCTGCTTTCAAGGCAGAAAAGAGCACCCTGGTCTGAACCTTCCTTGGAAGTAAAGAGGGAAATCCTACCAGAAACATCCTAAGATGCTGCAAATCCCCTTCTGCACCCCCCACCCTTCCCCTTGTCACAGCATCTCAGCCATCAGTCCCACCACTGGCCGTCAAACACGGCTGTCCATCTGCTCACCTCCCACTCCCACAGCCCTCCTTTCAAACATGAGCTGCAATAAAAGAAACCCTGGAAAGCCCTTCTGCAGTCCCCGCTGCCACTGGGCACATCCCTCCCGGTATCACCACCAGTCAGCCAGATAATCTCCAGGCCTGCGGCCAAAAAAGCCGATTGCTCTTCTTTTCTCAGCCATTTCTCTGCCTTAAGTGGACACGTAAAAAGGAAAAAGTGAGAAATGAGCAGCGAGTACTGGGACTGCACGTACAGTCTCGGAGGGCCAGCTGTGTGATGCCTCCCTGCCAAACTCCCTCCTTGCTTCTTCCTCTGATGCCCCCTTTTTGGTGGACACTTCCAGGGGCTCCTTCGAGGTGCGAGCGTGTCACACTTTCTACTTTTTCCCTACGAGGGTGTTGAAGACCCCAGGAAAAGCACAGGCTCTGCTTAAACGGTCCCATATTTGTAATCCCAAACCATCACATGGAGTCTTAAAACATCTCACCTGGTCAAGCCAAGGAGGAAGAGTGCTGGGGCTGCTCTTTGCCAACCGGGGACTCACTTGGCCATTTCCCTGCTGCTTTATGGGGCAGTTCCCCCCAGATTTGGGAGCTGGTGTCCAGCTCACAGCAGACTATCACAGCCTAACCTCATCACAGCTGCCTGCGTCCATACAGCACAGTGAGCAGCCAAGACCACAGAAGGATGCCTGGGAGCGAAAGACTTGCTTGGGCAGAGGGCAAGGGGCAGGCAAGGCTCATCCCAGCAGGGAAGACCCATGCAGAAGCTCTCTCCGGGGGATGTTTGCAGAGCAAAGAGCTGGATGCTGGATGCTCCTGGCTCCCAGCCCGGCAGCGTGCCCCTGCCCGTGGCGGGGAGAAGCTGACAGGACGTCTGCAGTTTGGCTGAGGCATCTGAGCTCTTCTGCTGCTGTTTTTGTAAGCATCGTCCTGATGGTGTGTGGCGTGGTCAGAAAAGGAACTTTGCCCTCTCTCAGCTCACACTTTTCCTAAGAAAATCAGTTTGGATCTTTGCCAAAAAAGCCAAAAGAGAAAAAGACTTACCTTTTAAAGTTAAAATCTTCACTATTTTTGGTGTTTGGAAGCTTTCTAGAGGAAAACTCTGGTCTGAAAATGCCTCTACAAAAATTCTAAAGTAGTATTTTGATAGAAAATTTGGTGTTGCTGAAATTTCTCATGGAGGAAAAAAAAAATAAATGAAGACCCATCTCAGCAGTGATGCTGATCCCAGATCCTGTGGTAATCTCAACCACCGGATACTCGTGGGGTTTGATCAGATGCTCAGCATTAATTTGGAGAGAGAGAGACTGTTCACTTACAAGAAGAAAGACTGAAACAAATACAAGGGGGAGTTATAGTCCTCCTGTTTTAGGACACTAACCTCTAATGGATGGGAACTTCTCACAGGCAATAAGAGGTCACGGCTGGGGTAGGATATTGGGTAATGTGGACCATTGGTTTGATCTCTGATCTGCTTAGCAATTGTATTAGTCCCAAATTCCTAAAATTTCATGGTGAAAATATTTTTAGGTTAACATTCAAGCAGGGAATGATTAGCTCCACATTCTGGTAATCTGTGGGATAAGGAGCGCAGAGCACCATCTCATCCCACCGGGTTAGCACAGCCGCCGCCGGGCTCTCCGCTGCTCTTTGGGAGCTATTTAGAAATCATGGAAGTCAATAAATCTTTGAAGTTATTTTGGGCTGGAACCCAATGATGTTTAATCAGAAGCAGATGCGGATGGAGGTCTTTCCTGGAAGGCTGGTGTGGGGGCAGGCATATGGGCTCTAAAATAGAGAGAATTTTTATTATTGTTGTATGTTAATGTCCGTGCTTTAAAAAATATTTCAGATGTACTTGGATGTGTCATTGGGTGCCTCACACCAACAAGAGGCAATTACTATATGTTTCAGAGCTGTTCAAAACCAAGTGAGAGCAGGGCTTTGATGAAAACCCCCAAATAATTTGATTTATTTAGGCTAAATGTTCCTGTAAAGTCTGCTGGATTGGATGGATGTCATGGATGGACAGCTGGGTGACCAGCAGTGGGCTCCTCCATCCCTGGTGCCTTCAGGCTGTTTTTCCTTGGGATAAAAACACCATGCTTTTTGGACTGCCTCCAAACGTTCAAAACTGACTTGAGCATTTCTAAAACTGCTGCCTTCTGGCAAGAAACAGCCTTCCGGAGCCAGGAGCTGGGATGCCACCTTCCAGATAAGGTCTGCTGCCTTCATCCCAGCCCATCCAGGTTGGCATCCCTTGCCGCAGCCCTGCCCAAGGCTCAGAAGATTCCCTGGGCTTTGCTCTCAGGTGTGAGCCAAACACCACCTTGCATCCACAGCCCTTGAAATCACGTTGGAGTGAAGAGGGGGGAGACACACAACCCTTTTATCTTTCCTATCCCATAAGAACCAAAAGGTGAGACAACTCTGCTACCGCTCTGCAGCCAAACCCTTTGCTGTAAGGAGCCACAAGAGGGCATCAGCTTTATATTTTTCCCTACCCAGAGAAATCCAAGACAGTTTCTGGATAATGTTCTGTTTTCCTGTGCCCAAGTGGAACTGTGGGAATGTTAGCTTGTGAATCCTAAAGCCGTAAGAAGATGGGTTGGCTAATAACAATGAGCCTGACTTTCTTTTCATTCTTGCAATTTGGCTTTTTAGTCGCCTCTGTGGAACAAGAGAAAGGCAGAGAGTGTTCCCTCTATGTGGGAAAAGAAGAACATTTTGAAAATTAAAAAAAAACACCAAACAAACAAAACAAACCCAAGCCACGACACTGCCAGTGCCTGAAGAAATTGAATAAGAATTAAAAGCAAAATTTTTGAAAGCGCTGCAAAACACCGTACTGATTACACCGCATGTGTCAACAATTTTTTAGGTAACGTAAATAGGTTCAGCATGCTTGCTGGCATCCAGCGCTTCCTTCTGAGTTTGATTTCAAAGGAGATATTTCCTACCCCGACAGCATCTGTGCTCATGCATGTCTGGTGTCACTCCAAGGCGTCCCGCTGTCCTTAGCTGAGTTCACTGCCTCCGCTGTAGTTACGGCTGCTGGATTAGGGCCGTATGCTGTAAGTACCCTGCAAGCGTGCAGAGATATTTTTCAACGGTAAAGTGCCATTAGGCCTAGCCCCCTTAATGAAAAGACAGTGCAAACCAGACGAATGTCATCAGACCAAAGCAGAAAACAAATCAGGAGCAGAGTGCCCCCTCCTTCATCTTCAAAGTAGTTTAAGTTTTTCAGCAATATCAGTACTGAAACAGAAATAGGTAAAGAAATCAATATAGACCAGTGCATATAAAAATGAGCCTTCCAGACTGGTGTTTAGAAGAGGAAAGTGCTATTATAAATGTTGCAGCTGCTATGTCCATCCAGAAGTGAAAGATAACGTTTGGTCTGCAAAGACTGGTGCAGCAGAACCTAAAGAAAAAAGTGAAACCTTGAAGCAATTTTCTGAAGATTTATTTCCTTTTTGTTTTGTGCTCTCCTGGGCTGCCTGACACATTTGGAAGAGAGTCCAGAGAGACGCATGGGCCAGAGGGAAACTTTCCGGGACACGAGGCCAGGTAGCGGGAGATGGAGTCAGCCCAGACTTTGCTTTCCTGGTGCGGGGCAGCCCGCAGTGGCTCAGGCAGCACCATGCCCTTGGCGAGAGCCGGTGTCAAGGCTGGAGCACGAGCACAATGTCACCTTGGTGGAGATGACAGCAATGCAACAAGGTCCCAGTGCTGACCCCCTGCTCTCTGTGCCTGCCCGGGGCCGTGCAGCCGTGCACATCCCTGCCAGGCTGCAGCACCAACATGTCCCCCACCCAAAATGGGACACATCCCGGTGACATCAGTGTATGGCAGCGGGATGGCACTTCATATCCTGGGCTCTGCTGCAAGAATCATGACCTAGGGAAGTGAGGTACACTGAGAAGGGCGAAGGCAGACCTAGACTGGTATTTGGCTTGCGCTGGTCTCTTTGTGCCATATGAATTGTTGGTAGACACAGCCCTGATCCCGGTGTCCCCTTGTGACCTGCCTCCTTGTGGAGGGAGGAAGCTCTGGAGCTGATCCTTGCAGCTCTCCGTCATTTCTGGTGTCCCAAGTAAGAGGCAACACAATAGAGTTGCTCAAAAAACATGTCCATAAAAGCTTTTTGAACAGAGTTCAAAAAACACCTTTAGCTGAAACCATGGCTTGGGGAAAAATGAACCCCCTCTGTGTAGGAGGCACCATCCTGGAGGTGAGAGCAGCCAGCAAATACGTGGGAAGAAGTAGTGAAGGAACACAACGGTGGACAAGGAATGAAAGACAATGAATAACGAGGGGAGCGACACGTCCTCAGCCAGTTCCCGTGGGGATGGGGCTGCTCACCGCTGGTGTGTGTCTCAAGAAGGGTTTGCTCCAGATATCTTCCCCCGACTCGTATCCAGAATGGACTTTCTAATTCCCTGTGCTCTCTCCCTTCCTTCTGCCTTCCTTTCCAGAGGTCTCCTGGCTTCCTACTATTCCCTGCCTTCCTTCTTTTCCTCTCACCACATGCCAAATTTGATTAAAACGTGGCTGGTGTCTGGCAGGTCATGAGACAGAAGGAGAAGAGAGAAGAAGGAAAACAAAAAACAAGCGGCCTTTTTTTTCCTGCCTTTCCAGACTTTGCACAGGCTGCATGAGGTCTTGTCTAGGATGCTGCCGTACATGTCTCTGGGGTGGCCCGTGCCCGTGCCAGGGAGCAGCAGACACCCGTCCCTCCTGCACTTGGCTTGAGCACGATGCTCATGAGCTGGACGGTGGTTTCCTTCCCTTTGCTTCTCCTCTCCAGCCTCGGCAGCAAACATGCGGCATCCCGGGATGGTGCAGGGGTCCCGCGGCCATGTGCATCACTGCGTGACTCTCAGTGGCACCCCTGAGGGGAAACAAGCCACCGAGCAAGAAACGGAGGAGACGGTATAAGCCTGTCCAGCTCCATGCAGTGCTATGGCCCTGCAACGCCAGAGCTCTGCCAGCGTTCAGCAGCAGAGATCCCCACCTCCTGAGCAAGGGAAAAGATAAAAAGACACAACCAGAGGGCTCTCATTCTCTCCACTGACCCCATAAAATCAAGGGATGAAAATATCGGCAAATCTGTCCTTAAACTAATTAAAGATTGACGAATGAGGCAGCATGGACACAGGCCCATGACAGCCATGAGTGATTTTCCCCACATTTCCACTCTGCAATTTAACATTCATGAAAAGTCAAAAAAAAAAAAAATCCCATATCACCTCTTATTTGGAGGCTAACTAGGAAACAAAAACAGCAGAAAAGGTTTAGAAGACTGAGCCAGCCACAGTCATGCCATGTATTTCTGGAGGTGTGATGAGCCCCAGCTCAGCCGGCAGGACACCATCCATCCAGCCGTGCATCCGCATGAGACCCTGGGACCAAGGTCTGTGCCATCAGCTGAACTTTGAGACCTCTCTACTGGGACTTCTGTAATGGGGCATAGGGATTCGGTCAAGGCATCCCCCTGCCACGTCTTCCCCTTCTGTCACAAATGGCCAAGCTGAACTGTGAGCAGCTGGAGCATCATCAGAACCATCCTAGAACTGCTCAAACTTCATCAACACTGAGCAAATCTCTTAATCCCCAGACCCAGAGAGGCAGAAGGGTGGAATACGCAGCCCTTTGGCCACAAGGAATTCAGCCGCCAGCGCCACACCTATGTGCACATGCCTGAGTGTGTCTGCAGGTGTCTGTGAGATGAACCGCTCTGAATCCTCTCCGTGAAGAGCCCTGAAGTCGTGGGGGAGGGCTGGAAACTCTGTCTCTCTTCCTTGGGGGATTTGATGTACTTCCAAACCATTTGGAGGCTGCCAGGTTCTCCAGCTCAAGGGGAAACAACAACAACGTTCATTAATCAAATGAATTTCAGGTTCCTGCTGCCAGCACGTGGCTGAGGCACATTCACTTCCCGAGCTGACATCTGCCATCGTGCAAAGCCGTGTGGATGCCAGCCCTCGTGTAGCAGCACAATACCTACCGCAACTAACCCACCCCGGGCGAAGACGGGATGGAGACGATCGCACACACCGAGGATGAAAAATAAACCTTTTCTCTGCAGTAAGCAAATCCCAGCAGAGAGGGCACATCTCTGGTCTGCCCAGCCACCTCTTCTGGTCCAGGGTCCTTTCCCACCACCGCCCTCCATCCCTTGATGACTGAGCTAAAAGATGTTAAACATCCCAACAGCCTTGCAGCTGTATCGTCCAGGGCAGTGGCATCCCCGGTGTCTTCTGCATTCTTCAGAGCTGCCGTCTCCTCTTTAATATGATATATTTTGAAGGCCAGATAATAAGGCCATTAATTCTTTGGCTCATGCTGTGAACTATTTAATGGAACATGACAAGAAAACAGTGTTTCTTTCCTGGGAGTAATTATTGTTTGACTTTAAGTCTTTACCTACGGCAATAGCTGTAAGGAGAATAGTCCCATTAAAGGCAGGTGGGGACTCTAAATCCTTAGAAATGAGGACTGTTTTTTAACCTGAAAGACATCATAAATGACCGTAGCAGGGCCAGTTAATTTATACCTGATTTCAGAACATTTAATGGTGCTTCTTTTCATCACTGAACCAGGCACCTGGAGACACTAATAGCTGGTGTTTTCCCACATTGCACCTCTTCCCGAGCCTGGAGCCAGCCCGGCCGTGGGGCTGAACGAGCTGGAGGCAGCAAACTATTCCTCCTCACAGGGATGTTTCGGAGAGCTGCCCGGTTTCTCTTTCCAAGAATCAGTCTTTTCCAACAGCAAAGACAACATGTTTCAGGATGAAATATTTTCCCCAGGTCAAATAACTGCCCCTTTCCTCGGCCGCAGCGGAGGGATGCATCCCATGCTGAAGGCAATGTTCAAGCATATGCTTATATTTCGAGGAAGGGTTTAGTTAAAGCCAACCATGTGTGAAAGCACCATCCAGACAAGATGCACAGTGCAGTCAAGGCCTGATTCAGAGCCTGCTGCAATCCCTGGAGAGGCTCACGCTGCCGTTCGGCAGCACGTGGAGCTGGCTCCCCATGCGGTCCAGCCATGGCCAGCAGCTCTGGCTGACATCAGCTGGGATCTGGGGACATCACTTGGCCAGGAGGAGGTCTGGAGGTGTCCACGTGGCAGTCTGTGACAGCTGCCGGGCATGCAAGGCCATGCCATGAAAGGCATTCAGAAAAAAAAGTTTAATAGAGAGAGATGGATGAGGGAAGGATAAGGAAGGAAAAAAGGCTGGTGGAGGTGTGAGAGCAGCAGGCAAACACAGAGCCCTGACTTCGAGGCTTCATCACACAAATACTTTGCCTCCACTTTCCCTCCTCACAGTCACAGACCCTGCCGCTGCCTGCTGGAAAATCTTCATCAAACATAATTAGCTTATATGGGTTTGCTGTATAGGGTTATGAGAGCTTCTCCCTCTGGTTTATTATTGCAGGGTTGCTCCCAATTGCTAGGCTACGCGGTGTTGCTGTTGGCGGTGAGGGATGTTGGCTGCGTCGGAGCCCACATGTGCGGTGGTAGGTGACTCATGAGATCTGGAGCGAGCGTTTCAGGCTGTCTTCAAAATTTCTCAAGAAGAACATTCCCTTCTGCTGAGGCACGGCTCCGGCCACCGCGGCTCCTGACAGCCCGCACCAGCACCCCGGGCAGGAGCGAGTCCCGGGCAACCCTGCTCGGTACCCGAGCACCCGCACGACTCCAGATCTGTGGGTGAAAAGCTCTGGAGGGACTGATCCTGCTCCCATGCACTGTGCCGGGGGATGCTGGGGGATGCTATGGCATGGAGGGGGAGGGGGAGAGGACCTTGCGGCACAGGGGCAGTCCCGCTCCTCACCCAAAAGAATGCTCAAATGTTGCAGCGCCAGCAGGTTTCCCTTTTCAGAGCAAGCCCGGGGCGGATCTCTCACTAAATATTGCTCTCCGGACAGACCACACTCCCCTGTGGATCAGCTGTTCTTTGCGTGCACAGCCCGGACACATGCTTTTATCATTTTTGTTGATTGTTTGAATGTTGCTTCTTCTCACTCTTGGCACCTGAAATGGCGTGGTCCGAGTGCCTGCTTTGAACTAGCAAGTGCCAAGAGTGATGGAGGCTCCATGGGTGAAAAAGGTGTCCCCGGGGAGGCACATCGCCCAGTGCCCCCGGTGGCCCCAAGGGACATGGCTTTCCCCAGAGCCAGGGCCAGCCCGGGGCTGGGCTGCAGCTCTGGGAAGTGTGTAGGAGTTCAGGAGTTCAGACTCGGCTGATGTGAAACGTCTCCAATCTGAAAAATTGGCCTGGAGAAAGCCGTGTCCCAGCCATTGGCTTCTCTTTAAAGTCCAAATCCCAGGAGCAGATAACAAACTCGGAGCCGACCAGCCCCTCTCCGGACAGGGCTTTACACTGAACTCAGCTCCCAGCCGGGAACCAGCATCCCACAGCCCCCATCTCCCTTGTTTTAACAATATTTTGCTCCAGAAATCAAAGAGCTACAGGGAAGCACAGCTCGCCCACAGCTTTGAATATTTACTGGCAAACACTGACCTAAAGCCCAGACCTCTGCACCTCGCTTCCCTGCTTTGCTCCCCGATTTTCTGCAGCTCCCCAGCCTGCGGCTCCTGGCAGCCCTGGGAGACACCGAGCGGCTACAAAATTACATTACAGGCAGACAAAAGCCTGGTAACTGCAAGCGTCCTGCTAGAGGATGGCCTTACCTCTTGCCCTTGTCCCAAAAAAGTCCTGGATGGTCTCTAATCAGCCCCTCATGTGCCTGCTGTATCCCTGGTGAGTAATAAATCTGGGATTCCAGCTTGCACAGATTTAATAAAAGGAGAAAGGAAAAACTGTTCCTCAAAAGTCGCTCTTTAATAACAACTGCTTCTGGGACAGGAATCCCATTTTGTCCCAGTCTGTGGGGCAGCAAGCAGAGGGTGCCACGCTCGGCACCCGGGCACTGCAGAGAAAATGAGTCTCATGAGGACGGTGGGCTGGTGTGCGGTGGGGGCTGTATTTTGGGGTGCGTTGCCCTCTTCTTTGGGGATGCGGGGTCCTGCTCCGATCCCACATGTGTGCCTATTTCCAGTTTATGTTGGGCAGCTCAGAAGTGACGGGACTTGCAACCGTGAGCAGAGGCAGGACCTGCGTGAAGGGGCACAGGGGTTCCAGAGCAGGACCAAAGCAATCTCTCTTTCTAGCTTTCAGCCTCGCTTTCTGCAAATACAGTGTTCCACCCGTCGCCTTGCCTGCACAGCTGTCAGTCCTCCTCTCGAACCTCCCTGCCAACTTCTGCCAAATTTGGCAGAGGCCCAGAGGCCCGAGGGGAAGAGTTTTTGAAGAAGTTTCATGAAAACGTGCTGCTGAATAAAGCCGTAAGGATGCTGCACCCGCCCCGTCTCGGAGAGCCAGCCGGCAGGGCCAGCGCAACCCTACGAGCCATCAGCGATGCCACACCGCCCCCGTTCTGGGGCTGGGCTGGCAGCCAGGTGCTCAGCCACGGCCTCAACCTGCCATCTAGTGTTTTTCTCTGGGCTTTGGCTGCCAGAGCCTGCAGCTGGCAGGGAAACGCATCCATTCTGTTCAGCTGTGATACAGGAGGAGCCGCGGGTACGCCTCCAACGAGACCCCCGAGAGCAGTGGGGCAGGAGGGTGCTGCCAGGCTCCCATCACCAAAAGAAGATGCAGCACCCTATAAAACCATGCAGCTAGACCCCATAAAACCATCAGTGTTAGCACCCGGGAGCAGTGGTCCCCTCCTGGTTGCTACCAGGGCTGCCCTGTGCCTTTCCCCCGTGTGCAGGCACCTGCCGGGGATGCTTTCTGCCTCCACCTCCTCCCAGTCTCTCTCCAGGCAGGACTGGGTGCTCGTTACGTGCCTCGCATGGTTGCAGCCGCTGGAGCTCACCCTGGGAACATCTCATACCCGTGTCTGGAGGGAGCGGACTCCCTGCCAGCCCGCGCGGCGCCCGGTTTTGCTCAGCATCCTGCAGTGCTTTAGGACTGGGTTTGCGGACTGGGTTTGCAAACTGGGCTGGAGGCAAGCCTGGAGGTACATCCAGCTTTGCCCTGGTGTTTGTAAAATACATGCGAGGCACTGTCCCAGCTGCCGGGTCCGTCTCCGAGCAGGGCCGAGTCCCTGCCTGGCCTCACCCCAGCATCTGCAGCTGCTCGAGGCCGCCTGGCGCTGCAGCTCCGACAGCGGGACCCACACCGACACACTTCTCATTCCTGGGCTTCTGCTCTGGTTCGCCGGCAGCAGAGCGAGCGGACAGCGGGGTCAGCAGGGAGATTAAGGGCGTTTCAAGGCTGCAAGGAGTTTTTGCTGCTTTTCTTTCCTCCTTCTTTCCAAAACTATTTTTTTCCCAGAGCATGACTTGTCTTTATCAGCAATGAGAGCTTAACCTTCACTGCTGGGTACCCCCGGCGCCTCACAGCTCTCCCTTGCCGCCTGCTGTCTGCATCCCCAAAAGCCAGCAGCGAGATAAGAACCCCAATGCGATGTATACGTGAGGGGAAATCTCAGAGAGCCATCCCCCACCACAGACAAGGCTGTCACCTATCCCCGGTGGCTCTGGCTCCACCGAGCACGTATGGAGACATCACGCTAATGCGAAGGGCTGATGAGATGAGCTGGGAAATGGCAAAAATTGGAGCTGATCCATGAAGCTTAGTGGGCATCAGGGTTAGAAAACCAGAGGTTGCTGCTGCTCCTGGTTGACGTGGTGTTTCTACCACACACACAGCAGGAAAGCTCCTAGGAAAGCCTCTGGGACAGCCGCAGTGTGTTTTCCCCTGCTGCTGGGGGATAAATCCCGGCTCCTAAGTCACTCTGACGGCTTATGAACTTGTCACTGTGTGTATCAGATACTTGCCCTTTTCCTTATGCTTTGTTCCCAGGAATCTCAGACACTAATTGCTTATGGTTACAGAATTGTCCAGATAGGATTTTCACATAGCAGTGCTGGGCAAGGGCCATACTCCAAGGAAACAGAGTATCCAGCTCAGCCTCTGGCTTAAACTGTTTATAAAAATCAGCTATTTCGAAAATTGAAAGATTAAATTAGTCCAAACAGAAAGGCCCACACTAACCACTGCAGACTGTGCTGGAATGATGTCATGTAAACAGGGAAGGGGTGGCCACAGTTATTGTCAGGAATCAGATGAAGCTGCCACAGAAAATAATGAAGATATTTTGTCCTTTGAGGATTTCAGGGTTTGACCCCAAATCAGATGCAAGTGGACATCCTGGGATGCACCAGGGGTTCCTGCTGGCACTGCCGCTGAGGCTGGGAGAAATGCCACCCGGAGGCGTTGGAGTGAGCAGTGCCACAGCATCCCCAGCCCATGGGATGGGGTGGGCAGTGCCGGGATGGCGGCACCCCCAAGCCCTTCTGCAGACCTGCCGCCTGGGCTTAGGGACAAGCTGGGGCCACCTTCACCCCACACTGGGCTTAAACAGCCTGGGTTACCGGAGTTAAAAAACAAAGCAGCTTTGAGAAAACAGCCTTTCCCCCTCTCTGTCTCAGCTTCCATTTGTTAACTTCCCTTTCAAAATGTAGAGGACTTTGCCATCAGGTGGTAAATTATCCCTGGACCCTTTAGAAAAACAGATTACTCGTGCCTATAAACCACAGTGGTTTATTTGTTTTGTAAACCAGGGCCTCTCCTGCTGCTCCAGCACACACTCCCTCCCCGAGCTGAAATCCAAGTCCTTTGCACCGAACAGAAACGCTATTCATTCCCCTGCCCCGTCAGCTCAACCCCCTTCGAGAATTCCCCTCCCATCCCCCTGCGGCCACCGCTCACCGAGACACCTTGGAGTTGGCCAGCCCTGGGGCGCACGGAGAGGACGGCTTTGGAGGCTGACGGATGATGCTGGCACAGGTCCTTTTGGATGGGATGCTTTGCCCCTGCCCTCCATCCTAGAATGAAGTTTTGTCCGTAGGATGCCCATGGGGTTCCCGCTCCCGCCTGGGACCGGAGCCGTGCAACCCTCCGCAGGCTCGGGTCCTGCACCCTGCGCTCGGTGCCAGCAGCCAGCTGGCTGGCTGGGGACAGAAATGACATGGCAGCTGCTTGCATGTCTCCAAATGCTCTACAAAATCAGCAGGCACCAGGACACATCTCTCTGGTCGATAACCATGATACAGAGAGGAGAGCTCAGCTGAAAAAGGCATGGGCAAGCAGATGGGCATGGGCAAGGACATGGACCGTTGATATGTCCCAGGGCCAAGGGGCTTTGGGACAGCAAGGATGGCGAGGCTGAACACCTACCGCACACCGGCAGAGGGAATGCAGCCTGGCCAGCCATACTCATGCTCCAGCGCTTTTAAGACGGAGAAGGGGTGTTTCATGCCAAGTCCACAAGGCCAAGGGTTTTGAAAGCCCCATTGTAAGCACGACATCTAGCACTGCCTTGCTCCTCCACAGAGGAAAGGCAGGTGGACAAAGCACCCTGGTCACTGCACTCTCCCTTGGGAAATGGATGGCAGGTCGTAAAGGAGGAATAGCAGCTTGGCAGGAGACAGAAATCAAACCCAAATGGAAAGCAGCCTCTTGAGAGGTGTTTCCCTCCTGAAATGCTAACAGGAAAACGTGCAGGCAGGCTCTAAGGTGGGCTGTGGGACACAACACAGATGGAGGCAGGAGGACACCCCTGTCCTAGAGGCGATGCCCGGGGCAGCAGCCTGGCGAGCTCAGTTCAGTGAGTGCTGCCATTGTCTCCCCTCTCCTCCTTTGCCTGCACACAGGACCTGGCATAACTGGCCCGAAGAGAATATTATATAAAAACCATGAGCTGATTAGCCTGTTATCTCCAGTTCACTCTTCAACTTTCCATTGCCTCCATAAAAATTTCCTCCAGGGGCCAGCAGGTTTGATGTAATACTTTGCCTGGCTCTTCCCACCCATTGCATCAACGCCTCCGGGCTGCACAGCATCACGATGCGGCGTAGCCTTTCTGTGCGATTAACTGAGAGCCCAGCTGGGCTCAAAATGCAAGGCTGAGCCACACGCTATGCCAAATGCGTTCCAGATGATAGCAGAGTGGCGTGCAGCAATGTCCAGCTTTGGAAGCTGCAAACACCTCGTAGTAACTCTTTATTGGCCAGAAAAGTTTGGATTTGGGGAACATTTCTATTTGGGTACCAGATGCTTTCTGATCATGGAGCCTGCTGGAGACCTCTCTACCAATTTTTTGGTTAATTCTGCTCCTTGGGAAGGGGCAACAGCACTTCCCAAAGGGTTAGACAGTCTTGATTATGTCACATGGATTACAGGAATGACAAGAAGCCCCTGTCATGGACAAGGCTGCAAATTCAGGAGGTGTCAAGCTGAACAGAAAATACCAGGGAAGGCCGTGCCTGCGCCTGCGGGGCTCTCCAGGGATTCCTGATGCTCTGCCAGCCCAGGGCAGGGATTTCTTTCCCCACCTGCCAGCCGGTGGAAATGAACTCAGAGCTAACAACGTGCCAGGACCAGGGCTGTAGCTAAGCAGAACTCAGCTTGGCAATGTCAGCTGAGACAGCTCTGAGAGTCCAAATTAGCACGGGCTAGGAGACCGCCAAAGACCCAGCCCCTAAACCCAAAGAATACCTTCTTCCTTGGACTCCTGTGTCCTGGTAAGGCTGTACAAGGTGCCCACTCACCCATAACCTCCTTATTTCTGTGTTGAACAGCGCCCACGTTTCCCCACTTCTTTGCGTGCACATATTTGAGGGCCATAACTGAGTTTTATGCCCTGCCCTGGGGTTCCACTCACACTAAAGCACTCCTGCCAGCGAAAATGGATCAGGCCCCACACTCCCCCACATACCTGCTTTCTCCCCAGCGTTACTGGGGAGGGTGGGTGTAAAAGGGTGTGCAGCCCCTGGCAGAGCTGCCGTCCTGTCTGCCTGTCCCCACCGTGAGCTGATGGCTATGCTGGCCCCGCACAGCGGCTCTCCATCCCTCTCGGCTGCTCAGCTGGAAAGAGTAATCTATACTGCGGCAGGGAAAGCGGGTTTCAAAGCCACGAGGCAGGCGTCCTAGCAGCAAGGTGTTCAGCAACAAATCTTGTTGGAACAGCAGTGAATGAAGAAATGGGTGAAAGAGCATTAACATTAACGCCACATAAAAGTCAGCCCCAGTAACGCTGATTTGTCAAGGATATACTGAGAAACTTCTGTTACCTGGTCAGATAATCACTTTCTTTATTAATAAAAATAATAGATCAATGTCCACCTTCCTTCTCGCTTTCTAGCGCACTCATTGCTGCAGCTCTTGGAGGTTTACCATCTCAGCGCCCAGCGCTCTTCCCCCAGATGTCATCTGTCGCTTCCCTCTCAGTCTGCCACAACAGGGCTCGATGGCTTCCCATGAGGGAGTGCAACGCGTCTGCGCTGCTTCCAGGGAAGGGGCAAGAAACGAGGCACGACCTGCGAGGAGCCTTTTCTCCCGGAGGAGTGGGACACTTGGCATTGAAGTTCCCCAAACGCATGTCAGTCTCTCGCCAAGGAAGGTCAGCAGGATCAGGGTGCAGAAGACGGGGCTATATCTTTGCCCCACTGCAGATTTCCTGCAGACTCTGACAAGTCCTCTGGCTTTCCTGTACCTTTGGTCCCCCGCAGCAAATGATGCTCTTCAGGGAGCATATGAACTACCGTTCCTGTGGAGCAGAGATTTCCTTGCCCAACGTTTGCAAAAAGAGGTCTCATTTCCAGACTGTTTGAGTGGCCCTAACTATGCCCGTGAATTAGTCCTGCCCCGGCTGCGTTAGCTGCTTCCAGCAATTCCTCCTGTAGCTCCAGCAATGCACGGCTAAACTCTGAACTGCATCTGCAAGGCTGAGGCAAGGGTTCCCGCAGAGACCACCTTCCCAAAGGAACCCTCTTCCCCGCAAACCCAAACCGTCCCAGAAATGACATGGCAGCTCCCGTCACAGCTCGGGATGCGCAGTCAGGACACATCATCGCGGTCTCCAGGGCTACGAGCCGCAGCTGAATTTGCAACCTGAGCAGGAGCGAGTGGGGAAGAAAGGAAGAGTTTGTTCCCTGTGCAGCTGAGTGAAACCTGTACCGTTTAGCAAAACCACACAAACCGCAATGATTGTGCTGAACACAAAGCCATGCGAAGAGCTCATTCCATTTCTGCAGCTCATCAGCCAAGCAGCCGAGACATTTGTAACGCTTGTGTCTCCTCAGAGGTTTTGGTCTGTGCAACATTATCATGCAGTCAAAACTAAAACTCTGGGCTAGGCTCTCTGCAAAAAAAAAAAAAAAAAAAAAGGAACTGGCTTAAATTAAATGGCCCATCTCACTCTGTCAAACTCAACTGCGAGAAACCATGTGGGTTCAGCAAAAAATCTGCTATCTGCACTAAGCAAATACAAATAACCCGCGGAGCAGATGGGAGCAGCTGTCTAGGAAAATTTGTACTAATTGTTGTTTTGCTGGAGAATTCACAGCCTTGGCTGTGCGGTCTGGCCAGCTACTGAAGTATGGGTGCTGTGCAAGCGCTGAGAAACACGGTGATCTGCTCTAGTTTGCTTTTTGGAAAGGAAGAGAGACCGGAAGGCTGGGGGTAAAGCTGGGTAAAGATCTGAACCCTAACCATGGCAAGGCACGTGAGGCAGAGTGAGCCTTTAGAGACCCAGGCGCGGAGAGCAGCGTGCATGCCAGCCTGATAGTACCGTTACCACCGTACCCAGATGCCACTTGGTGGTAAAATTTGACCTGATTTACTCCAACGAGACTTGGAAACACCTATTTGCTGGCAGATATTGGATGGCTTCAAACGCTTCCTCTGCCGCGTTACCCCAGATGGAGAACGGAGGCAGCCTCTCTCCATTTAGCTGAGAGGAGCGTTCAGTACGGGGCTTGGTAGTTTCGCCTCATCTTTAAACAGGATTAAAGGGTAATTGCGAAGTTTCTTTCTGCTTCAGAGAGACTATCCACCGCATCAGGCTGCAAGCGCTGCAGTGCGGATGTGACTGAGCTCGGGCTACTCCCGAAGACTTCAGATGCGGAGGCCAACAGCCCCCTGCATTCGCAGGCAGGTTCTGCACAAAGCTGCCCTTTCAAAACCAGTCCTCGGTTTTCCACACCCAGAAATCTCTGCCCAATTTGCTACATTATCCTGCATCGCGTTTACCGTCGCCGCGGAGGCAGGAGCTTCAGCACAGCCGTGGTGGGAAACCCGTGCGAAAGAGGCAATGAAATTGCCCTGGCTTCTTTCATTCTCCAGGCTGAGCCAAGAGCTGAAAGCCGGCAAACCTGGGGAGCTTCAACCTCCCCACCAGCATTTTCACGCTTAAGTGGAGTTACTGACTCTGTTGGGGTTCGCTGGAGCTCAGGAGTGGGAGATATTATGGCCTAATGCAAACAGCACAAAGGCGACTGAACATAATTAAGGCCCTAACGACAAATGTTGGACTTGGGTTTAATCTGCCAAAAAATCTCCTTCATAACATCCCCGCAGAGGTATAAAATGCTGAGCAAACCTGGAAAAAAGAAGATAGCGCTTCTCATTTCCTCGACTGATTTATGCTCTACAAACAGTATCACATGCTGTCGCTGACAATTTCATGCTGAGTTACTTATGCTGCGTTCCCGACATAACGATACCTGCAGATGGGAAGGAGGTTCGGTATGCCTTGAAAAGAAGCGAGGGAATATTTCTATTTGACAGCTTGTTTTCTTTGGTCAATGCATCGAAGGATTTTAGTTCATTATTTCATGTCTAGGCTCAGTTCCCAGCCACCAAAGGGACAGACGAAGTCGTAGGGTTAGAGAGAAACTGAAATACTTTTCCTGATTTCGCCTGAGCAAGTGAGCAAGATGTGCCTGGGGACACGGAAATGATTTAATTGCTGTAATCTGAGTCCTGAAGTCCTTGAATGAACATTTTAATTGGGTTAAAAAAGGGAAATTCAGTGCTTTAAAGCACTTCTAGAGCCAAATGCCCTAAACTACAAGGCACCCGCGGATGCACTGCTGGGACTGCAGTGCTGGGGGACCCTCTGGGGAGGAGATGCTGGTGGGAGTGGGTGGAGGAGGAGGNCGTGCTCGGGGAGTAAAGCCAGGCATGTTGTGCGGTGCCCTCGCCTTCACCCTACCTACCTAATATCCATTCATGATTCAGGATTAGTCTTGGCTTCAAACAGTGAGGCTAGAGCTGTAACACGAGCTGAAATAGCACAGGGTAATAGCCTGTGTAAAAGAATAGCAGTAAAGGAATAATATTTTCTTCATATGGTGATTGGGAAAGCAAAGGGGGGTGTTGGGAGAGGGTCTGGGGGGGGGTTGGGTATCTCCTGTTCAATACCCAGCTGATGGAAACTGGTGTGACTCACTTCCCTAAATATCTTTTCAGGGCTGTATGTACGTGTCTGTATGACATAAAGAATGTTTGGACAGGAGAATCCCTTGCAAAGAGGGGCTGGAGAAGGCTGACAGTGAGGCCGCATCAGCTGTAAACACTTGAATTCTTATTTGCTCTCCTGCCTCCCCCTAAGGACAGGCAAAAAGCCAGCAAACCCTTTCAGGATGCTGAGAGCATCTTGTGCAGGGTGTTTATGGTGTATTATCAAAAGGCCTAACCTGCATCTCCACAAACATGTCAGGAGATGCTATTTGCAGCCACTGCCAAAACATCTCAGAAAGGGTCCAAGACATCACCCCATGGACAGCGTTAACAGCTTGAAAAGGTCGGGCTAGTAAAATCATATACACGCAGGAGGGCTGCACAGGCTGCATGTATGAATGGGGCGTTCACGGCCACCTTGAAAGCTCAGAGCAGAGACAAGAGCAACGTTGTGCTGCAGGGAAAGGTCGCACCCTGGGACCCACCGACCTGATTTCTTCTCTTTCTGCTGAGGGCTCTGCAGAATGAGTCTCGGCAGGTTCAAACTTGACCGGTCACAGTTGCTGTGCTCATCCTGCCCCTCTGTAGATGTTATTGCTCCTGGAGCAGGAGGAACCCAGAGCCTGCACAGGGCTTGGTTCACCGTCCCAAGGACACCTCACGTGTCCATCCCTCTTTTGCGTGGGCCGTTGCTTAAATCCAACTACAACTGTTAACGTGTCCATATTTGCACTCCTTATGTATTTGCTTTCCAGGAACATTTGTGTTTCGTTGTTTCCAGCATGCATGGAAATTAGCTTTTGGCTTTGAGAACCCATAAAAGCAGCAAAAATCCGGTTCCCTCAGAACAAGCCTCACGAAAGCTGCTGGAGCGAGCGGGAGATTTGCATTGGCTTGAGTGAGCTTTTAACGCAGGCCTGGCTGTCGCCTGCGATCATGGCACACTTCAGGGCTTAGGGAAAGCAGCTCCAGCCAGGCTGGCTGGACTTGGGCTGCCTTGCTGTGCTGTTTGCCACGACACGGAGCGGCCGGTGGCAGGCAAGAGCTGCGCTCTGTAGAAGTTCGCGCTCCATTTCAAGTGATTGCATCAGAGAAGGATGCAGGCACTCTGCAAAAAGCTTGCGGAACTCCCAAGCTAAATGGTTAAATGTGCAACAAATTGCTCAGCCCCAGAGTCAGGATAGAGAAAAAGGAAAACAAGGGCTTTGGCATCCCTGGAAAAGTCGCTGCTTCTTCCCGTGCCTCCTCTTTACTCGCTGCCTCTCTTGTCTGCAAGAACTTTGAGGTCAGCGATTCCGGAAACTCAGTGTTCATCCCAAAGGGACTTGGACTTTATCCGAGTGTCATAGCAGACAACTAAGTAAATAATATTCATCACTGCAATCACCACCCTAATTAAGGTTTAGCTGGGTGTGAGGCGAAGATGCAGCATGGAGGTTTGGGCAGGAACCCGTCTGAAGCTGAACTCCAGCGGGTTCCCCTTGGCCTTTCAAGCTGCACCGTGGTGGGAGGAGAACTCAAAACAAGAACTCAGCCCATGCCTGGACCGATGCCTGCGTGCCCACAGGCCCATGCTTAGCGCAGAAGGATCGCCTGGGACCCGGGCAGGGAGTGTTCAGCCTCTCCGGGCATTGTTCGGGTTCAAATGAGAGGAAACGCTGCATATTTTAACTGCCTGCAGATAAAAGGCTGCTATTTGATTGTCTGCAGACAGGCTGTGTTGCTGGGATGTCTTTCCCAGCAGCCGAGCACGGGGGGATGTTGGGGATGGGGAGGGCACTGGCGGCTCCCCCCGCACGCCCTTCCCCGCCGCGCAGCCCCTGCGTCCCCGCTCGGCCGGGTCCCCGCGAGCCGCGGGAGGGCCCTCAGCTGAGAGCCAGGTCCAAGGTTTGCAGCTGGCTCCGGGCTCCGTAAGGGGCTGAAGCAAAATCCCAGTTTTCCAAACACAGCTTGCGCTGGGAATGCGGGGATGCATTTTGGCATCCAGCCATTTGCCAAGCAAGGGGGACATCCAAGGGTGGAAAACAGCCTTTTGCTCCAACCTTCCAGCTATTCCAGCGGCGCACAGCCTCCTTTCCTGCCAGCCACCAACACACACGTACTGGAGCACCTCAGGTGCCGCTATGGGTACACTGGCTCCCTCTCCCTGTGCAGAGGTTGAGGACGGGATGAGCTTTCCTCCTTCCTTCACCTCCAGGCAGTGGCCCCCCACTTTGTGACTGTGAAACAAAATCCCCATTGCTGCAAGAAACAAGGAAGGTTTCCCAGCGTCACCCAGAGGCACGTCCCCTCCTACATTTTGTACTTGTGCTGTTTGTTCACCCAGATCTGGGGAAGCTTTAATCTGCAAGTAGATCTTTCTCTGGTAAACAGGGAGCTCTATAAAGTCTCCCGCAGGACAAATCCCTGGAGGATGATGCTTTGGGAAGCTGGGGAAGCAGCATCTTTAAGCTCTGGGGAAATCAGGCTAAAGCTGATCCTTGCACAGAGCAGCACAGTCGGGTTCGCTTTGCTTTGACCTCCCCCACCTTTGGCCACTCTGGCTTTTACTAGGAAATGACTCTCGGAGAGGAACGCAAGAGTTCGCTGAGCATCAGCTCAGGAAGCTCTTAATCAAGTCGGGAGCTTTCCCAGGCGTGGAGCCACCCCCACAAGCCTGGAAGAAGCTCTCGCAGCCCGGCGTGGGTGCTGGCCGCAGGCAGCCGGGGCCGCAGGCTGAATCACGGTGACACCAAATCCCTCCCTCCCCGCCCCAAAGCATAGATGCCAGAACCCACCCAGAGGTCAAGTCCCACCTTGGGGTGCTCCCCATCATCACCTCCTTTCCCCACATCCAGAGGCACCCTGCATCCCGGCACGTGGCGAGACACGGCTGCGAGAGCTGTGGGAGCTGGGCAGAGGACAGAGCAGGGCAGGAGCGAGGGCTCCGGTCTCATGGGAGGCTGGAGGAAACGGGGAGCACCAGGTACTGCTTTACCTGCTGCAGTCCAACAGGGCCAAGGGATGGGCTGGAATGGTCCCGCACAGTCCCTGGCACAGCTTTGCCGCGGGACAAGTCACGCTGCCCCAGACAACGCCGGGGACCGGGCTGCGTGGAGGCAGTACCCGCCTCTGGGGAGATTTCCTCTCATGGGGTGCAAGTCACGCTGCACCACTTGCCCACATGGCCAGAGAGCAAATCTCAGCCCAGTTTACAGCACGGCCATCACCGTGGGGTCCTCAGGGTGTCCCATCCCAGAGGAGGGTGAGAGTATCCCAGCCCTGAGCCTCGCTGCTCCCGGTGCCTGGGTTGTGCCCTGCAGCCTCCGGCACATCTCGAGCACCAAGAAGCTCAGAAAATCTGACCCTTTTCCCAGGGTCGCTGACAGTTTCCCCGACTGGCCTTGGGTGAGTCATTTAATTCTTCCACTTTCACTCTCTGTCCAAAAAAAACCCTAAGATAATAAAAATTCCTTCTTCCTATCCATTTAGACCATAAGCTCTTTACGGGATCGCTCTGGCGACACGCGATGAAGATGTGTGTGCCTGTGGCTGTGCTGGTAAGGGCAGGGTGCTGTCTGCCACAAGCCCTCCTGGCCACAACGAAAACCCACTTGTGGCCCCCCCACTGCCCCTGGGGATGCCCAGGACCCGCAGGAGGGAGCACGTGGTCCCTCGGGGGGCTGCCGTGCCCTTCACATGCTCAGGGCTACAGCAAGGCAGGAAAGAACTGGCCTCTGGGTTGGATGGCCAGGAATTTTGGGGATGGAGGTGGGGAGGAGGGCTGCCAATCCCTGGCTGGACTGTGGCCCCCAGGGCTCTGTCTGATCCCTGGGTTTTATGAACTCCCTGAATTTATCACCAATTCCCTCCGCACGGCCAAAGCTCTGCCAGGATCTCATTGTTGTTTCAAACCGCAAAGCAAAAAAAGGTTACAAGTTGATGGAGAGATGCCAGGAAAGCCCCAGGAGGGCTAATCCGTGGCAAAACCTTCCTGCACATGAGCTGATGGGCTGTTTCTGAGTCCAGCCCAGAGCGCCAGGCTGGCAAGGAGCCCCCGAGCACCGCAAGGTTGGGTTTCCCTGGTCAGGACAGAGGCAGGGACCAGGCAGGTTTCAGGCAAGACAGATGTATGGGGAGGTTTTGCTCAAGTCGGATGATTTTTTCCATCCCTTCAGCAATGGGAAGGAGAAGGGAAGGCAGCACTAGCAGGGTGTTTTGCCACCGTGCACCACGCAGCCTTAAGCAAGGGAGATCTGTGGTAAAGAGGGGCTGTAGGGCATCCCCCATCACTCCTGCCCTGCTTGGGGTTCCTTCAAAAACCCCGGCCACGCAGCCCAACGGCCTGGTCCAAGGGACGCTGGGGATCATCTCTGCAGCCACCACAGCCACCCACTGCCTTGTTCCATGCCCATGAGGCCACGCTCTGTCCCACTGACGCAACCAGGAGCTCGCTCACTTCGGCGTTTCCACCCGGACAGGGTAGGGCTTCCCCTGCATTTGATTTTAGGGTTTTTTTTTTACTTCTCCTGACAAACTGATGAAACCCAAATTTTTGCATTGGATATTTTCCTGCAAACTATCCCAGGGTTGTACTGAAATAATCAGGGTCTGTGTCCTCAGTGGTGGTGAGCTGAGAAATGCCAGCTGAGCACCAATGTTTTCTGAGTTTCAGCAGCCGAAAGATTAGCAAATAATCCTTTTTTTTCAGCCCAAACTCCTGGAGAATCTGCCCTCATAGCTGATGAATAAACACCCCCACCCCCACACACCCCAACCCCTTTTAAAAAGAGACTTATGCATGGAAGCTCCAGCAGTGCCTGTTGCCTCCTCGCTGTCGAATGCAGGGATGTCCACCCGAGCCATGCCCCTTCCCCGCCACCGTCCCCTGCCCTGCGGGGAGCAGGGACGCCAGCACCACCCCAAAGGCTGCCGGGCACCTTGCACCCCAGTGACCGCCCTGATCCTGCCCTGCGAGTGCAGCCCAGCATTGGCTCTCTCCAAAGCTACTGCTCCAGAAAACCCCGAATCACTCAAGCTTTCGTTAATGCAAGTGAGTAGCTGACACGTCCTCACGTCAGCTGCTTAATCAGACACACTGCGATCCGGAGCTGTTCATTAAAGAAAAAAAAAAAGGAAAACACGAGAAACCTGAATTGCTTCTTTATTTGCAGCCAAGGAGAGACTCGCACGTTTTTCTAATAACTCTGCTCAGTCACTGGCTCCCCCAGCATCAGCAGTGGTGGCTCTGGGCAGCTTCTTTTGGCACGGGATTCCCCCTCCCCTTTTGGACACCTGATTTCTTCCCATGGGAACTAGGGGTGGGGGAAAATTTTCCATTATTCCCAAGCCTATTTTATGACAGTTTAACCCCTGTCAGCTGAAAGCCCAGCTCTCCCGCAGCCTTCTGCTTTTTCCAACGGAAAGTCCATTAAATCTGACAGCAACATCTTTATCCTTTCAAGTGGGTCTGTCCCAGTGCTGGGCTCCAGCTCTGCGCAAGGACACCACATCCAGCCTCCCAAAATGGGCCCGGGAGGCGGTGTCAAATAGGCAAGGACAGCTGGAAGTTGCCTGAAAACAGGAGTCCTCATGGTTGCTAAACTGGGACCAACAGCTCCTGCTTACCCCATTCACCAGCTGGGTTTCCAAAAAGTAAATAGTCTGTTTTCAGTGCAAGCAAGAAGACCCCAGCCCAGGACGTGTCTCCCGGGAGCAATCCAGCCCCAGCTCTGCCCAAGGGGTTCTCGGGGCTCAGGGCAGAGGCAGATTTGCAGGACAGCGGAGGTTCGTTTGGACAGATACAGGAGGCATTTCTCCCTCTCCCAAGGGATCAGCAAGGCATAACCAAGGTTAGGAAAGCAATAAAGAAAAAGCCCATCTGGACGGTGCCATTCTTCTGATTCATAAAGTTAAATAAAAGGCCAGAAAATGATCTCTCTCTTTTTTTTTTTTTTTAAGCAGCCAGTAGGCCCTTCATATTTTCCCACTTACATCATCCAACATGGTTTGAATCTACAGTGACTGGTAAAGCCTCAAAGGCATAATTGCAGTTGTCTTAGGAAAGTGAAATCATATGGTGTTCCCAAGATCCCCTCCCCCTTGCTTTTTTCCTTTTCTTTTCTTTTCTTTTCTTTTCTTTTCTTTTCTTTTCTTTTCTTTTCTTTTCTTTTCTTTTCTTTTCTTTTCTTTTCTTTTCTCTTTTCTTTTCTTCACTTCGCCCCCCTTTTAATGTTTCTCACTCAGCTTCCAGATGTTTCCTGCGGAAAAAAGAAAAAGAGCAAGAAGCAAAGCGAGGCAGAGAGAAGGGTGCTGTAGTGGAAAAGGCCACGTAGCAGCGAGAGCTCCCTGGCCAAAAGAGGGGAGTGGTGGAAGCCACAGCCTTCGCTCAGAGCAGCCCGGTGTCTCCCTGGCTGCTGGGGCACAGTGACCTTGCTGCCTGGTGGGCTGATACTGGACCCTGCTCTCCCATCCCATTCCATCTCATCCCATTCCAATCCCACTGGGAGCTGGCCCAGCCTCTCCATCACTCCACAATCCAGGCTGGGAAGCCCTTAAATGTCCTGAGCTGAGCAAGAGGTGGTGAGCATCAGTGTATGCCCTGGACACAGTCAGCCTCCACATTTGGGGAAATCCCAGAGCCAAGTAGGGCTTCTTGTGGCCCTACAACTCAGACCAGGCTCCTCACCTACTTGTCAGCCCATATCAAAGGGGTGACTCCCAACAGAGCCTTTGCCAGCCCATTCCTGAACTCTAAGGCCTTTCAGGGCTTTGATAAACCACCCTTACTAATGCCTTTGTGGAGGTACTTCCACTCACCCATAGACCATGGGCTTGGGAGGTGAGTTTGCATCTAGACAATGTCACATGAGGCATTTGCATCAGTTTTTAAAGACCCCCAAGCTCTGGAGGCATCCAAGCCCTGCTGACCCTCACCTGTGATGGAGGGTAAAAATTTATGACTGTGCTGAAGTGCCAAAAGGCCTGTTAGAGAGAGAGCCCTGCATGCTGACGCTGGAGGAGCACCTCTGTCCCTGCTAACAGCCTCACTACAAGCAGAAATACTCACCCCACAATTTAGGCAAGCACAGCCTAGGCATGGTTTCAATTAAGGCTGTAATTTACTGAGCTGGCTTGGAGGAGGGTAGCACAAACTCCAGAGGAGGTGCCTGAAACTCTGCCTTCTCTCTGTCGAGTTCTCTTTCCTTGGAGAAAGGGAAGAAGGAATCACACCCTGCTGAAAATGCCTCTTTCTTCCTGCACAACCCCTGCTGTGCTGGGACCAGAGAAGCTGTGGTCCCAGGGGATCAGGGACAAACCCCACCAGTGGGGCAGGCTATGCTAACCCCACTGTGTACCTCTCCCTGCCCTGCGGTGGGAGGAGAAGCCACAGTATCCACAGGAGGAGGTGGTGAGGGGTGAGCTCAGAGCCGAGGAACTGCGGTAGCCAGACCAGTCTTCTCTCCCTCCCCAGCCATCAGAGAAATCCCATCTGCAGTGCTTTCCTGCAGTTTTGCAGCAGCTGTAAGAAAGCGAGGGTGGCCCCGTGCTGCAGGAATGACCTTCCCTTTGAGCTGACAGAGCACAGGATGCAGCAGTGGTCTCAGCATCATTCCCCCACATTCCCCCGCAGCACATCATTCCCCGCTGCAGCTCCAGGAGACTGCCACGATCACACCACTTGACCGGTGGGCCAGGCATGGTTGTTAGGGATCGAGGCAGGTACAGTTTACCAGAAATGAATTAAGCACTTCCTAGGGACTGGAGAGCCCTCTGAACTAGTAGCATTATGGGGTGGGAAGCAATGCAGCCAGCCAAGAACTGTTGAGCGTCTGGGTCAAACTCATCTCTGAATCAACTTAAAGACCTCAAAATTAAGTCATATCCAGTGTCTTCAGAGCATCAGACTCCTAATAGTGAGGGGGTGATTTCTAGCGTCCTGTTGGGAGTGCAAATACAGCTCATCTGAACCCATTCCAGATGTTCTACCCTTGCTGCAGAGGAGGGAGGAACCGTAGCTGCAGCCCCCTCGGTCTGTTGCTGAGTTGTTTTAGAAACAACAGTGAGTGCAGTGCATCCCATCTCCCTGCTCAGAACAGGTAGCAGGCTGAAGGGTTGTTTACTTGTGTAAGATTCACCCCAGGGCAGGCACAAAAAGGGTTAAGTGTAATCTGCATGGGAACACATCTCATTTGTACAGACCCAAGGCCTGGGAGGGCTCATGCTTCATCCCACAGGCAGTGTTTGAAGGGCCTTCTCTATCCTCAGCACGCAGTTTACTATTCCCAGTAGAATAGAAATCTAGCTCCACCCAGGGCAAGAATGAGACCTGGCTGGAAAAGCTGGCATAAGAAGAGGAAATTTGGCCTCTAAAAGATTGTCTTGAGTTTCTAGATAGTCTGTACTTTTGCTTCTTAGCCTAGGCCAACCAGATGTTACTATCGCAGGACGCTGCCCAGCTCCACACCAACGCCTGTCTCCAACACTGTCCACATTCAATAGAGCCACTGTGTTCTTCCACGGAGAATTCAGCATGACCGACCCTTGAAATGGGCATCTCAGTCCACACACCATGCAACACCCACCGGCACAGCAGCTCGGGAGTTCAGGCAGTGGAAAAGGAAAGAAAAAGGGGCAGAGAGGGAAGGAAAGAAAGCGAGAACATGTCCGGTATTCAGGTCTGGGAGTGGCAAAGCCACAGAGGCAGCAGTAGCAAAGCGTTCAGCCTTGCACAACCCTCCCTGTATTACAGTGTGACAGTTTTGGCAGCACTTTCAGCCTGGTTTTCCCCCTCCGCTGTCCTCCCGTTCGGGACACGCTTTCACCCAGACACGCGGGGGTGCCTCCCCGCCACCGCTGATCCCCCGGGGCAGGGACCGGGAGGGCAGAGAAGGGGGAAAAAGAGAGAATTTGTGGGACACCCACG
>VZSZ01002483.1:0-15604 GCA_013398815.1 Ibidorhyncha struthersii
GCTCTCAACTTGCTCTTCATCTGCTCCCAGGGAGAACTCAAGATGTCCCTGAACATCCAGAAGAATTAGCTGTTGCCTTCCAGAAGAAAGCAAACACATTCTTACTACTTCAGTTGGACACTGCCATAAATGACATCCCCGCACAAGGAGACAGAAATCAGACAAATTTGTTATAGTCAGAAAATAGAAATAATTTCCTCAGAAAAGTTGTGAACCAAGGAGTTTGGTCGCTGTAGATGAAGAAGCACTACTCTGCTGACTGGGGGCTATGTCTTCCCCACAATACAGATAAATAAAATCACCTGTTTTACCAGAGCTGAAAACACCAGTTTGTCTCAAGCTAGCTCTTCACCTTAATGAACATGAAAGTACAGATCTGTACCAAGCCAAATGTATATACTGAATCAAATCAGAATTTATTATTACAAGAAAATGCTGGAAAATTAAAATGATAGTGAGGACACGGCTTTACCAGTTTGGTTTGGTGTTGCTGATGTGTTCCCTGTGCTTGGTACAAGAAATAGTGACTGGATGAAGGACCCCAGTGCATTCACAATATCACGGAAAACTTTAGTGGAATGTTGCTTCATATCATACGATTGACAAAAGGACCTGGAAAGTATTTTATAAAACATAATAAGTATTTCACAAATTAGGAACTAAAAGCATATTTTAACAGCAACAACCCCACCCTCACCCCCTCCCAACTGTAGACTAAAAGCACATTTTAACCACAAATATTTAGGTAAATAATAATATTTAGTTTTAGGTAAATGCTCATTTGACATTGGTAAGACAGAGAGGATTTGGAATACTCAAATAACTATAATTCAGCCCTTCCTGGATAATAAGCACTGCCTAATGCTTTATAAAAAATACCTTGAAGAGTTTATTGCATTTAAGTTTCTACATATTTACAATGTTTTATGAAGCATTTTCCACCAGAGAAAAATAAAAAGATTTCTTAAATTTTATGTAAAAGTGAAATTCAATATATTTAATACCTTAATAGCTGAGGCTGCACACAAAGCCTGTGAATAGATTCTACTGCAACAGCTCTTAGCCACTGTGGTTTGTCGGCATCCAGAAACTTAACCAGCAACGACAGAAAGATTTCACATTCTGTTACCTAAAAGATATAGTTTATAGCCATTAAATTAGAAGAAAAAGCCTCCTACAAAATATTTTCTCCAAAATACTTCTGTTTCATCTCAGAAGTCCTATCCCAGGAGGTTTTGCACAGGATCGAAAAAAAACCTTTAACAAGCATTTACTAAAATTATATAAAAACTGTACCTAATAATCATAATATTTTTGCCAAGCTAACACCACATATGCAATTGTATTGAAGGAGTTATACTCCTCACAGAAGTTGCACTAAAGTTCTTACATGTGCTACAGTAAACAAAACAGAAAAAAATCTTTTTTAGAAAATTCTAAAATTCAGGAGGTAAAAACAGCTGAACATCTGTTTTTTATGCACACTCTGTCAACAGCTTTAGCAACACAAGTCAAAAGCCTCTCAGCAAGTATTAACAAGGCACAGCAATCAACATTATCTAAAGCCAGGTAAACAACATAAGATCAAAAGGTTCCCAAAATCTCAGCTGAAAGGTAGTTAAGCACAGAAAAGACTACAGCTAATCTACTCTGAGAATTTATACAAGCCCATGTTTAATAAAATCATACATGTAGAATACATGTAAATACAAATATACGTATGAGAAAAAGAATAGACTTTTCTTCCCTCAGTATATAGTCAACAGTTCCCAAGAACTAATTAATACTATTACTGATCACAGTACTGGCATATACATAGAAAAACAGAACTGCATAAAGAAAATTTGAATATATTCTTACCAGTAAACTGTAAAACTGCTTAATCAAAACAGAAACTACTCTCAGCAAACGCATACAGATGGGGAAGTATGGTTTTTCCACTGGTGCTGGGGAAGATGACGTGCTGGAACCTTGCCTGAATTTGATATTTGGGGAGAAGAGCTTTATAACAAGAGGGCATACCCTTTCTTTAAGAAGAAAACTGAATTCCTGATGCTGAAAAAGAAAACAGAACAAATTATAAGCAGATATTCTTTAATTGCTACCAGTAGCTATGATTATGCATCTTATTTACATTTACTGTTATGATCAAGCACTCTGAAGTCATGTAAATCTTTTTACAAATTACAGGCTCAGGAAATGAAAAAGAAGAACGGCAGACACCATTGTAAAGCTACCAAGAAGCATGATGAAATGACATGGTCAGATTAATACCATGCACCCCTCTTCTATTTTGCAAATTGAAGTAGGCTGCTAACACATCACTTATTATATATTTATTTTTTTAATTTAGCTACTGTCTGCTAAAATATGTTACTGTAGGATCATGGTGCATTTATATGCAGTAGATCCACGCTGCTTTGCAAACGGGGTGAGGTTAATGTTTTCATAGAAATAACAATGCCACAAACTAAGTTACAGAGCTATCATAAATCATGCAAGACAAGAAAATGCATCTTTGGAGGAGATATAAATAGCAAACCAAAAAGAGAAACAGAGTACAACATGCTCTACAAAATGCACAAACACAAGTAAAGTGTATTGAAATAGACAAAAGTGGACAAAAAGCACACAGTACTTCTCTATCATAAAAACCCAACATGTAAAAGCTACAAGTCCTTTTGAAAAGTAGTACTCACACTAAATTAAAGAGGAGTTAATGAAGTGTAAATTTTACTACCCATGTGAACAAAAGTCTTCCTATTTTCCCTCCAAGAACTACTCACTTGTAAAAACACTTGTGGAAAGTCATTCAGGACTGACTCAAGAAGTTCAAGGCCAAACGTCCGGGTCATTTCTGTCATACCCACAAGCCAGTAGGGAGCATCAGCATTAACTAACTGACAGAGATCCTTAAAAAGAAACACAATAACATTTACATTCTCTGCACAGTCTTCTACCAGCATAAGTTTTCTGAGTCTACAACAAAATCTATACTCTCGCCCTCTTTTGTAATGAGTAATTTTCCTACTTCAACATAATTTTTCCTCAAATACTGTTTTTACATAAATTATTAAGCAAAATATTTTTTAAAAGAAATTTTAAGCTTTCCTGGTATGCTTGTAGTAATTGTGTTCATTCCTGCCCTCAAAAATACCTCAAGACCGCTGAATCTGCTAAGTCAAGAAGATTTGTAGTGGTGTGATGAATACAACTACTACTTTTCATTACATACTTGACTTCAATATATAATACCAAGCACAAGAAGCAAGACTGAACTATAGTAGCAATGTTTGGCTCACAGAAAAAGGAATCTTGAACTTAATGCAGACTTGCATGCTTAACTATTATTTAAGATTTATAGTAAAACACTTTTATAGGCCACATTGTCTTCATTTTCCAGTCATCCCCCTGGGATACAGCATACCATTGCCAATTAAAATAAACGCATGTAAGAAAGCCTGAAGCTCTGGTTAAGGACCTTGTCAATATGCCAAGAGCAAATTTCTGAAATTTCTTACAGAGATGTAGAAGCACCCAGTCATATATGTACATGCAAATGTATAAATATATGCTCCCCAACTACCTGAAAAAGCATGTATGCATCTTTAGCACATGGTTTCAGCGTACTGACAGATCTTCTGTTACTATTTCCTTGAACTGCAACTGGCTGGTCAATAGTATCTGTGTAAAAATGAAAACTACTTTTGTGAACAAAGGAACCATTGAAAATCAAGTATGCATTAAGTGTTCTTACAAAAAAGATTTGAGAAGAATGGCCAGGTAATTCTTCTGCAACATATCATGTCTACAGAAATAAACATTAGATTGAATACCAAAGATCATCAGTACCAATCACTTCTTTCCAACAGACGTTCTCTTCAAACTACTGCCACTTATTTCACACTCAGTAATCTAAGTTACTTTCAACTTAAATTACACCCTCACCTCAAATTCCTTCACAATACTAACCTGAAGATCAGTTCTCACAGCTTGAGAAAAATCTAGGTTTTATAGCTAGCATACCTGGACTGACTTGGACTGACACAATGGCTAAGGATTTCATCTCTTTGAATACAAGTAAATACATAAAAGATTGTAAAAATTAGTAATGTCTGTCATTTTCTTTATAAAGTTTATAGACTTCTTACTACTACTTTATCTGAAAAGGATAAATATTTGATGTGTGTCCAAAAAACAGGTTAATACAAGAAAGCAGAGTAAGAAGCATGCCCACCTTTGTATCGTTCATCTTCAGCAACCACTCTCTCAAATACAACGGTAACTACCTGCCGCACCGTAGCTGCTGCAGTGTTATTTGTGATATTATCTTTTGTGAAGTGCAATCGAAAACAGAGTACAATTGCCTGAAAGGGGAAAAAAAAAAAAAAATCACCTTACAACAATATATTTTGATCTTTCAGCTAAGCGTCAAGAGAGCTGATTGAGGAATGCTTTCCACTACAAGTTTGCCAAAAGGTTGCCTGAAAAAAAATTGGTTTAATCATTTTAAATTTGAAGAACTAGAATAAGTTTTGTGGATTACACTAGCCAAAAACCTCTTTAGTACTCCACCCCAAAGGTAATCTTAAATGGTATTAACTGAAGACATTACAATGTGCCAATAAAACTACAGTCATCATACAGAGAATATACAGTAATCAACCACATAAAACAACCTGTATGAATATAAATGTCAAAAGAACATTAGGATTATACGGTTAATCACAGAAAGGTCAGTCAACTCCAAAGCTAAAATGCCATTCCTCTCCTACATCATAATACTTTCACGACCATGTTGCCTCGACTGCTGTTATTCCTCTCTAAGGTGTGTATTTTATAGTGCCATTGTGCTGGCAGTGACCTGAATACCGATTCCCATTGGATTTCGTATTAGCTCTAACACATAGTTTAATGCTTAGTTATTTTATAATGAATTTTGAAAATTAACCTCTGTATGCGTAATGAAACCTGTATTTCTTGTTCTTCTGTCCTTATTCCATGTTCTCGCACTTGCATGAACCTCAACCACACCTGGCCATAGTGCTATATGCTCTAAGCCATACAAGATTCAGAATTTTCCTTTGCTTTTTTTTCTTGTAAATGATTTGTGGACTCTGCTCAGATGGTATCCCCATGTTAGTTTTAAATTTTACAACACAATCACACACCTCTGGACTTTCAGAAGATACTGCATGACTCCCTGGGTGAATCTAACAGCAGTGCCTGTATTAAGGGGCTTTTCAAGATGATTTACTAGTAATTTTCTTAATTTAAATCAGTCAAGCTGAAATATGAATATGCAATATATCTCTGGTTCAAACTGATTTTCTCGAAGAACTGTTCTACATTGGAAAAAGCAACTTCTAGATATTTCTCGAAAGAATCTGGGGGGGGAAAAAACAAACAAAACATTGCAGCATTTTACCCATGCCAAGTAATACTTCTATTCAGTTAACTGAGAAACTCTGGTAATTTCAGACCTTGGACAACACCAAGAAATTTTACAGGATATTACTCTGTCAAGAAATTTTTTTTTTCTTACCCCTGTCAGACCCTGCACAAATTTGAATGTATCATTTCTAAATGTACTAGATTTTAACGTGCACTAAGGAAATTGTTAGAAGTACAGCAATTAGATTCTCCAGTAATTGCATTATGTGAGCATGCTTCTTGATCAGGACACAAGACAAGAGAGAGACACGCTGGGAAAGACCTTCCCTACTTATTTGACATGGCTGCACCTACATGATGTTGTGGTTGGTGTCCAAACAGAGAAAGTTTCTAGACATTAGAGAGATGAACAAATAAAGGATGTTGAAAAATGTGTTTGGAAGACACCCAAAAAAGGTAAGTGAAATAGGATGTAGATGCCAAGAACCTAAGGGGGGAAGGGGGGAAGGGTGGGAGAGTGTACATGGAGGCATTGGAAGAAAAATAAATGAGGGAAGTGATGAGAAGTAGATATATGATATGCAGAAGGGAAAGGTATGGTGGACTTAAACAGCAACTATCTCCTTCTAGAGCCTAGATTCAAACTTGATAAAATGACAACATTGCTGGTTGTTAAAGAACATCTGCTACCCAGTTAATGACTGACAATCCCACTTTCTAAACTATTTCAATTTTCTTCAAAAATCATGCTTCTGCCCAAGAACACAGCACCTCATTTGGAAAATGAGTGTTGTTTGGAACAAAAGAAACAAGGTAGTGCTGAAGTCTTTGACATAATTTGACTACTCCAGTAAAAAAAGAACCTACTCACAAACCATTCATTCGTAGCACACTTCTATTCTGCCATTAATAGGTTTTATAAATTTTCCATTATCTTCCTGCCTTCAGCAGACCTTTGTAACTTAGCTTTGTTTTCCTTTCGTGTTTTTCCTTCCCTTGGTTAAGTAGATTAATAATGATTTTAGTATTCTCACATTTAACCAGCTAGGAAGTTATTTCATTAAAACCAGAAACAAAGAAAAACTGAAAACCTTCCACCAAAAGAAAATGCCTTCAAAAATATTCTTTAATTGTATTCTCTCTCAAAAAAAAACAACACCAAAAAACGAACCAGCTCTGATATTAAACCAACACTCTGAAGGCAGAGCTTAACAAAGACAGCAATTTAGAATGACTTCTTTAAAAACAAAAGATATTTCTTCTATTAAAAAGAAAAAATTATTAAATGTAATCCAGAAGAGGAACTTATTTTAAACAGAACTTCACAATTCACAGATGGGTTAACAATGCTGCTCCTTCAAAGACAATTATCTTGTAATTTAATATTAAAATGGATCTGAATCCTTATTTTTTGTTTTAGTTGAAACATAATATCCAAAATGGTACGTGTTTAAAATTATGCAATAAAGTTATTTCAGTTCTGACTGAAAGAGCAATAACTGGACTGCTCTGAAAGAGATTTAAGGCAGGGTGGCAGGCAGCTTCTTCTAATATTTGCTTTATTAGTGAGAGATTACACTGTGCTATGTGCTCTGATTTCAGTTTGAAAACATACATAAGACAAATTTAGTAGACGAGAAAGAAAGGCATTAGAAGAGTGTTTTTATTTAAAGTTCCCATTAAGTCAGAAACGTATTATTGTGGAGGAATTAAAAAACAGATTGAAAAGGAACTTAAAAGAAATCCTGTTTTCAAAGTCTAGATACAAAGACAATAGTGGCAGAAGAGAATCAAGAAAGCTTCCTCCTCTTCTATTATTTCCAAATGCTTCATATGCAAAATTTCTCCCTGTTCTTCCTCTTGGATATTTTAAGAACTATCATTGACAACAAATTCTTACCTTGGACAGTGCTTCATCATGCACAACTGTATTGGTTGTTAAAAGTACGAGAACTGTCTGGAGCAATTTAAGCTCTTCGAGACTATTTTCCATCAGTTGCCAAAGCATATTAATAATGTTTCCTGCTGCAGCCTACAAAGAAATAATTTTTTGCCAATAATTAAGATGTTTACAGACTGGTATATCGTGTGCACACATGCAAGAATAGCACTCTCATAAACGCATATCGTAACTGAATTTGCCTTTTTGTCTACACCACAGGACTACATTGAGACCATAAAGCTGATTTCATCGTCACAAACTTCCCAAAATATTTTTAAAGAATTGACAGAAGAAATCTCTCGATGTGTAGTTCAAATTGAAGTATTTAATTTTCTACTTGGAAATACAGAAGAGACAGTACAAAGACATTTTACCCTCAAAATTCACTCGTATAAGAAAAAAAACAGTGTAATTTTACATTATGCAAGCACAATTGAAGGTATATTTTAACAGTATTATTTTCACCAGCTTCTTCACATACTATATATGCAGTACCGTAACATATCATGACATTTACAGTTGCAGGAAACGTGCATCTTATTTTTAAAAGTAAGAAGTAACAAAAAGATAGTACATAATGTTATCACACAGAGTAAATTTTGTGGATGCAACTAAGAATTGTATTTACCAAGGACCATTACATGTTCTGTTCCTGCAGTGTAAGAATGCAAACTAAATGAGCTACTTTGAATTTTCATGAATTTCCTTCTAGCAGTTACTAATGTTTCCTCATCTCTTTTTCTTTTTGTTTTTAATGGTCAAAAAGCTTTTATTTTAAATTACAATTTTTTAAACCCAAATATGAGACTATGATTATTATAACATAAACAGCCTCCTAAAAACAAGTATTCACCTTCAGTTTGAGGCCTGTATTTCTCACACTGAAATATGTATGAATTTATATAAAGATTGATCTTACCTCTGAAACAACTTCATGTGACATGAGCCTCTGTATGGCTGCTAGACACAGCTGAGTGATCTTTGGTTCCTTTGTTCCACAACCCATTAGAAACGGTTGAACTACCTCTGAGCTGTTCTCTTTCAATGCTTTCAAAAAGAGATACGGAAGCAGTCAATGTTTAATATTTTGAAGAATACAATGCAAAATTTGTTAATCATACCTATTAACAAAAAGTAATCTCCAGTCTTGGAAATTTGGGATTTACTCTTGCACCACAGGGAAAAACCAAGTGAAGACAGACACTAGGCTGCCACAGCTCACTTCCACAATTGCCCTGGCTGAAAATCCCAAGCACCTTCAAGCACCCTTATACACTCAAGTGACTTTCTCATTCCAAATCCAAAGCATCCACTTAGAGTCTATTTGGTGAGTAAGAAGCTGTAAGGTTCTGCCCACCCCAGAGCTTTCTCTGGCCTTGCAGAGGTGACCAGCTTTAGGCTGGTAGCCTTCTCCTGATCTGCTTCGCCTCAGCACCAAACTCAAAAACAACACAAAGCATGACACAAAGAGACATATCAAAGCACATGGAATGAAGGGGAGTAGAATCACAGAATGGTTAGAGTTGGAAGGGACCTTAAAGATCATCTAGTTCCAGCCCCCCTGCCATGGGCAGGGACAACTTCTACTAGACCAGGTTACTCAAAGCCCCATCCAACCTGGCCTTGAACACTTCCAGGGATGGGGCACCCTGGGCAGCCCGTTCCAGTGTCTCACCACCCTCACAGTAAAGAATCTCTTCCTCATATCTAATTTAAATCTACCCTCTTTTAGTTCAAAACTATTACCACTTGTCATATAGCTACACTCCCTGATAAAAAGTCCCTCTCCACCTTTTCTGTAGGACCCCTTTCAGTACCGAAAGACTGCTGTAACATCTCCCCAGAGCCTTCTCTTCTCCAGGCTGACAGCAAAATGCTACCGACAAAACAGGAGAAAGAGACTGGACTGTTTGTATCCTGGGTACATACACCTGGCTGTGAATTTTTCAACCAGCGTTTTAGTGAAAGAGGGCAGCTTCTGAAAATTAAGCCTTGTCAGGAGAAAAGACTAGTTTCATGAACTTTTTTTTTTTAAGGACAAAATCTTCACAACAAATACAACATTCCCCACTGACATTTTAAACAGTTTTTCCCCACAAAAGTGATTTCTAGAAATCTGAGATAAACTTCATAAAATTAAAAAAAAGAAAATATTTCTGAAAGATGAATGGAAAGCATGACTCAGACTGATGAGTGCTTTTCTGTTTGTGTGTGGCTGTTGATTCATGAAAACTTTTAAGATTTTAGCTGCTCATCACCATTGCAGATATTAAAATTTCCTCACAGTTGAAAGTTCATCGTGTGCTCTTACACTGGATGTCATTCACTGTGTTTTAGTCTATGTGTAATATGAGAAATGTGTTCATGAAAAAGTTTCACACACATTTTTAGAGCACAGATCTTACCACAAACAAACAAAAGATACATTATCGCATAAAAATGATGTCATCAATTTTCTTTTTGCTGTTGAGCGATTTTAAATTTGGGTCTCGAGAGCCATTAAGTATGACTACAACTGATTTTGGAAAAAAATGAAACAAATATCAAGGTAAAAGCTACAAAAATGTATTTTAGTGATATTTTTAAACTGAGGCACTAACTAACATGACTTCCAAGTTTCTATGAAAAGAATAGACTTGGATAAATTATAAATGCCAGCTTTCTAGAAGGTAATTGTTCTTACAGGGTGATATTAACACATATACAGTCCATAGTTTCATCAGCCTCTTCAGAGACAGTCCAGGCTCTATGTCCAGTTGACAGAGTCTGACGTTGCACCAAATGCCTCATCAAAAACAATTAAAATGTCAGCATAAATGTGACTGAATGCATAGGTTCACTGCCTGTTTAACAATCTGCTTTGATTTCAACAGTTTTTTTTAACTGAACTACAAAGCAATTAAACCTGCTTTTAAAATATACAGTAAAACCATATCCAACAATACCATTCTCTTATGAAACACCATAATTCTCAGAACAAAGCCAAACCATTGGCTGCTACTTCAAAAGCAGAAGTTTGTTCCCAATTAAGACATGTAATTTAGTCATCTAATTATCTGTGTCTACATGTAAGATAGATGTTTAAGCTGCCTTTATAGTCTATGAACACCAACACCACATGGCTGATCGAGCCTAGAGAGCCTGCTCTAACATGTGCACAAATGCTTCTTCACTCATATAAATTTCTGAATTGCCATTGAATTCTAACCATCAAGCAGCAAGAAAGTAAAATTTTTAAAAAGATACCACAAAAAATTTATCCTCAACGTATGATGCATGACAAAGTTCTGAATGGCAAAATGGCATGAGAGTTATTAAATAACAACACAGAGAAAAATGTAAACATTTTACAATATTGTTCCTATAATCCATTAAAAACAATAATCTCACAACAGGATCTATACAGGGATTTTTACTTTATGAAACTTAAAAATTAATGTTTTGTAGATCTGGTTTGGTACCAATCATTATATTAGCATCAGTCTTAAAATACACAATATTTTTCTTATATCCAGGTCTGCTTCCATTTTTCTAACAAAATTATGTAAGAATGTATTGAAAAAGAAATCTATCAGAATGAACCAGATCAAAAAAGAAGTTTCCAGAGGGTAAAACTTACTTCTTCATTCCATTAGCGAGGTCATTACTCTCATTTTTTATAAGAACGTCTAAAACAAAAGTATGAATTGCACATCTCAGAGCCATGTGGAAATAATTTCTCACACTTATGTCTTATGATATGAAGAACAAGTTGACTTCTCTTTTGGAATTATTCAAAATCTCATAAATAAATTATAAAGCATGTACAAACTTCCAAGAATGAAGACTTTGAAACTACTCAACTTTTCCAAGAGAAACAAAGAAGTTAGATCAATGTCAATCAATGACAATTCTGGCAAGTTAAACACATCTCATCAGACATAATAATACCTCTGTGTGTTTGTCATTTTTAAATTATATCTATTTTCCTAATTATTATAACTCTACACAATGCAATGCTTCAAAAAAGCATCAGGTCAGCTTACTCAAAACAATCCAACGCAGTTGTTCTCATTTGTTTAAGTGAAATGACAGTTTACATCAAAATATAAAGAAAAATCATATCATGATCAAAATACTTATTTGGATTACTAGAATGTCTAGTACATGTTCCTAAATCATTTAGCAGTCAAAAAAGTATCTACTTCACCAGATTTCAGAATTACAGCAGCCTTTTGCAGCTTTATTATTACTAAAGCATACCTACTACCTTCCTCCAAAAAGCTTTTAAATAGCAGGTGGCAGACAACAGGGATCTTGACACCAACTTATCTACAAGATCAGGCTACAAATTATACATCAGAGAATACAAGAGCCCATAAAGAATTGGGAATGTTTAATGGCATTGTTTAAGCTGTGGAATGTTAGGATAACATGCAGGCAAAGTACATGTTCCTCTCTGTTCCGCAATTTCTTACTGGGGAAAAAGGTTATCATACAACTTTTAGAACTTGCTGGGTTTCCAAACCTCGTAACAACAAACCTGTGCAGTTTTTTTGATGAATGAAATAAATACTAACTAGATTCTAGCTTAATCCTTCCAAAGGAAAAGTACTTACAAAATTTGACCAACTACCAGAAAGTGTTCCCTCAAAAAGATGAAAGTAAGACTGCGTATCCATGCTCAAAATCAATGATCATTCACATCTCTTCACTTTGAAATTAAGATTAAAAATCAAAGAATTTTGCAGGATTACAAACTAGCTTTCTAAAATATAAAATTCTTTACACAGTAGTATGCCAAAAAATGTTGACAGCTTCCCAAATGGCTAACTAGAGATTTCTCTTGTTCATTTGTGTATTTTGATGCATAGCTGACATTACCTGGCATAGTTTTCCCACTTATGTCAGCATTCATGACAGCAGTAAAAACAAAGAAAATAAACAAATAAAAAAGAGGCATTAAAGCGAAGTATTCAGGGGTGGGACTGCTACTTCAAATAATTCTAGAAAGTGCCTCCTTACCAATATCTGATTTACATACCTCAAAACAAGAAACAGTTATACATCTACTACAATTTGGACCTTTCAAATAATTTAGCATTTTAAGGATTTTGACTACAGCTGGGGTAGACACTCAAATATTAATACAGGGACATTCAAATCTGGCCAAAGGCTTTACCAGCAACTGGCAGGAAGCCATCAATTTACATGCTATTTAATAAAGCTAAAGAAAGTCAGAGATACTGTTTTAAGCACTTACAAAGCTGCAACTCACAAGATATCTCCTGTCCCTCAAGGCAATGGTATATTTTAAGTTGAATGACCTTGTCTCAGATTAAGATGGAGTTTTGCCTGCCAGGTACAAGTCTCCAAAGGGTAGACTCTCATACTAAACACACAGATGAGGATCATACTGCAGAACTCCACACAGAGCACTCAACAATAGCTGTGGTGAACACAGACAGTGAATAAGATGTTGCTAATTTGGAGCCTAAGCATTTAAACCTATTTTCCTATGTGGATGGTTACTTTTGTAGAGCCACAACTGAAAATGGAGACGTTCCTCAGCATCAGTATGGCACTAATGAAACAAACAGAAGTAGTATTAAAAAATTCTCGTGCTACTGGATTTTTCACTGGGGCCAAAAAGTAAAGTATCACTCATAGAGCACACACAGACATGTAGGATTAATACACATATCCAACACATCTTTTTAACATTTTTGATCTGTAACCCAGGTTTATTTTTCCCATTTCATTGCAAATAATTACCTGCCAAAATATCAGTGTTCCGTGCAGCTATTGTTTTCACTTTTATTATTCCTGATTCAGCAGCCTGTAAGAGAAAGAAAATAAGTAGTTTAGATGCTATTTTGTACATCAATATCTGGAAAGAAATAAGCATACCTATAATAAATAAAAATGTCTAGTCTCAGAGCAAAAACGTTTTTATAGTGTTTTCAGTAAGCACAGCCAATGCAGAAGTGAAATCTGCAGCTTCTGGAATTTCTTTCCAAAATTCCACAGGAAGGGGTATATTCTGGCATTCAGAGTTTTCAGAAAACACAATTCTTATTGTATTACTCTTCAGTCTACAAATGCTGAGAAAAATCTCCAGTAAACAAAAACTGGTAAGTACTCTGCACAGCTTCAAACTGTGAAACAACTACCTCAACATATAATCTGTCACATTCATCACTGTTCTTCCAGTTGGGTAGCACTATTTTCTGTTTGAAAGCTAACTTTTACTAACAATGAGTATCAGACTGAAAGTGATTTTCCCATGGATTTTGTATCCCAAATTCCCTATACAAATTATCCCAGGGTAGTACCATGAAGAAGCCTTCCTAACAATACTCTCCATTCTTCCTGACATGCAACACAATCCACACCAACAGTTCCTCCCCTTTCCCTGCAAATGTGACCTGACATACCAACAACATCCTCCTCTCCCTAACACACCCCTTCAGCAGGACCAGGACTGGGGGCTGCAGACATGCAGGTTGAGGGATACCTGTGCACAGACTGGCTGGACACCAACCAGGTGCTGCGAAGCTGAGCAGCCCACTGAGAAGATGACATACTGCTGCAAGGGAACAGCAATTCTTTCTTCGATTGTCCACAAATGCTTCTCAGCAGAAATCACTAAAGTCATATTCTCTAATGAAATCAAGGCAAACTGAAAATATCACATTGAGGCTTTGCATTTCAAAATTAAGGTTTCTGCCAAGTTTTGTGTAAAAACCACAAAAATACATTGCAAATGGTGCCTTTCCATTTTTTAATTCCCTTAACATGCTATAAAACCTCTGTAAACAATTAAAGAAATCAAGTTCAATACATTGTGCACCAAAATAAATGCAACAGGTCTTCCCAAATGATAGGACATAAATTGCTGGAAAATACTGTTCTGCCAAATTTGAAAGTACATTTCCCCTTTTATTTCAGCTTCATATTTCTGTGTACTTCCCACACTAAACGTTTCCATTTTTTGTCTGATACTACTACTTAAAGAAGCGTGCCATCACTATATAAAACAGATTAGAGAAGCAGACAAGCTGTGGCAGCAGAAATAGAAAGCAACAGTACATGAAGTTCTACCAAGCAGTAATATTCCCCCTCCATCAAAACACTGCTCCAAGAAGATTTCTCAGAAAGTCGGGATGACTGTATAAATTCAAAATCAATTATTTTAATTAAGAGTTGATATACATATTTCTCAAAATAGCTATATTAGAAATGTGGAACTGGAATTTTCAACTTTTTTTTTTCCATTTCCCAACACAAACATGGAAAGACTAAACACTGCCTTACCATCGTTGAAGAGATCCGTGAAATTCTGAGGAATTATTTAAGCTTTGCTGAACATAGTGTTTCTACTTTAAAAATATAGACAGAATAATACCCACAGTGCCTGAACTAACATACAAGATGCTCAAATGAGCACAGTGATATGCAAATATATCTTTCAAATGAGGAGTGCCAAATGCAGTTCTCATTTATTTTAATTATGTTAACTTAATGTGTTGAAGTGTCTAAATTTCAAGTCAATCCCTGTTCTTCAGTTATAAACTGTCAGCTAATTAGGGGGGGTCTTGTCACAACAAATTGTTCCTATTAATTAATATGAAGGATTTGTCACAGTCGAACTTCAATTATCTTCAAACTAAACCTCATCACATCTACTGGCAATAGATTTCTTTCTTGCCAGGAGTGATGAACTCACTCTGAATCAAAGAAATATTAAGCTTGCCCACAATGCGTGACATTGTGACCCGCTTAGTGGACGAGGGAAAAGCTGTGGATATCATCTACCCGAATTTTAGCAAAGCTTTTGACACAGTTTCCCACAGCATTCTCCTGGAGAAACTGGCTGCTTATGGCCTGGACAGGCGTGCTTTTCGCTGGGTAAAAAAATGGCTGCATGGCTGTGCCCAGAGAGTGGTGGTGAATGGAGTTAAGTCCAGTTGGCATCCGGTCACAAGTGGTGCTCTCCCCAGGGCTCGGTGCTAGCGCCGGTTCTCTTTAACATCTTTATCAATGACCTGGACAAGGGGATCGAGTGCACCCTCAGTAAGTTTGCAGATGACACTAAGCTGGGTGGAAGTGTTGATCTGCTTGAGGGTAGGACCAACAGGCCGAGGCCAATGGTATGAGGTTCAACGGGGCCAAGTGCCGGGTGCTGCACTTGGGTCACAACAACCCCATGCAGCACTACAGGCTTGGGGCGGAGTGGCTCGAGAGCTGCCCGGTGGAGAAGGACCTGGGGGTGTTGGTGGACAGCCG
>VZSZ01002483.1:15695-29646 GCA_013398815.1 Ibidorhyncha struthersii
CGCTCTCTACAAGTACCTGAAAGGAGGTTGTAGAGAGATGGGGACTGACCTCTTCTCCCTTGTGACAAATGATAGGACGAGAAGAAATGGGGTCAAGTTAAGCCAGGTGACGTTTAGGTTGGTTATTAGGAAAAATTTCTTCACTGAAAGGGTTATCCAGCATTGGAATAGGCTGCCCAGGGAGGTGGTGGATTCGCCATCCCTGGAGGTGTTTAAAAAAAGGGTAGATGGGTACTTGAGGTTAGGATAATGGTTGGACTAGATGATCTTAAAGGTCCCTTCATCTTAACAATTCTATGATTCTATGATTCACAAACACCATATACTCTGCATGAAGAGGGAAAAAATTATTTCCAACATAACATCTCCCAGTTAGTTGTTTCCATGCTAGCTTCATATAAAATAGCACATATTTTTTAAAAACTAAGGTAAAACAAAACAACAACTATTAGACTTTTTACTACCACCCTGAATATAACAGTTTTTCTCCATGAGATATAGGAAGTTCTATGATTATCTGCATTATGCTTTGGTTTCTATTTAGAATCCCAGTTAAAATTTTTACAATTGAAAACTAATTACACTGCATACATCCTACCCCCCAAAAAAACCCAAATACTCTACCATATATGTAAAAAAGACCACATATTAACATTTACAAGATATTACTTCAGTTGATCACAAATAACCAGTAGAAAAAAAAAGGGACTATAAATAGTTATCTGGCTATTCCATTTACATCAATATAAAAGTGTATTTGGATTGCATCAATTTAACTTGGCAAGTTGAAAGAGATATAAATAGATACTAAGTTTATAAATTTACATCAATTTGAAATTACTGCAGCCCTCTCAAGTACACTGCCCCATTAGAAAAGGCTCTTATAAAAACACTAATCGAGGACATGGCCAGCATCATACTGTGCATTTATGGGTATAAATATGATAATTTAATTTCACATGAATATAAGGCATCATGTTTTTAAAGCAGTCACCACTTTTTAAAGTAACATTATTAGTTTCCCTTAGCACCGCAGTTAAGAGTAGTCTAATGAACGAGTTACCGCTTTACTTTTAAAAAGAAGCAAATACTCATAACTCCTGTAACACAACAAAGCTCAAGACTGAAACCTTCAGTCAGTCAGATTTCCTATTCTGCTATTAGAATCATAGAATTGTCTAGGTTGGAAGAGACCCTTGGGATCATCGAGTCCAACCATCTACCCTGCTCTACAAAGTTCTCCCCTACACCATATCCCCCAACACCACATCTAAACGTCTCTTAAACACATCCAGGGATGGTGACTCAACCACCTCCCTGGGCAGTCTATTCCAATGCCCAACCACCCTTTCTGTGAAAAATTCTTTCCTAATGTTCAGTCTAAACCTACCCTGTTGGAGCTTGAAGCCATTCCCTCTTGTTCTGTCATTAATTACCTGTGAGAAGAGACCAGCACCAACCTCTCTACAGTGTCCTTTCAAATAGTTGTAGAGAGTGATGAGGTCTCCCCTCAGCCTCCTCTTCCTCAAACTAAACAGTCCCAGCTCCTTCAACCGCTCTTCATATGATTTGTCTGCTAGGTCCTTCACCAGTGTGAAATGAATGGAAATAAAATGTCTCAAACACACACTTGGTTTGTTTCATGTTTCTCCTGAAGCAACTACAGTACTCATTTTGGGGAGGGGAAATACTGATGAAGAAGAGAAACTGACTCTCAGTGATAGCACATATTCAAGTCAATCTCTTCTGGATACTTTGATTTGCCTTTAAACAGTCAATAATCTCACAGCAAAATTCAACAGGACCCTCTGGGCTCAAGCACTTGCCCCATCATCTTTCTGCTTCCTTGGAACTTACCAAGTATTTGCTGATTACATGGAAATCACCGTTCACAGAAATCAAAGTAAGGCAAACAGAATTTATGTATAAAAAAAAAAAATCAAAACACAATAGTGCCGTTGAAAGTAAACTGAAAAGAAGCATAGGCATAATATCTGCCTCCTGGTTTCGAAGTTCCCCTCCAAAGGTGCAGTCTGACAACAACATTCACAGCTCCCCTAGAACCTTACCCTAAAGCTACCTTATAGACAGAGGCTCGCTGCACAAGAGAGACTGGGATGTGGAAATCTGTAGAGACTTTCAAACTCAGCTTTAAGTGTTTCTCAGATCCAAAACTCTTCCCCTCCTCATGGATTTCTCAGACCTCAGTTTAAACAAGGAAGAACTTCAGCCTTCCTGTCATTGTGATGTGTGCATCTTCACACTTTTTGGAAATTTTAACCGTTGTGTAGTGCTAAAATCAGCAACCAGGTAACACAGACAGGTAATTTCTGCTCAGGCACTCAGCAAGCAAAGACTTAACCCACCCTTAAGTAGAATCAACATTTTCCAACAACCAGGTAACATTCAAGTTCCACAACTAAATTGCTCCGTGTAATATATGTGTATACAGACTGTAAAGATCTATAACTCATAAACAGCATATGGAGGTATTAGGATAATTGGGGTATGCAATCATACTAGCTATTGGTCGGGATGATGTAAAGGCAAGCCAGCCATATCAGCAGCAAAGCAGTAAGTGCATATGAAAGGCACCAGTTCCTCAAATCTGTCTTTTCAGGGACACTGTGAAAGCTCTGAAACCCAAACACAGTGGGATCAGCCTACGTTACTAAAAGACACCACTATAGCTAACTCCATGATGATAATAATGTTACCTGGCAGGCCAAGAATGGCCCCAAGGAATAATGGCATGGTGTGTGCTTGAACACGTAACTGTATAATTATTTAGTGGTTTACTTCTCACAGGCAAAGACATCATGGAGCCCTATTGCAATGCATATGGATGGGCAAACAAGGTACCAGAGGGTGACCAGAGGGTCAGCTACGATGTGATCCCACAGCACATCAGTTGCTCCACAACAGTCCCTATGGATTTGCCCTTACTCTGGGGTAAACATGAAAGAGCTGCCCTTCTTTTATTGAAAAATAACAACAGAGTTAACTTTTCATAAGGGAAAGATGACACAAAATTCTAACCGTTAATCTCTCTCTTACCAGTGACCCTTTCCAGAAAGTGAAAAGAACACCCACTGTCTCTACTGTATCAGCAATTTTTTTTAAAGTTTAAAAGAAGAGTTTTTAAAAAGGTTTTTAAAAGGATCAACTTGCTGATCTTCAAAGAAACAGGTATCTCACAATCAGGACCAGAAGTCAGAACCCTTTTTTTTTTTTAACTGAAAATTATACACATACATGAATATATTTAATGTAACAAGCAGGCATGTGCTAATTTCTACCAAGGAATGATCTAACGTTAAATGTATTTTCTGATGAACTTCTAAATGTGATAGCATTCTTACCAAAAAGTAATAAAATGAAGAATTTTCACTGGTAATGCTTTGAATGACCATTTGTGTTTTGATTGTATGTTCAGAGCAAATTGCTGTCTCCAGAGATACCAAAATTGCCATAAGGTTTGCAGCTCTTGCTACACAAGCTTTTGATTTCTCTCTTCTAAGAAGAAAAGCATTCAGGAATGTTTTCAGGAATGATGGTCTGTGTTGGTGTTTACATTACATTGTTTTCCAACCTTTTACTAAGATTGGATGAGAGTAATATATGTCATCTATGGTCACTTCCACATCTATTACATGAAATAAAAAAAGCAATTTTTTTCTGTTCGTCATTACCTGCCTTTCCAACTGGAACACTAACCCTATATTCAATAGTTTAGATAAGAGATTCTCCTGTCTAAAGTACAGTTTCACTTCATTGTTATTCTGGCTTGCTTTGCAAAAGCACATTCTAGACCATTACTGTACTGCTAAGCTATTATTTGGAAAAGGACACACTCAGAAAAAGCTCCACACTAAATCAACCTCATGAAAGCACTCCAGTATACCACATTTGTGTGAAAAAGCACTGTACTTGCCTTCTGTATTTTTATCTTCCTCCCCAGGAGTACAATCCCTGCTCAGACCCTTCTCTTTTATATATGCTCATTCTACCTGTGATTTAAACTGGTGAAATGCCAGTTCTGATCTGACAGCACTGTGCATTCAAGGGGATTTATTCTATTGAATGATTTAATGTATTTGGATTAGAGCTTGCTCACATTCTACTGGCTTGGAGCAAAGCCTACCAGCAGAGTCTCTGGGACTGGAGTACCACCCGCTGTAAAGGCAGACACAGGCAGGGAGTACACGAACCAAGTACTTAAGTCAACCGGACACATACAAGCCCATACACCCAAGGGCCAATGTCATTGAAAGTACACCCTCTATCAGGGTCATGGTGACTGGGGAAGGTTATTGATGACTGGGGAGAGGTAAGTGCCACAGGGATCTCAAGGGAGAGCAGGGAAGAGCTTTCAAGGCACTACAGGCCATTCAGCTTCACGTCACTCCCTGAGAAGGTTATGGAACAAATCTTCCTGGAAGCCATTTGTAGGCACATGCAGGACAAGAAGATTATTAGGAACAGCCAACATGAATTTAGCACGAGTCTCACCAACCCAACTGCCTTCTACAATGAGAAGATGGGCTGTGTGGGTAAGAGGAGAGCACTACATACTTTATACCTTGACTATAGCAAAGCCTTTGATGCCATCTCCAATTGTATCTTTGTGGTCAAATTGCTGAGATATGGACAAGTAGACAGTAAAGCAGGTAGAAGAGGGTTATAACAAACGGTATGAAGTCCAGCTGGTAACCAGTTACTAGTAGTGCTCCTCAGGGACAGATACTAGGGCAAATACCATTTAACATCTTTATTAGCAGTCTGGATAAAGGCATAGAATCCGCAGACAAATATAAAATTCAGGGTACTGTTCAACATACTGGCAGAGAGGGCAGCATATTCAGAGGAACCCAGACAGGCTGAGAAATGGGCTGGTATCAACCTCATGAAGTTCAACAAAGGCCAATGCAAAGTCCAGCCCGTACACCAGTACGGGCTGGGGGCTGGCTTTGCAGCCAGCAAAGCAGCTTTGCAGAACATGACCCAGGGTCCTGGTGGACAACAAAGTGGAAACAAGAGCCAGCAGCGAGCCCTTGTAACAAAGGTGGCCAACTGCATGCTGGGCTGTATTAGCAAGAACATAGGCAGCAGGTCAAGGGAAGGGAGTCCTTCCCTCTCTTTGGCTCTTGTGAGAATGCTGCTGCAGTAGTATGTCCAGATTTAGCCTCCCCAGTGCAAGAAAGCCATTGACGTGTCAGGGCAAGTCCAGTGGAGGTCTACCAAGACAGTTAGGGGATGGAGAAAACAGATGAAGAGATGCTGTAAGAGCTGCACTTGTTCAGCCTGAAAAAGACAAGACTAAGGGGAGGATTTGTTAATGTCCACAGCTTCCTAAAGGGAGGCTGTAGTGAATATGAACCAGTTCGCAATCCCTGTTCAGATGTGTGCTCCATCCTGGATAAACGTGTACAAGTAGAGAAAGAAAGCAGGGAACGCTGAAAGCAATAATGCTCCTTTCAAATCACTTCATATTCTGCAACTCCTTCACAAGTTTCTCACTGTAATTTTTCTTCCACAAAATCTTAGCAATCATGGTAAAATGGTATTACTTTTCCTATAAATTGAAAATTGTATTTTGGTAAAACACTTTCACCATCACAAAACCTTCAATACAAAACCAGCTATGCAGTTTTCCAATTTTTTAAGTTTGGGACATGTGATTTATGTGAATTGTTGAACAGCCTGATTAACTTTTTTTTTTTTTAATCAAGAAATTGAGGTATTTGCTGGTTTTGTTTGTATTACCTTTATTTAGCATATAAAGACAAGAAATTGCAAACAGACCATCAGTCTCTATTCATATGCAAAGTAGTTTCTTCAGCTGTTCACACTTTACCTGAGACAGAAGCAAAATTGATCTGGTTTATTCTACGTCATGATCTACTTGTGCTCAATGAAGGAAACAGTGTAAATTTTTGATCCTAACAAGGGGCACAACAACACTTGCAGATATCAAACTAATTCCTGCTAGACTTGACTCTATTCAAGGTGCCATTCACCATTACCAGAGCTCCAATGCTTTGAGAAAAAATAAAAGCATTAACTGATTCTATTATACGTATTGTCCACCAGTTCAAGACTGACAATATGCAGGTTTTGGGTTTTGGTTTGGTTTGGGTGTTTTGTTTTTTTTTTTTTAAAATACACAACCTTGTTCATTTCCAGCTTTGGTGCAACTACATTAGTTGCTCTCTTATTAAAAGTGCTCTTTCACTTGACAGGAGTGACTACTCCTCTTGTCCGTTAATCTTCTGAAATTGTCAGTTTGTAGTATCAGCAGCCAATTCAGAATCCTGAAGGTTAATTGTCAATACTGCCAGGAGAGGTGCCAGTGTTATCTAAATTGCTTCAGACCTGTTGCCTCTGGATGTGGAGGTAAAGATAATGAAATACAAATATTTAATATCAAGAGTTTTCAATTGACAGTCAAAATATTACACCTCAGCTGGAAAAAACATCACATATAAATCAACAGAACAAATCAGAATAAATAACATAAAACAACTCATTACTGAGCAGCACTGATGTAGACAGAAAAAAAGCTAACCAAGACTTGACACAGAAGAAACACAGCCAATTAGCAACAAATTCCGAACTTACACTTCTCTCCTCCACAGTCAGATAGAATCAGGATATACCCTGTATTTTGTATTGTATCATATATAAATTATACATATACACTATATTTTATATATAATATTAGTATTATATATATGTAGTGTATGGATATCTTCAAAGAGTCCACGTTTACTATTAATCGATTTCTGAGCGATCCGTCAAGTACAACACAACTGATTATGTCACTGAAACAGAGCACTTGAATTTTCATCACATACTTTTGCGACAACCATCATTCAACATTTTAAAAAAAAACCAACACAACAACATCTTGTTTCAGAGCTTTAGGAGATTTACACTTGAAGTTCAAACTAATTTCACCTTCAGCTTGTGGATCAGAACAGATGGGACCAGGGAACTCCTGAGGCTTTGCCACAAATACAATATTCAGAGTCACCCAGTCAGAGACAGCAATGCCTGTTTGCCAGGCACCTGGTAAAAAGAAACAACAGACAACAGTTTGGGCACTAGTTTAGAACTGCAGTCACCAAGAATTTCTAACTTCTGCTACAGGTTTCCTGTATAATCTTCAGGAAGCCATAGGAGGCAGATGGGGATTAAATCAGAGATTAAGACGCACAAATTTAAATATTTAGACTCCCATTACAATGGAGATTTAGTCTCTACTGCATGTTCCTTAATTCTTAAAGCCTCTCCTTAAGCTAATTCAGCTGACTCGCTGGTAGGGGCTCAATACAGAGGTCTAAGATTAGGCCTCTGTATGCAAGACAATTACATGCAGACAGCAGAAGACCCCATGCACTTCTGGACCAGCTCCTGGAAGCCAAGGAAGAAACATTAATGTATCTCAAGTGGCAAAGATATCTTAATGTGTAGGTGACAGAATGAATCAATTCCCTGGCAACAAGATCCTCTGAATAGCTATTCGGCTCTATTGACAGTATTTTCATAACAAATCGAGCCTGCACAATCAATGAACGGAACCTAGACACCCAAAATTAGGCACCTTAATCCTGCACTGAAATTTAACTTGAAAAGTTTACAGACAGACTGACATACATAAAATTTTAGTCATTTTTTTCGTTCATTAAATTGCAAGGTATTACACAATGGAGAAATTGGGTCTATGCGCACAATCTGGATCATTTTTGAACACATGAAATTTCTTATCAAAGACTAAGATGATTACCTGAAATTTAGGATTTATAATAAACCTTGAATTAGAATACCTTCCAATAGATGATGGTCCCCTAGAAACATAGCAGTACACTTTTGAAAACATAATTTTGAAAAGATAACCATCGTACACAGATCAATATTGAATAAAAAACACTGTAAAATTAATGGATTCCAAACATGAAGCTAGCAGACATGGCAAGTGGTAAAGTTCAGGAATTATAAAATGAACTGTAGGAAATATTAGGGATCACCTGTTTCAAGTTACCAACTCAGCTATGGGCTGGCAACTAAGGAATGCTCCAGAATAATCTCCAGTCACATGCACAAAACACATGCTTGAGTGCAAACTGCCTAATTATGACAATATTCATTTTACAGAGCATAGTTTCTCTATTTCAAAAGAACCTTTAAAATACTGGTTAAGTGAATAGTCATTAAAGCAAACAAAAAACTCTGCAGTTTTTGCATCCTTCTGAACTAATGCTGTGAAGACCTGAAAATTAACCAACCTGGAAAGTTCAGTGTAGGTTAAATTCCCTGCAGGCTACAGTGTCAGAATTATTTAATCCATTTTATTCCAAAAATAAAGCAGGAAACCCCAAAATTTGGTTACTACTACAGAAAATGGTCTATGTACAAAAGTTTGCTCTTTGCCAGGTCCATTTGGCTCATCTCTTTACCACTAGAGTAGCATGAACGCAGACCTCTCAGATACATCAAGTGACTCAAATGCTCATACCACAAGGCATTTCAGCATGTTGTTTTCTTTCTTAGCTTTCTCCAACTTGTGCACTGCACTATATTCAACAGATTTTCTGAAATATTGTTTCTGTTACAGAACAAACAGCTAATAATCATGTTTTTTTTCAACTGTTCCTTCCAGTTGCGTTAGGAATCCCAATGATCACTTCAAGCTTATAAACCAAATTAACTGATCTGTATCTTTTTAACATATGTTTAAATTTTGCAATACATTCTCATATTTAATTTCATACAGCTACCCAATGACATCAGTGAGGTTCCCTAAAAGGACAAGCTTTCCAACTAATTTTTTGGCATTAGCCCTAAGATATGTTCGGGATCAGCATATCATTCCAAAATAAGAATAAATTAACTCAGGGGATGAGACTGTCATGTATGTCACTCAGTGCAGACAGGAGTGGACTCCAAAGGAAGAAATGTATGAATAAAACCTCTGTTCACAGGACACAACAGACAGCTCCTCAGAAAAGGCAAATCCTACCTCTTGGCTCAGCTAACTCACACCACATCTATTGTAATTAAATAATTTAAAGTTTGCTTTTTCCAGAAATCACTCAAATCTGGATTCTTTAACTTTTACCCCAATTTTGTAAGGTTACATGCCTGCAAGTAGAGTTGCTTATAAAAGAAGGAAAATAAGATTGCAAAGTTGGATTCTATTCTTTTTCCTAGATACAGCAAATTAATTTACAATACAGTTTCAAAAATATGTCTGTATGCCAAATGCATACAAAATTCAATAAACAGCTAAACAAAAGCAATGCTGCTGTTTCAAACAAAGATCTGGAAGAGTACAGAGAGGCTATCAAAAGTTATCTTTCAGGAGTCTCAAGAGAGCACTTCAACTGACCAAAGTATTCAAAGCCAAAACTGCGCTGCTCTTCCAGGTTCAGGGAAGTTGAACACTATTTATTTTCCAGACCTACTATTCCAAATTACCACAGCAGCAAACACTCTAAAACACACAGACACCTGCAACCCCTTACACAACTGCTAAGCAGAGGGCACACCCCATCCCTGCCACGAGAAGATGCAGGCCCTGACGGCCCAAACCCTGCCTGCACTCTCCTACCAGCACAAGGGTGCCTGTAACTGTGCAGGGAGATGGATAAGAGTTAATTTTTTTCACGTGTTTTTTTTAAGATAATTTTGCTTTTATTGCTCTTTAAAAGTCAAGAAAAAAACTGAGTCAACATAGAGACTACAAGCCTACTAGAAAGCTGAGACTTTTGGGCTGGATCTGTGCAAACAACAAGGAGTTACATACGACTGGAATTCAGGCTGAGAACAACTTTCTGGGTATGTTTATTTTCCCTTTTAACTCCATTATTTCTGCTAATTATAAATATTTTCCCCTTGTATTTCTATGGTTTCTTACACAGTGAAATTATCTAACCAAATCAGATGCAACTTACAGAACAAATTTTCAGTAGTAAGAAACTGCAGGTAACCTATTTAGCACACTAAACTATTTCCAATTCTGTGATAAGACAAAATTCTTACTCCAGCTCACTAAAGAGAGCACTGCCAGCTTGCCACAGACCCAACACAGGATATCGAAACTCCAGTCACTAGCAATTTAAAACAGTTTATAAAGCTCAGTGCATGCCACACAATTCAGTCCAGAGTTAGAAGCTGGTCTAGCAGTTACAATGCTGTCTAGTACAGAGCAAAGCTTAGAGCCCACTGTACTTAAAAAAAAAAAAACACCCAGCACCCAAAAACAAAACAAAAAAAACCCCCACAGAATAATGACCAAGTAGTATTGTTTGCTAGGAGCAATGCCAGATTACTTGGTAACACAACTGATGCCTGTACCAAAGACTGTTTCATCCTCTGTAATTTCAAGCTCCAAAAGATACTATTTTATTTACACTTGCCCTGAAAGCTTCTATTACATCTGCAGTTGGTGTCTATTTTTCTAACTCGGAAATATATTGTGAAAATATGAATACATTTTTCAGCAATGTTATTATTCGTACATCTGTCAATATAAACAGTTTTTACATATCACAGACATCACCACCAAATCACTCCTTGCTCACAGTATATAGCTTTCATGTTTAGTATACTTCTGTAGTCAGTGCTGATCTGAGGAAGTGTCAAACAGAAAAAACACACAGCAACAAACAAACATGGGTCTGAAGTCTAATAGTAACTGGCATCCCCCACACCCTTAAGAAAAATAAGTCTAGCATGTTAGTTAATCCCCAAACATTGTCAGCAACACAATTTCAAACCCACAGATTCCTTCCGCAGCTCCCATTCTCAGTGCATGAAGCGGTACCACCCAGGAAAATCCCACTCGGGTATTATTTGTCAGAAGGAGCAAAGAGGAGGTGTGGATTGCTTTGGGGCCAACAATACATTCTTTTATTTCTTAGCTAAAAGCTCCAACTAAGGGGAAGGAAGTTTGCCACATATTTGTGTCATAAGTTTAACACTGGGAGAAACTCAAGTCATTTCAGTGTTTCTTAACAGATTATCAAAGAGTCAGCAAAAACCTCAGAATCCACTGTTGTAAGTGACTGGACTTAAAACTACATGATTTCCACGTAAACGTGACCTACTAAGAAAACTTTACAGACTCAAAGTAATAGAAAACATATGAGAAGAAAGTGCTTAAAACAGTGAAGAGTTCGAGTTCCATTTCCAGTAAGTGTTGAAGACCTTACTTCCAGCTCCTAACTGAGGATAAGGCCTAAATCCCACAGTGTGGGGGATCCCACAGCCACTTGTCCCCTTTTCTGCTGCATCCACCCATGAAAAAAAACAAGCAAACAAAAAAAAAATCCGATAAGGTCTTCAGCTGTGTCATCTACCTGCCTGTTCAAAGAATCATTTAATATTGTTTCAGTTTCTCTGTACCTAATAGATATGACATTAGTTTATAATGACATGCATCAGAAATATCTTTAAAAAGTGAAAACTAAATACCTATTTAATTAAAAAGTAAATAGGAAACTGGGCTTTATTTTCCTGATGATACCACTTTCTAACTCCTTACAGTATTGATTAAAACAGGATTCACTCAAATTAATCACTTAAGCACCAGGTAGAACTGAGAACTACACTACTACTTTTATTAGCCGCAAACCTATCAGCTAAATTCATTTTGCAGAATTTTAACAGTATTAATATAAAAATTTAAAAAAAAAACAGAATAGACAAATCATTTTAGATATGGCTGACAATAACAAATAGCTGTGAGCAAAATTTTAGATCACATCAGAAATCGGAAAGATAATTAGAAGCAGTTTCCCTTCATAAAGTACCTATCAAATTTAATAACTATGATACAGCTCATAACTATTAATTTTGGACTAGGAGTTTTTCAATAGCTTTATCACAGTACAGTATGTTTATTAAGTGACACGGAAGAATACATATCAGCTGCAAGATAAACTCGTAAATTTGATTGCATGTGGTACTGATGAAGATAGTCTAGTTACACTGCAAGTAAAAACTGAGCTTATAAGTAGTTTTAAAAAGCCTGTGTTTAACCATGATTTAAAAAGCTGGTGCTGTTCCAAATCAGCAAGAAGAACATGCCATTCCTCCGATCACTCTAGCCAAATCTAATCATGATCACAATAAATGCATGCAATTAAAATACCTGTTTAGCAGTTCAGATTTGACAGAAGAGGAGACCCGTTTCCTTTAAAACTAGAACCAAAAAAATGGCTTCCAGAAGTGAGGAAGTAAGATCTTTTCCTGTGACTGCATCATACATCCTACTGCAGGACTGCTCTCACTTCAGACCTCCCTGTAAGAGCCCACAACTCATAGCAGAAAGAGTCCCACCTCTTTATTAACACCTGCCAGGACTGTTCCATAAACCTACCCAAACTCCAGACAACTGTGAAAAACTTCGTAAGCGTTTTTAATGAAGCTATGCAAATTGCTGTCGAGATGTTAAAGAGAACAACACACATCATACTTACATAAGAATATGATAAACACGCTGAACAAGTATCAAGAACGCCACATGCAGTTGTTACCCTAACCTTCAGTGTGGCAAATATAATGAAGCACTACTAAAAATACTAGCTTAAGAATTACATTGCCCATCTCTGTTGTAGATATTGAAGTAAGTAAACATTAACACAGCGGGGAAACTTGTTGGGAGACCAAACAACTTACTCAGAGTCACACAGTTAATACACAGGAGAAAGTGGAAGCAGTACCCCCGCCTCCCTCCAAAACACACACACAGATTTCTGTTCAACTAACCACAACTTTTTCTTATTTACATGTGACCACACACAAATTTCTCAGAGCTGATCACAACTTTCTCTTGTTTTTCTGTGACCACACACGATTTCTCAAACATACCGGTGTTCCTCTGCAACCTACAATCACGTATAACATGCTCTGCTACAGTGTGTCGCTTCACAGCTTTCAAAACAAGTGCAGTCATTAGCTTCAATTCATCTGCGACAGTGTGTCATACTCCATACAACATTAAATATGCTATCACTTAATTGGAACTAAAGTCACATTACATACGTAATTCCTTTCTTCCAAACTGTCAGAGTCTTTAGCTTGTTTTCCCAGGTACCTTTCTGGTTCTGCAGCTTAATCTGAGTTAATATGTTAGCATTTTTCCTCCCACTACTATGTAGAAAAAGTACTTTTTAAAATGTCAAGTGGCAAACTACTGATAGGGAAGAAGGTAAACTGTGTAAACACACTAGAAAAACACGGTTAGTGTATACTTTAAACTAGAGAGAAAAATTCTGATTGCCCTTCAGTTAAAGTAATCCTGCTCATCAAGATTACTGAAGTCTCCAGCTGTACACAGAGTACACTGAGGTTTGAAAAACAAACGTATGATGCTACTAGCATGAGTTTATTAATGGCATTTTTAAAAAGGGAGAAAAAAAGTAACCTAAATCTTTGTCTCTCAAAGCTTCCTCGGTTGTAACCGGACCCCACTGGAAAGCCACGTAACCCCGAAGCCGCGGGGCACACTAGCGACCACCGGCGCCCCGCGCGGTCCGCACCGGCAGACGGAGATGCGCGGCAGTGAGCGGTAACCGAGGCCCAGCGCGGGGGAGCCGCGCCTCAGACCGCCCGTGCGCTCCTTGCGCGGGTGGGACACGGACCCGAAGGCAGATCCGCCAGGCCCTGCGCCCCCCGGGGCGAGTTTCGGCAGGAGAGGCCGAGACGGCCGAGCCAAACTTTGTCCTCCTCCCCCGGGAGGACGCTGGGGGTGAAGCGGGGCTGCCCCCATTTTGCCCCTGTCAACAGATGATCTCCCTCCCCAGCTCCACTCCCTGAGGTAAACCAGCCCGGCCGCCTCCCCTGCCTCGGCAACGCACTAAAAAACGACCACCCGCAAGCAAACGCGACAGGTAAAAAGCCGCGTCTCGGCACGGGCAGCGCTCGGCAACCCCCGGCCGTGAAG
>VZSZ01002483.1:30322-75495 GCA_013398815.1 Ibidorhyncha struthersii
AGTCCAGCTCTCGGGGTGGCGGGGCGGGGGGAAGGAGGTCGGCGCTGAATTCGGTTTAAAAAAACCAAAACCAAACAAAACAAAAACCCGCAAGGCAGACTGTTATGTTTTCCTTGTGAATCGTGAGGTTCTTTGCTTTTTTCTGCAGGAGTGAAGGTTTGCGCCCTTGTATGTGTGCGCGCAGCTTTCCGTGGTTACCTCCAGGCGGAGCCGGAGTGAATCCTTCGTGGAGAAGTTTAAGATAAAGACAGGGCAAAAACAAGGAGATGGGGGAGCAGCCGGCTCTCGCGTACCTTCCTTGTCACCAGCAGCTGCTCGGCAGTGTCCCTCTGAAATCCAAAGGCTTTCCAACCAGCTGTTTTTAACCCATTTCAGACTCAGGCACCCCAACAACGAGCATGAGATGTTCAGCCGCTATTTGTTGCTTGTAGTAATGCTCCCTGCCTGACTTCAGCCACGGCAGAGGCTTCCCTCCCTTCTGGAGGACACCATTCGTCGTCGAACAGTTAATGTTTCACGAAGGTTTTGGTCTCTGCATATATTTTTCAATATTCTGGTTGCTGTAAATCCTGTACTGTGGTGGCTACCTACCTGTAATGCAGCATGGTTCCATTGCCCTTCCATAAACCCAGGGAGTGGGAAACCATTCTGGAGTTTCCACGGTCTGTAGTTTTTAAACTTGGGGAATCTTGGAAAAAAAAAAATGTTCAAAGAATCAGAACAGAGAATAAATTTTTACTGCCTTACCACTTAATTTTATTTCAAATAATGGCGCTTTTTCAGGCTTCCCTGAAAGTCGTCGTTCAGAGAATGTTCTAAGATTTCTTTTTATCTTTTTTTTGGGGGGTGTCTTGTAATGAAAAAGGAAAAGAAGCTAATAAATCTAATTTACTGTGAGCTACACTGCAAATCATATAGTAAACAGGCTCCCACTGGCACAGCATTGTACACTGCACCTGTAGACATGAACGGGTGCTTTAAGAGGCAAAAAGTGCAGCATTGCTTTCTCAGTAATTTAATTTTAAGACCTTTATTTTTACATAATTTTCAAATTACTGGCTGTTAACTTGACAGAACTGGATAAATGGATGTGAGTTTTTAAAACTAATACTGGCACAATTTAATTAGGTGGTCAAACTTTATGTGCCTTCAGACAAGGAATTAGGATTTCACCCCTATGTTCCATAAAGTCAAACCCATGATTCTGTAACATTGTTATGTTTTCAAAATTCATTGGTCTCTGTATTCTCAAAAGATTTGATTTTTATATGCTTACTTAAAAAAAAAAACACAAAACCAAAAAACAAGACTGTTGTCTTCAGCAGAACTACTTACGTGCTTAACCAGTAAGCGTTAGTTCCTAAGAATTTTCCTAAGCGCTTCCATTCTGGGCTTCAGTCCTGATGGAAATTCACAGACCAGTCCACATACCTTCATAAGAAACATGGATGATTTGCTAGGAGAATGAGTCAATTAATTATTGACTATGCATCGGTATTTCTTGGGTAAGCTTTAACGATTTAATTCCTTTTTGCTGTTTGGACTTTTCCACCTATTTACTGTACGTGGTGAGCTGTGGGCGTGTTGGTGCTCTCTGAATCTACTTGTCTGCCTAAACTAAAACAATTGTAATTTCTTGTGAAATGAGGGTCAGTAAACAGTTCTATAACACTGCCTTTCTTACGAAAACAGAGCGAGTATTTTGGGTAGAATTTGTCTGAATGTGACATCCTGACTTAAAGCATCCCACTGTCATTATTATCCCTGTGATCAAAATGAGGAAGATGAGGAAAGCTGTCATATGGCCATATTTCCTTTTTAACAACGGTGAGACAAGTAAGAAGAATTTAGATTAATCACATTTAAACCAAGCAAATTAGTATGTATTAGATGGTACGTTTATACTAATTTCCTGCAAATCTTACTGTTTTGTTTAACCAAACAAGACTACTGTAAACATTCAGTTTGGACAGGGGACTACTTTTAGATTGTGAACACCCATTAAGTCAATTTACATGAAAGATAGATGATGTTTCCTTTAATCAAAGCCATAGCAGTGAATTTGTCTACCCCTCCTCACAGAGTAATGCCAACTTCTGAAGTAAAAGTACTGAGGGAGTAGGTGATTACTGCATTTGAGTAAAATTGATGACTTGTTGCTGTATGATTTCTGTTGTTAAGGATTGTGTAAAAAAATGTAAAAATATTGAAGAACAGTAGTGATAAATATTTTGAAATATAGACTATTACACCTCTTAGGAAGAAATGTTTTTTGTATTGTATTGTTTGTGTTGTAATTTATACTGTTTGTATGAAATGATGGTTTTTTTTGAGAAAAAGATTATTTACTGATATTAATTATTTTTATCATATTAGCTTGTACCTGCTGATTATCCGTCTTTTTCTTACTCTATGTGTGTAGTGGCATAGAACAGGGAGCATGCTAGAGGCTTTCCACATTTGTAATAGCTTGACAGCAACCCTGCCACCTCTATTAAGTGTAACATAAACAATTTCTTTAAAGCTGTTTCTGGCTGACATTCCACCCTTTTCACTAATCTTAATTTGCTCAGTGCTCTGTTTTGTAGATCAGGAAAAAAAGGACTGTATGCTACTCCTCTCACAAGCAAAAAACATTAACATTCTTGATTCTTAAAATTATTTTCTCTTTTTATTACATTATAGAACCTTAGATTTAACAGTTTTTTGAAATGCATGAAAAAAAAAAATTACTGCAGGTCTTTAGTTGTCAGTTATGATGCCCGGTGTTTAGCTTTCAGTCATCTGCTGTCCTCTGCAGATGAACAGCACCCTTCTTTAACTATGTCAGACAAAATTGGACATACAGTTGTAACAGTACCCAACTCACGGTACTGGAATGCAAAATTAATCTTAGAATACTGTAAAAATGTATTCTGGGGAATGTCATCTGCTTCTAAAATTGAGATTATTATGAGTGTTTAGTATCACATCATTTCTGTTTGTACATTGTGACACTTTTTGAACCAAGCAAAGCACTTGCGAATTTGGTGAGACCTGCTGTAATTCAGGATCTTAGGAAATTTGGTATAGAATGACTTTAATAAGCAACATGTCTATTAATAAAAAGGGATTTTTTAGGTTAAGTGCAGTCTCCATGTCCTCTGAAGGCCATTCTGTGTTTGATACTTAAATCTCAGTGACTTAGTTTAAAATTTATTCTATTTGCATACGTCACTTTTTATCATTTACGTTTATCATACATATCCTTTCAACTACCAGCTGTGAGACTCACTCTGCTCAGCATTGCCAGCCAAATACAGCAAGATTGCTCTTGGGTTTGGAAATGAATCATACAAGTGGTTGCAGAATTGAAAACTTTCAGATCTGCTGAATACAAGAATTGGGAACTATACACGTGCCTGAATCTTGGGCACGTCTCTTAAACACAAGATAGCCTTTCTCGCAGTTTTGATGTACGCCTTTTGTAAATGCAGAAGATTTATTAGTTAAGCTAAACCAGAGCAGTTAAACTATTTAAACTAGCCAGGATCATGTGAAGCAACGCTGATTTGATTACGAATGGGACTTGGTGTAGTTGCGTTTCATTGCAATAGATACTATTGTGTGTATTCCTAACCGCGAGTAAGAGTGCTTGCCTGTCTTTTGGTATGTTTTGAATGCCTCAGTTTCAATTCCAGTTGCTTTTGAGTCAGAAAGTGGAGCAGTGTATGTGGACATCTCTGAGGGCACGTTTTTGACTAGCAAGCTAAAAATGCTAGTTAGCTGTTAAACTAACTTCGTATTGCGCTGCAATTATTATATTGTTTGCTTTGTTATTAAATTATGTGTTATTATGTGATGGACAGTGGGTGATTGAAATCATTCCCTGTAGCTTTATGGCCCTAATTACCAACAAAAATGCTCATGAGACCTATTGCGATTCATTAAATTACCTCTTGGAACCAGTGTTCATACTCATTCCAAATGATGTGCATCAGTCCTTTTGATTCAATTAAACATGGGATAGCACTCGGCTGTATCAATTTCAGGTGTTTACTCCAAGTTACAGTCCATCCTGATAGATGTATGGAGATGCAGGCTTTGAAAATGGGAACAGGGTTCTGTCACTGCACTATACAGAGGCAAAACTGTGAGTTTTCATTGTGGCAATGAATTGGTTTCGTGCTGATGGGAAGAATCGTGGCTTTTCCTCGGAGTTCGCTTTACTAACACTCCTGTATACTTTTGTAACTGATACCAATCTATACACAGTAACAGTACTAAAAAAACTTCAGGATATGAAATATCATCAATTGTGTGATCATGTGAAGGTGTTTGCAGACATCTTTGGTGTTTTTTTCCCTGCAGAGTTCAGAGTCATGACAGAGAGTTTTGCCTCATAGTGGATCAAACATAGATACTGATACCGAAAGGCAAAGTTAAATTTTAAATTAAAAGAGACCAAGGGTTGGATTAATACAAAATACTTCCCATAGTCCTGTATAAAAATCTGTGCATTGTATTGGTCTGTCTAAGCACAAAGAAGCCCTATACACGTGCTTTACTATGTGAAGGCTTCAAAAGCTCCTTACGTTGTAGACACGAGCAATTGGGCGAGACAGTATTTCGGTTGTGGCCCCAAATGTGTTAAAAGCAGAGGTAATAACCTTCTCTCTAGTACCTGGTATTCTTTTTTTACAGTTTAGAAGCAAAGCCCTTGTTCCTTTAGGATGTGGCTGTATGAGGAAATTAGCTCTACCAGTAAATTGAAAAATACTTTTTTTTTCCCCAGCGTGAGCTCCCCTTCTTGTGAATTTAACCTTTGTTCCTTTTTGCACAGGTGTGAGCATATGTTTACATGGTAGTATATATTTTGTTTGTATATTTGCATGTTAATACACATTTTACTTTGGTCAACTAAAAGAGCAATCCCAGCTGCTGTCTGTCAGTGAATCATCCTCTGTCATTAGCAAATTATCAGTAATGGTATCGCATTATCTTTGAGGTCACTGACAAAAATGTTGAGTAGCAATGCCCAAAATGTCAGACCTGTGACACGTAGTAGATACTTGGCAATGATTCCCTGTTCAGTTACGGTACGATCACTTCAGGGCCTACACATGAATCTTTCAACCAGAGGCGCAGATGCTTCCATGACTCTTGTGTAACCAGCCAGCAAAGCTGTTTTTCCAATTTTTCCTGCTTGAGCCTCGTACAAACGGATTCTCGAAGGAGTGGGGCTTTTATTTGCATTGCCCTTTTGAGTACTGGTAATTGAATGAGCTGAACCTGTTAACGTCTTTTCTGAGAAAGAACTGCTGTCCACTGCTTGAATTAATTTATTGCTGTCTAAGAGCTAGCAGTGTAACAACAGACAAACCGATACATGATATTCACAAAATCTTATCAGCAGCTCCCATACCCTTCATACTTATAACTAAGCGTGAGTCAGGACGGATTAAATAACTTTTCCAGCTCACGCGGGAAGTATGTGGCTGGCCTGGGAAACAAACCTTACTCTGTGCGTTAAACTGAATCTGGCTTTCATTCCCTTACACAATAAATAGTATTTATTAGATAATGGAATCATTATCGATTCAGGCAGCACCTGTGACTTTTCCCTGCATGGTATGTAACACACTGCATTCATGATAATGGGCTTTTTTTTTTCTGCCAAGTGCAGGAAATACCAAAACCATGATGGAGATTTTACTTGACAGTTGTTTACATTGAACCTCCGTGCTGACCGTCCCTGCAGCCATCTTAACAATTAGCACAGCCTGAGGTCACGAGCAGAGGAGGAAGAAACTTCAGCGACGTTGCACTTCTGATCAAAATTTACTGCAATCTTCCTGTCCCTTATTAAGAATTTTGGTTTATAAATGAAGGCATAGATGTATTGAAGCAAAATAATTGTGATTCTAGGCGGCGTTATATATTTGATCCAGAGCTCTTGCAGTGGTCAGTGGATCAATGGCACTCTCGGGAGAAATCTTTTCACGAGTATATTGTTCTGACTGCAGGATACAAAACATAAAAATGCCCATCAAGAATGTCAGAAATATGCATTGTACTGCAGTCTGTTTATTTTGCTGCTCTCTCATCTGTTTGCCCAAAACCTCCCTGCATCTTTTTAATCATTTTCATATTATCTCTTCTTCAGTTTGTATGAAAGTTATGGAAATATTCCCAGACACCTAGTAGCCTACAGACAATCTGCTAATCACAAAGCAACACCGGAGAGGAGAAGGGTGCTCCTCTGTGTAAAAATAATTATTTTTGGCTGCTGCAGCAGAGAGGAGAAGCTGCTGGATGCTTCCCCCAGGCTCTGGTGAATCCTTCTTTAAGATAATTGTTCCGGATTGCAGCCCTGGGGTGTGATAACATTACTATGGGAGAGTTTCCATCTACTGAATGGGTGTTAGGTCCTTTGCGTTAGGGGTGACCTCTGTCTACGTAGCAAGCAGTGCAGTCATATCTATAAAATGCAGAAAATAATGATAAACATAGATACACTCACTATACTCACATAAGTAGCATGGAGACCAGCGCACTGCATAGGTATTCTTCTTGTCTCACGCTGCCACAGCTACTCCACCAGCGTGACCGGCTTACTTTGTAGCTAGCTCAGACCAGCCTAGAAAAGACTCAGCATGGCCAGGTGCTTTTGAGAGCCTCCAGCACAACTGTTCACAAAAATAACTGAAGTGTGACCACTCGGTTATCTTACAGGCCCTTCTTTCTATAAACCGTAAGGATTAGAGATATCTTACGGAAGAGATCCTGATGAAGTGTTTGGTATAGAGACCTTGATTTACTTTATACCTTGCGCTCCTCTTTCTTTGTTGCTTTATGAAGATTCTAGACCTCTTCTTTCATTCAGAGGACTTTGCCCTTGATATAAATGTTTGTATGGCTGCATGTGTGGCTGTGTTTATAAGCAGCAGTCTGAAGGAAATTTTGTTGTTCAGGTTGAGTCAAAACAGATAAACAGAATTAACATGCTTCTCAGGGGGTTTGGAAGACAGCCAAAGAAATTTAATCATAAAGAGACAAATGCTTTCCTTGGTAGTAAAACAACTGTACAGATCACCTCCACGTGTGAATACATGTTCCCAATAAAGCGGGGCTATACCGTAGTATCTGTGTTCGCTCTGGGTCATGTGCAAGCAGGTACGTCCATGTCCATGGTTGCATATATGTGTCAATTTCACAGTTAATATTGGTATTTTGGGAGCACTTCTGGAAGTTGTATTCATTATTTCACAAATGGGAGCTCCTTTCTGGAACCCGCTCCCAGGGCACGGGGGATGAGCTTGTCCGCCTCCTCACACGGGTGCATGGATGGTGGATCTTGGCGGACGCCGGCTAGCGTGTAGGAAATTCCAGGTCTGAACACTCTGTATTCCAGCTGAGAGCCAAGCCCTGGAGCTGCTGGATGGATCATTAAGTGGGGTGTGAAACTTGTTCAGCCAGTCTGAGACCTTATTTCACTTCGGCAGTGTGGCCATCAGTAGATTCCTATGGCTGTTTATTTCCAGGGGCCTTACTTCCCTGCTCCAGTCTTAACAAAACCACGCCACAGTCCAAGAAGATCTGGTAGACAATTTAATTATAAAATTAGCAGTTAACATGCACTAAGTATCAACAAATTCTTTACCAAATGGCTGTGCTCCTGACCAGCTCAGACGCACACTTCTTTTTTTTTCTCCCCCTTCAGGACAGTTGGAGCCTTCCTTTGTAAACCTGTTCCTCAACATTATTAACACATCTACTGGTCTCAAGACATTTTCCAATATTTGGATGCATAAATTGCCGTTTACTAGATAATGACTAGGTGAGGACTCATGTCAATAAATAGTATGGCTCTTCTATTACTGTCTTATTAAAAAATGTCCTAATAATGTGCTAGAACCACCTCTAGATTGTTCTCTTTCTAGTCATTTTCTCTATTGTTCACTAAGAAGTTAAATCCATCGCTAGAAACTAAATTACTTTTTTTTTCCTTTCCCTACAAGGCAACCCATATCTATCAAAGATTTTAATTCTCGGTTGCTTGTTAGTGACTTTTGCAGTATTTGCTTTTTTAAAATGTAGGACCCTGCTTTTTTTAGAATGCATTTTAAATTCTCTACCGCCTCCTTATTAGTATCCTACAGCTACTTTCTCATTACATTCATCTTTTCTATTCATGCAGTATAGGCTTTTCCATACTCCTGCCCTTGTCTTAGCTGTGATTCATCATTTTTACATACATTCACAGTTCTGCACAATTTGTTCCTCTTTGCCATCAGTTCTATTGCTTTTGCATAGAGTCACATTGGATTACTTGACGGGTTTGTTCTGGAATGGAGTATGGAAATTTAAATCTTAAATTTGGTTTGTTTCCTTTTTTTTTTTCACCGCACATTTGTTCACAGAAGTTTGGGGAAGATTTTTATTGGTTAAATAAATTAAGCTGGTATGTCTATGTGGGCTTTTTATTTCAAGGAAAGAAAATCATGTCTGTCAAATTGTAATAATATTGTCAGATGCTACTGGGAAAACGGGGACATTATAATCCATCACACTTGATATTAAGGGAGCAATTTATGTCATAAAAATGAGCTTTCTAAATGACAGTCTCAGACTGAGCATGACATTAACCAAACAGAAATCCAAAAATTATAGGGAGAGGATAACCGAAGGCTTCACACAGTAAGTAGTTCTACAAACTTTTTTCATTTCTCTCTTAATCTGTGCTGCCTTATCTGAAAAATATTACAGAAATGTCTAAGGTTACATTTCCTGAAGACAACTGCTAAGGCGTTATTTCCGATACCAAAAATCAACATGTACATCTAGTTTCCTCCAATTGTATAAAATAAGTTAATTCAACAATTCAGGATATTTTATGAAGAAAGTTCTGTTGTCTCCATCCCATCAGTTGATTGTGATTATTGTGTATTATAGGCATCAGAAATCTGAGTATTTTTATTGTGCTTGATCAAAACATTTCCATCGACTTTATTGACCAACTGTAGTTCATTAATCTAAAATGTTCACCACATTTTTTGAATTGAGAATTTGGAAAGCAAAAAAAAAAAATTAGTATATAAATGATTTTATTTTACAGTAAACCCCAATTCAGATAGTGTCAGAGGCCAGAAACTCAGTGGCGGCAGAGATTTTTTTAAAGTAAAAGATGTGAAAATCAAACTGCTGTTATTGACAGTCCGAGTACACTTCTAAAAACGGTGCCTGAGTCTAGGTCTCAGCTCTACAATTTGTGTTTAGGATCCATGTCATACACATCAAAGTTATTCAGGACATCAGTCTCAGCAAATAAATAGGTTATTTAGACACTGCATATAATTCATTGAGCAGCTATTACGTAATGTAAAATTAATCAGCAGATGAATATGTTTTATTTGATTTGGCAAATGCAACCATAGAGTAGCAATACTTTTATGGACCTCTTCACTTGCAGCTGAATTATATCAGGGTTTACGGAAGCTGCTGTTTCCCCATTGGAATGGAGGAAGCGGGACTCAAATAGGATCCAAATACCTTTTCCTCTTACTCAGCAGATTGCCCAAGGAAACCAGTCCCGTATGAGCAGTCCCAGACTCTGTATTTCATATCACTGAGAAACAAACCTCTGAGTTGGCAGAAGGGATGTTCCTTGTCTTTGTTTTTAATAGGTAGAGATGATACAGAGTTAGTAATTACTGTCCCTTCTGTTTTGCAGACTTTCTCCTCAGCTGAGAGACACGCTCACATTCACACAACACCCACGGCACAGTAAATATTTCGTAATGTTGACAGATGTTGAAAGCAAGCATAGCTCGTCTGAATTCTTTCCAGACACACTTCGTTGTGTTCCGGAAAATGCTTTGGTGCCCCCAGAGCCGGCTGCAGACCTCGTTTCAGTTGCACGATGTATAGGTTTTAATTTTCATTTTTAAGGAGCCATGCATTTTTCAACAGGGGCATTTCTGAACCGGTCATTGCGCTTTAACAGAAATGGTCATGGAAAAGCAGAGATGTTCTTCCAGCAGCACAAAGAAAGAAGGAGAAGGGAGACGTGTGTTTCAGTTTAGGCGCTAACCGGGGGGGAAGAGTTACTTTGAGAAAATGACAATAAATCGAAGAGGTTGTTCAGATGGGATTTGGAGCAGCTTCATGAGATTGATTTAAGTTAGTAGCAGTGGTGCAGGAAGGGAAGAAAAATTCTACCATTTGCTACCCTGAAACAAGAGCATGGATTTTATTCCCATATTAATGATTCAGGCCTCTATTTGAAGCTTCTAAGTGATTTTTAAAGGGTGCCATTAAGTCTGAAGAGGGAGGAACACTCCTCTGAAAAAGAACAGGGTATTTACAGATTCATAGATCTCAGAGCCGAGGCAGATGGCTCAGACTAAGTCTCCATCCCGGCTGGGGAAGGGCCACTGCGTGTCCCATCTGTGTCCGTCCTTAGCCCAGGGACAGCATCCAGCCCAGAGTTAACACAGCACCCACCGCTCGCCTCTGCTGGTTGTTCCGCTGGTATCTTCCTTCTCCTTGTTAAAAGGTAATTGCACAAAAGACTCCCACGCTGCTTTCTATTTTCAGATTGCCTGATTTCAGTTTTGAATTGTTAGTTCTTCGAATGTTTCTCTCTACTCAAATACCCCCTGCATACAGTTATTTCCCCCCTTGTAAGGTATCGCATACAAATGGAGGCACTTCTGAGTTGCCTTCCCAAGAAAACTATTCTTCTTTATATCTGTTAGTGCAAATCTGTTTACTCTGAGGTTGTACCTTTTGTTTCTATAATGTCTCCCAGGTTACAATCTGAACTTTTAAAATGTATTAACTGAAAGGGTGTATTTTCCCAGGATCCTTACCACAGACCTGGGAAGATTTAAGCCAACTTCCTATTTCTGCTTGCGTATCCAAGGACAAGTTCTTACGCCACTGTTTCACATTGGCAGCTCACGCTGAATTGCTTTGTCCACCTGGGCTGCACAAAGGGTACTTACTACTTTCCACTTTCTGTAGCTATGATCTGACTATTTTAAAGACTGAATAAAAACATTAATTTAAGACCAAGTGCCAATAACTTCTCCAGTAAACCCCCTATTCCACAATGATTTCCTAATGGAAACTATTTTGAGATTGTCAGTCGGTTCCTAAACATTGTATTGGGTGATACTGCCTAACACTCATGTTTTGATGAGTGTAATGTGATACACTTAAGGTGATAATTAAGTGCCAAGCACTTAAATAATTCTCAGTGCACCTATATTATAATCTTCATCAACTCTCTTTTTCAGTTACTGCCCCCCCCCCAATAACTAAACTTACTTTTCATCAAACCATACTGACTGATGTGAATTCTTTATCATTTGAGTCCTGTATCAGCTTTTGCATTCTTTGGCCCAGGATGACTGTTAATGCTACCTGGCATATAGTAACCCAGTTCATTCCCTTGTTACTGGGATAATTGGTCATAAATTTATCACGTTTGCACTCTTCTGGGGTTTCCACGCTATTCCAAGATTTAATTTCTTTTCAGTAAGACAGGTGTCTCTGCCTGCCTCAGGGGCGTGCGGTGCCAGTGAAGCATGCCATGTTGGAACTAAGAAAGTGGAACTGTTTTCATAATTTGTTTACCCCCTCAAGGAAAAAGAACTAAAAAAATCTGGAGAGCAATTTGCCTGCAGTCTAAGAACATGCTTATTCTATCAAATACAGCTTTCATATTGTTTCTCTACGTTTATAGCGATTTTTTTGGTCAAAGTAACTAGGTGCACAGAAACAATGAGAAACTATACCCTGAAATTACAGAGTCCAACATCAAAGAAGGCATAATTTTTGAAGAAAATTGGAGGGCTTGCCAATTAATTTCTTTGCCTGCCATACTGACTTCCTTCTAAAGAACTGAAAACTCTTAAAAAATACACTGCACTCCATGATGCAACACTAACTTGCTGGGAAAGCTAGAAGGGGTTGTGGCCTTCCAATTAGCAATTAGCTGTAGATGCAGGAGATGTTTCTACATCATCTGGCAGCTTTTCTCGTCTGTCATCTCAACTGTAAGTGGCCAACTTCAAGTGTGCCAGGAAGGCCGGTAGGACTTCAATTTGAGTGGATGATAGAAGAGATCACGGAACTGATCTGCACCGAAGCATCCAGAACGCCGTCTGAAGCCAACTAAAACAAGAGGTCCTGGGCAGTATCTCTTCACCTCTCCTTCCTTCCCAGCGAGCCTTTAAATGACGTATTGCTGCCACAAAGTCCCTGGAGTAACGGGGAATTGCGAGCTGTCTTCTACTACTCTGTTGTGTTTCTGTAACTCTCACATTAACTAGGTTAACTGTATCTTATCATTTGGGGGGGTTACACTAATACTTATAGCCATCAAAAAGCTTGCTGTCAATGTCACTGAAAAAAGAAAGCATCCTGTAGATTTTTGTCAGACATGAGTCATAAAAAGAGGTATTAGGCCCCTCTTTCTTCTCTATATAAATGACTAGTTGAGTGACAATAACTTTTGATAGACACCGTAAAGAATAATATGCTTTCTGCAGTTTTAATTTTAAGCATGCCCACACTGGATGAATTAACCCGTCTTACGTGTGAATACTGTGTAATCAACAGTTTAATCAAACTCACAACTTGACTGAATTCCCAGAAACCTTTGAGACAGTCATATAGGAATGTTATTGAGTTTTATACCCGACTAGGAAGCTTACAAACTCAGTGTGTGTAATCTTGGAAGCCAAATTAAAAATAACAAAAGCAACTTAGAAACTATCTATGTAGTTTCTTTCCTAACTAAATGTTACTTGGATCAATATCCTTTTAAACTCTGTCTGGACGATCCAGCTATTAGTAGATAAGTACATTCCTTCAAGTACAAGAACCCATATATGTATATACAGATCTGCATTTTCAAAGGGAGAATGAAGTGCATCAGGAGACTGAGTTATCAGATATGAAAGCTCCAATCTACAAATGACAAAGTGAGACTTTGGCAAGTCAAGCCAGATCCTTTGCTCCTTCGTGATTTTTCCAAGCAAGTTCTAGGCTGACATGATATAGGAAAATCAGTGGGAGTATGACTGTCGGGGGGCTCTTTGCGTGTGTTATTCAAAGAGAGGATCGCTTCTCTAGGATTACTTCCTCTTCTTCACAGATAAAAATAATCTCTCAAGTGCTCTGATTACAATAAGCAAGTTAAACTCACAGGCTATTTAGTACAAAGCTTTGTATGGGGTTACTGTATTCCACACCTAAATACAAGGTTTTAAGCCAAAAGCTTCTATCATTTCCTCCCCACCGTACCGGTTTGTCTAATGTTAAATATATTGCCTCATTTCACCAACCATCTCAGAGTTAGTACCTTTCCATTCAATTAATTCTTGTTACAGTATTACTTTTAAAAAACAAATAATAAGTTTTTATGACAATAAACAATTTTTTGCAGCCTTACAAATGTTTACACATCCAGACAATGACAGGAGACAGTCCCTTTTATATACGCTGTCTTCTGAAAATACTATTAATCTTATCTGCATTGGTCATTAAATAGCCATTTTATACCTGATAATGTCTTAGACAAAGACTACCCATTACACAAACACTGTGGGAAAATAATTTGTAAGAAAATGGAAGACTAAATAAGGCCTTGAATAGCTTTATTGAAATCTGTATAAATAAACATGCGCATTTCAAATGTAAACCCAAGTGAACTCAAGTGCAGACAAAATTTTAACCTCTGTCATGCAGGAGGTTAGTTTACATTTAAAAAAAAAAAAACCTCAAAGCAGCTTTAAAATACCAGGATGAAACACCAGTTTTAATATCAAGGTATAAAGCAAAGCCATGTCCAACATTCCTCATTTATATCCTGGTCAAATGCAATTTTTTAAACTTTTTAATGCTAACATAAATAAATAATTTACCAAAATGTGCACTCACAGAGTGAACTTTTATTTACAATACACAATTTATAACCTATTGTATTTGATTAGTTCAAGTGAAGAACATCATACTTTTTGCTTTTTTCTTTTTTAAATTATTTGTTTAAACAGTGGGACACAAAGCAATTCTCCAGGTAGTAGATATGTGAAGTGTGCCCCTGCACTTAAGAGCCCGTCTCAAAGGCAGTATTGTATACAAATCAACAATACATTCTTCCAACTAGATCAAAGGGAAAGCAGCAAATTAAAAAAATGTTTCAAACTGTCACACTTATTTTGGCATCCTGGACCCCTGAACATAGTTAACTAAAATCCAGTTCAAAGTTTGTATGCCTTATATACTGTACAGGTTCTGACTTGAACATGCAAACGCCAATTCTCTTATAATGAGTTAGCTTTTCAGATATGCTGTAAGGCTATGGTGAATTCCATCAGGAACACACAAAGAAAATTAACAGGCCTACCTTTAAAGTCCTTTTGTTCATTAATAACTTAAAGGCAGGTTATATTGAAAAAATTCTCATCTAAGCCCGATACACAGTCATTACTATGGATACAGAATACTATTAACTCTGACCCTATTACAGAGTAGTTTGCAAGCTGTCAAACTGCAAAAACTGGGGAGAGAGAACTTACAGCACAATTTTAAATTTTGGACTGACACCAGATTAAAATTATGCATGTCTTATAAGCAAGGTAACAGGAATTATGTCTGCAGAGTAGATTCCAACAAGCAACAAAGGATACTTACATTTAATTGAAAAACTTTCTGTTAATGCAGCGTGAAATCCAGAACCTGTTCCACAGCAGTAAGATGAACATAATATTCTGGATGCTCAGCTATATCACAAAAGGTTAAAACACCTTTTCAAGCTATTTCTTCTAATGTGACCAAATTAAAAAAAAATAAATTCATTTTTAGGGAGAAACAAAAATTTGCTGTTTCAAGAAAACTACTGCTTATATATTTATGACATTTTTACTGGTAGTCTGTGTGACAGCCTAAGGAACATGTACATATTCATCCAGAAACGAGACTTGGCAGTAGTATTCTTGCAGTACTAAGAAAATAAATCTCAGAAGTCCACAGATTTAACATTTTTGTTATTAACTCACATCCAAAACAAAAGAAAACATAATCCATCAGAACAGCAGCAGAAAACTTAAAAGGGGTTTATTTGTGATTTCCTATATATAGCTTGTGAATACAAGACTGTAAATGCATTAGAGACAATTTCTGTTTAAGTTTTTATTGTTTCACTTCAAGTACTGCACATGTTAAAATGTAATAAAGATTTACATTCTGTTATCTGAAATTCGCTATCTCAGATTTTTATTCTTAATTTGCTGGGCAATTTCACTCTTTCAATAGGTATCCCCAGTAAGAAAGTCTCTTTTATGGCTTCTAGTTCTTCCATTAGTTAGTGTGCATACAATTTTCATTTTCTATATCATTATCGTTTTCATTGCTGTCTTCATCACTTTCTAGTGGGATGCCTGTGGCAGCTGAAGCACCTTGTTTAGTTTCCCGGTCAAGAGGGAAAAAGCCAGTTCCACTGATTGTGTCTTGCCTCTGGTAGAAAAGCACATATGCTGCTTTGGACTGTAAAAGAGAGAAGTGTAATATACTCATGAGGCTCCAGACAAAACATTTACAATCCACATTAGGTGTNAAGAAATCCAAAGCTTTCATGTAAGTTATTTCTGCATGTCAGAGCAAACCATTTTTGTTTTGTACTGTCCTTCAAAGGAACACAAACTACTACCTACACATTTTCTCCAAGGTTCTTGATTTACTCTTCATTTTTCTTCCCTCAAGAAGAAAGCATCATCAACAGTCCCAATTTTAGAAACACAAAAGGTACTTGCCACTATTTGGTCCTCACATGCAGTGGACACACTACTGTCATCAAAGTAGTACCATTTTCCATCATCCTTATTTTTTGCAAAAGCAGTATCTAGAACAAAAAAGTACAATATCCGAGGACTCTGTGTCTTCATAGATGTAATACAATCAGTTGCTACAGTCTGTTACTGTCAAACACTCGACATTTAACTAACTAAAACCTATTCTCACTATTAGACTCACACTTTTGTTTAAGCAAAGAAAGCTTAACCAATAATGTTCCCCTTCTAAAGAGAATGTACAGTGAGAAAGGACAGTCAAAATAAAATCCTGCAGTCACTTTTTCATTTTTCTCTCATCTTTCAAGGAGATGCACAATGTACAAAAATAGACAAGTATGACAAAATCAGGTGTAAGAGTACAGTAGCTCTTACGGAGCTCTTACATTTTCTCTTTTCACAATATCCATAGCTAGAAGTATGAAAGAACATACAATTATCCTTGAAAGCTCATTTCATATAGATTTTTGTGTTAGAATACTTGTGAAAGCATTTCAAGGTAATGAAAAAAAAAGTCCCTCAACCATTAAAAAAATGACGTTGATTCAAAGTGATCAGTACTTAAATCAAAATGAAAGCTGATATGTAGAATGATGATATTTGAAACAACTTACAATGCCCTCCTCCCATTCCTCCATAGTGGTTGGAGACAGCAATCAAGTTGTAGCGGCAAGGCCCTGCATTGGGATTAATAAGGAACTCTGACATGTCCAAGTCACTGTTTAAAAAAAGAAAAAACAAGCCAAACACACACAAAAAAACAAAACACACACAAAAAAAAAAACAACCAGAAGAAGGTCATGTTAATAATGCTTTTAATCATTTTGCATTTTGGTGCTCTTTAAGCCCTTTACTTTATTTTCCCCACAAAACACACACACACCGGACTACACTGACAGTGCATCTCTCACTCTGTGAGGAGTGGAACAGGAACCAGTAATCTTAGCCAAAACTATCGATAGAGTTACTTCAAACTTATGTACATGGAAAAATAATAGTAGTAGATACTTTTCACCTACAAGCATTTTGTCATAGGTTTACTGGATCCATGCATGGAAGCTGAGAACAAAACCATTTTATGTAATTTCTGGATTAAACGTGTCCCCTAGTCATGCTACCTTTTAGATTTCCAGCATCAAAATATATAGGTTTCTTACTTTATTGGAAAGTCAACTAATGTATCCAACTTGTCCCTCATATATCTGCTGTAGGAAAAGCGCTTTAGATGAACTACCAGTACAGGGGGCAGTGACCACAAGTCTAACTTCTTGGTAGCTTGCTGATGTTCTTTACAGTTTGGACAATACCTAAAAGAAAGAAAATATCAATTTTAAATAACTGCAGTCCAGTATGTTAAAATACATTACCACAGAGAAAGTCAGTAACATGGGATGAACTGAATAAGCAGAAGCTGAAACACACACACGTTCCATCTTCTGTTACTAATGCCATTGATATCCCTTCCAGTTTAAAGTGTGAGGTGCTAGTGTACAAGCGTGCTCACAGTGAAGCTCGACAGCATTTTAAACACAAAAGTAGCACCCCTCAATATAGGATTCTCATCTCCTATAGGAGTCCCTGTATCTTTAGTTAAAACACAGCTTTCTCATATTTTATAAAAAAAAGATGAAGGGTTATGAAAATACTTCAGGAAAACTGACTATATAAAGCGCCATAAATAACAGACAACTGTGGTTCTTCCAAGTTTCAATTTCCAAATTCATCCATCTCCCACCCCATCCCACCTACCACTAAAACCAGTTAGCAATGACTACTGGAACCTGAAAAAAACTCCTTACTACAAAAGCTTGCCTCCTTAGTAGGCAAGTACTAAACAGGCTGTGACTTACACATTTCTGTTCCCTCCAATGCATACTTGAATCTTTCAAGAACTAAGGCTCAGGGAGGAAGGTAAGTAAGAACAATGCATGGAAGCAACACTTCTGTGGTCTACACATATTCTACATCTTGGTATCTAACTAGTAAAGATCTAGGAAAAAAAGGATGAGCCCTAATTAAAAAAGACTGCACAAGTGTCTTTAAATAGCAACATCAGATAAAGACGAAATTAGGAGAACTTTTAAGGGCAAGCTGTAACTGAAGAACTGTTTTCCCAGTTGGCTTAGAATATCTGGAATACAAATAGCACTGGACTAGAGATGATGAGCTCTCCTAGATTAGACCTGTGAAGACCTGACAAATGAAGAATGAATGTGATTAATGACCTCTGGCAAGATGTATCTAGTAGTAACTGCTTGACTTCAGCAGTAATTGTATTTTGCAGTTTAAATACTCTGCTTAAAATGTGCTGCAAAATGGAAGCGCTTCACCATACCAACAGCAGTTGGGCGGAGAGGAACCTGATGAAATTCAACAAGGGGAAGTGTAGGGTCCTGCATGTGGGGAGGAATAATTCCATGCACCAGTACAGGTTAGGGGTTGACCTCCTGGAGAGCAGCTCCGTAGGGAGGGACCTGGGAGTCCTGGTGGACAAGTTGACCACGAAGGAGCAATGTGCCCTTGCGGCCAAGAAGGCCAATGGTCTCCTGGGGTACATTAAAAAAGTGTGGCCAGGAGGTTGAGGGAGATCATCCTCCCCCTCTACTCTGCCCTGATGAGGCCGCACCTGAAGTACTGTGTTCGGTTCTGGGCTCCCCCCGCTTCAAGAAGGACAGGGAACTACAGGAAGGAGTCCAGCAGAGGGCTACAGAGCTGATCAAGGGGACGGAGTACCTCTCTTATGAGGAAAGGCTGAGAGATCTGAGGCTGTTTAGCCTGGAGAAGACTGAGAGGGCATCTCGTCAATGCTTATAAATATCTAAAGGGTGGGTGTCAAGAAGATGCAGCTGGACTCTTTTCAGGGGCAACAGGCACAAACTAGAACACAGAAAACTCCTGAACAAGAGGAAAAACTTCTTTGAGGGTACCAGAGCACTGGAACAGGCTGCCTAGAGAGGTTGTGGAGTCTCCTTCTCTGCAGATATTCAAAACCTGCCTGGACGCGTTCCTGTCCAGCCTGCTCTGGCTGAACGTACTTTGGCAGGGGTGTTGGACTAGATGATCTCCGAAGGTCTCTTCCAACCCCTGCCATTCTCTGATTCTGTGATACTTGAGTTATACAGTATCTCAAATAGTCTCTCCAGCGTTGTATAATCTAGCCCACCCAGAAAAAAAATGAGAATATCTAAGTCAGCCCCCTCCCCTGCCCAAATAAAGAAGGATCTCTGGTGACAAAACTTGGAAGTCTCCAAAACTTTTAAGTATTCACAAAATAAAAAGTGGCAGACCCTCTTTTCAAACTCAATTCTGAGCTCCAAGTGTTGATGAAGGATTCTTATCTGCCAGAAAATTCCCGGAGAAGGAGGATCTTACGGGAACATCCTATAGTTGTGAATATTCAGATATGATTCCAAATCATAATTTGGAAGAACCATGAATCATAATAAAAGTCTCTGTGAAAAACTTCATGGTTGGAATGTGAATTTGAGAGGTTCTACTGACTACAGATATCCTCTGTCCCACAAATCTGTTGTTTAAGGACATCCTTATTTCATATACCAATGTAAGGCAAGTTATGTATTTGGATAAAAAAAACTTCGGTACACACCCACATCTCTTATCTCAGAAAAGAATATTTGTTTAAACCGTTGCATTGGATTTGGCACAGAATTATTGATTCACTGTGGATCACAGTTCACAGACTAGAATGTTTTATGGATCTACCGTTCCTCCTAATTCTGAACGTATTAGTTGTCCCCCATACAAATATAACCTTCTGTATGTGGTAACAATTTCAGATAAGCAATGGATCAAAATAGAAAAAATTTTGAGAATTTTTAACTATGCTTGGAATGACAAGAGACAAAATGCTATTAAGAAATCAATTGGGTAGCTCTGTTAATGTTCAAGTGTGGTCTTGATTACATTTTAAGAAATACACCACAGAACATAACAACTTTAATTTTTTGTCCTTACCATGGGTCTTCAGCACCTAGTTTTTCCTTTGTTGTGAACAGCTCAATGCAATCTTTTAATTTCACAAAAGGCTTTTTGGGAGGCTTATATTCCACACTTTCATGTTTTTCAAAATCCTAAAGAGAAGTATTTCTTGAGTTAAGAGAACAAATGAAACAAAACTCATTTTAGTGATGTCGTCTTACTGTAAACAGTAACTACAAAGCTCCTATATATGGAAAAACTGATCAGAAACCATTCAAGCAAAAAGTTTTCACAGCTTCAGATTTACTACCAAATTAGTAAGCCTCAGATTTGCTAATTACTTAGATGTGTAAATGAAGTTTATGACAACATATTTACTACAAAAAATGTGAAAAAAATATACTAGCTTCTTCTTTTGAAGACATAAAATATCTTCTGTCACATTAATTAAGTTGTATTTTTCACACTGAAGTTTTATTAGTGCTGTAAAGTGGAGCAACATAAACAGCTTACCTCTGCTGCACTATCATCAAAATATCTCTTCTTCAATTCAGGATCCCAATCCAAAGCAAGGAAAGATCTTTCTGAGATTAAAAACATGTTTCCTCTTAATATTATTTCTTGCTTTACATGAAATTGTATTAACTTTGGGCACTCTTCAAAATGGATTAAACAATGCTAGCATGAATTTAAGGTGAAAAATTGAAGCACACACAATTTCTGCATTTCTAAGAGTTAATGACAATAAATTAATTATTTATACAGAATTTACTATTGGAAAAAAGACAGATCAAATAGCACAGAGAGAACGAAACACTATTCTATGGAAGTGGAGTCAGAAAAAAGTATCAGAATGAAACATTGCCCAGCCTGTTCCCCATGACTTACCGTCAAGCCTAGGTTGCCTATCATCAAATCTAATATGCCTGGTATCATCTTTGATGTAGTTTATGTCAGTATTGCCTAAATTATTGAACTGGAATGTAAACAATCGCTTTTTGTGTCCCGTGAGTGGTTGACCTTTGCAAGTATCCTCAGTACATAATCCATTTTCAGAGTCATTGTCACCTCCAACTGAGTCTTCTGACTGGCTGTTTTCATTCTCTGAAGGAAGTTCCTGATCCTGGCTGGATTCATCATCTTGTTCATCTGTCTCCATTTCACCTGAAACAATTGGAAGAAAAAGGAGGAAGAAATGAGGTAGAACAACAATAACCGAAACATACTAAAGAATTAACTTCAGTTTCAAATTGAACACAAAATACTATACAAGTTTAGATATTCCAGTCTTACTTGGTGATCCCTCTTCATGTATTCCATTTGGGCCATTACCATTGATACCATGGTCCTTACAGCAATGCAGGGATCCTTCAGTGTCTTCACTTTCAGTACATGTTTTTACATATCGGCTAGATATAACAAATTAAAGCAAAAGTCAGAATCAACGGATTTTAAATATTTACATTGTTCAAGCCAGACAATTAAATGATCCTTTCTAATGTACTGTATTTCTGCACTCCTTTCTGATTTATTCAGAACAAATAGTTTTATTGCCTAACATGTCTACTGTTACAGGCATATCTGAAATTCTGCTTGTCTATGATCTTACGTTTTTGGCAGTTACTGGATTTTATACAACTTGATTCTTGCTATAAGTCTCTGTTTGTCCAGAAATCACTTCTTTAACTGTTCATTAACCGTTTTTTTTTTTTTATTTTTTTATTTTTTTTTTTTTTACACAAAAAATATAGGGGTTCACATACAGAGAAAGTTACATCAACAGAAAATGAAGCATAAATTTAAATTAGAGGTTATGATTCTAATTTCTTCCACATAATGACAAGTACTACAGTCTAGTTTCAGAAAGCGTCTACCATGTAATTTTAAACCAAAAATTACTATATAAACTTGTATAGTAGATACAGGAGGTACAACCATAGCAGAATAATTGGCAAAACACTTCCGTTTTACGAAGCTCTAACAAACAGAATTAATTTCCCTAAACTGACAATATGGATCGACTCTCTACTGTCTTCTCAAGTAATTTTTTGATGAGGTGATGCTAACAAAAAAAATCAAATTAAAATCTACACTAGTTCACATGTTAAGTGGCTAAAATTTTAGATTTAATGTATTTAACAGAAAGCAAATAAAAGATTAAGTACTCAAATGTAATCAGTTAGCAATGCATGTAAAAATAAGTGCCTACTGATTCCAACTATTAGCATTATTCATAAGAAACATTTTTCTTTAAACAATAACCTTACCACATTCTTAGCAGCAGCAGGTTATACAGTTTATCTTCAGTATTGTTTCTAGGCACTGCTATGAGAAAAGGTTGACCAAACAGTGAAGAACCACTGTGGCTGTAGCTAGTGTGCCTGCACTTTTCCCTTAAACAAACAGGAATTATAACTTGTTCTGTATCTTCTGTTCTATTGATAGCAATTTCAAATCTAGAAGACAGACAATCAGAAATACAAAGCACAACCGTCATTTAAAAGGCAACAAAGGGAAAAAAATAAAAAATAATAAAACCTGCAAGATTTGTCTTTATCTTATGTCTAGGTTTTAATCTTTTGCAAATAACTAAACAAAGTGCAGAGAGACACGAAGTATGTTATCTGTACTTACACATAAATGTCATCACGTTCCATAATACTACTTAGATTTTCATCCATGCCAAATATCCTGTGGAACCTGTGATTGTATATATCAGTAACAATCATCTAAAAAGAAACAGAGTATACATCATTAAAATAGGTCCAATATGAGTTAACATGTTCATTGTCATGCTTCATATAAGAAATCACTCTTACCTTATCTGCAGCAACACCAGACAAAGCCGACAACGCTGTGCAAAGATCCAATATATTTCCAATTTTGGGAACAACTACTTTGTACTAAAAAAAAATAAAATGTCACTTTAATTTCTTAAGGGAACAAATATGCATGAGAAAAAAAGCCAAACAACTTATCACATATTCAACATACTTCATGTACGTCTTTCAGATTCTTGAACTTAAGATGTAAAGTATGTAAATCAACTAACACAAATTCCGAAAGCTGCTGAAAACATAGCAGTAACCTTCACAACTTTACTCATACAAACACACACACTTTGAAAACTGTATTTATTAGTTTATACAATGCTTTTTTTTTTTGGATGTTATTTTGCCTTCTCCATAAGACGACTAGCAGCACCAATTACTTAGATTTATATTTCAACAGCACCTACTTATTTAAGTATTTAAATAGTATGCATGCTATTGACTAGATTCTTAAATTTGGAATACAACACAAGCTGTATCTAAAGTATTACTGGGGGAAAAAAAAAAGCAATGGCAGGCAATGGATAAAGACTGAATTCTAATTTCACATGCAGAGAGAGAACCTGATAATTAACAGTCAAAGAAAACCTCTCTGTGGCTTCCCTTAGTGCAGTACACCTGCAGTTTGTAAGGAAACTCCACACAGGACTCTTACCTGTTGTTTGCATGATAAACAAAGACAAGGTTAATTAGAAATAAGGTATTATAACTTTGTAATTAATTGCTAAGTACAGCATGTGTTTGGTATCTCCTTAAGTCTTACAGCTATTTAGACTCACAAAAGCTCTTCTGAACTTGTGCGCTTCCCAAACTCTATTCATTCCTGCATAACCATCTCACATGTCATAACAGGGTCATCTTCAACTACTGCGTGTCCCTTGTGCAAACCTGTTCTCACAAATAATTAAATTTCTAGCAGGCTCATCTGCCACTAGTTAATACACGTCCCTTTATCTTTGACTTCCCTAACTCATACTGCCTTTGAGAACACTCCCTTTCACCCCCCCACTTTTCTTCTTATAGTACTCTGATTTCAGGTGTTAAAGCCTTTTTGCAAGTCTGCCTAACTGCCTGTGTCTTACTTATTTCACCTATCCTTGCTTACCCCCATAAGGTACAGCTAGAACCATTTAATCATGATTTTGTTACCATAACCTATGTACATTGTTTCACACCATTCTAAGGTGTATAATACCATCCTTCCTAAAAGAGGCAAAAGAGATACTCTTTACAAAGAAATCTCATCTGAAGTTTTTTCTTTTGACTATTAAATGATAGCACAGAAGAATTTAGGACTACCTGATATATTTAGTCATAGGGTTTTTTGTACCAATTATTACCAATATTTGTGTTTTAAGGCTAAGAAACTGAGGAATTAAGTCTGGATTAAATGTATAAATATTTTTGTTATAACCATACAAATTCATTATAGCAACACTAAAATAAAAAATGAGGACAGCACACATTTTAAAGATTAAGAAGCCTTATTAACACAACCATAAAGCAATTACCAGTATCTTCCTTGAAACTGACAGAAATAGAAGGTGGTATGTATAGTCTTCTTTATGCTAAGTGAGACTTCAGAATACATACCAGAAAACTAAAGCTTGTTGGATTTGCTATTGTAGTCATAAACTTAAAAAAATGTAAAGGAACTCAGTTTCATTGTTAATGCCACATGAATCAGGAGTTTTGTACATAAACTAGGAGGCTTACCTGCATAGGCTTTGCAAGTGGATCCATTCTAACTAAATAAACTTCCAAAGTGCGTTCTTTTTTCATGGGTAATGGAAGTGTCAAGTAACAAAAGGGATCAAAGGTTACAGATATCTTAGCACATTCAGGACAAACTAGGGTGGATTTAAAAAGGCCATGAAATATATCTACAATGATGGAATCATTTCTTTTTAAATGGTTTTCCCAGGCTTCTTCAGCAACCACCTGTAATTAAAGCATGACCTGGGTTATGACAAAGTAGTAGGAAATGAATAGCGAGAATTATTAGCAAGAGTACTTGGTAGAACATTCTGGGTTACCACCTAAACATAGAACTCTTAATCCAAAGGATCCTGTAAGATATGTTACCACTATCAGGTTAAAAGATGTATGCTTTTCCTAGGATGGAGATTGTCAGTCTTATTACGTAGTCTGAGAGAGACTTCAATTGGCTTGGTGCAAGTAAAAAACAAAAGAAAACTAAAAATTCCATCTGAAGTAACTCATACTCATAACAAAAGAAATTATCTACGTGCTTGTAGCTCAATGCTAGGAGAGTTTCCCTAAAGTAAGAGTACTGGAGAGAGACAGAATGCTGCATCCTGTAGATATAAGAATAAAAGAACAACAGAATGGAAATTGTTTCTCCAACTGAATTCAGCAAAAAGGTCTTAATGAAGCCTTAATACCGTTCTACCCCGCCAGTTATCTTCCAAATACACAGAAATTTACACACATACTTGAACAAGATCTCCATTTTAAGATCTTGGCTTAGGCTTATTTTCTCAAATCTCTTCCAGAAAAAGCTACACGTGATCAGTGTGCCAATCTTTTGGTACACAATCACATAGAAGTATCTTGCAGTGTATAGCCTTGAATAAAATGAAGATCAACACCAAAAACACTACCTTGTCTGGTCTCCCATCTGCATCCTTTAACTGAATATAAGGCTTTTTCCTAATTCGATTCAAATCCTCATGTAATCCATCCAAGAGAAAAGCCAGTAGCTCTTGACAATCTTGTTGCTGATAACCAGAAAATTGTGGGGCAAATCGTCCCACTTGTGTCTAAAAAATAAATACAAATACTTCTGGTACCTTAATTAATTCCGAGATGCTACAGCAGAAAGCTGAAAAGGTAAAACTTACAAAGTTATAAAAGATAAGCTTTTCAATGGAGACAGGAAGCCAAAACTAATTCTCAGAGACCAAGCAGAAGGATAGTTGACACTTATTTAAATATACATCCAAGTATTTTAACAGTTAAATGAATGGACTGCATACTGATGAATATTATTTCAAATTCTTATTCTTGCATATTTCTGTAAGTTTTGCATACTTAAACTACAAAAACAAAACTGACAATGTACATTCAGGTTAAACTCCCTACTGACCTTAAATGCTCTCGGGGTAACATAGCTGTATTTTCCTGACCACATTTGCTTGATAAGCTCTGCATAAGATTTTGCTATTTCACCTCGCATTCCTAAGGGATTGTCAAAATTCAGCTCTTCTTGGTATTTATCGTTGAGGAAGTATTCTGTAAGAGGAGGTGTGTTGCTCAGACACTGTAAATAGAAATACAGAATTTTTAGAACAGTGATTTGAATTAGTTCAAAGAAAGAATGTTTGAACTTCCTTAAAGCAGCCATGAACAATACTTTAAACTGCAATGCCTAGTGCCCGCAAAAAAAAAAAGTATTTTCCAGAAACAAATAACAGTTTTAAACTAAGACTGGCTGCAGCTATCATTACAAGTAATGCACAGATAATGTTTTTCAAAAGCTTTACGTCAGGATTTATTAGACATAGTAGTCCAGCCAACTACAGTGTGACAACACAATTTGTATCAGGGTTTAAAACAAACAAAAGAAGGTGGTTCTTGATACATGAAAAATAGCTTTATGAAACTCCTTGCTGAAAGTTGTTATAGATGCACAAAGTTTAGAGTCTCAAGGAGAGACTGCATAGCTAATTGGAAGAGAGAGCCAATAGGGCTTACTAAATCAAATTACACCACATTCAGAACAACATGTGAGCAGAAAATAGTTGAAAACAGATTTTTTTGGCAGTGGTGGGAAGAAGGAAAGGTGAGGATGCTTGCCCTACTCCTCCTCTTTCTAGGCATCTGCTTACAGATGCTGTTGAAGACAGCAATCTATGCTAGATGGACTAGACTTTGTATCAGAATTGGTGCAGCTCTCCCTATGTTATTTTAAATTTTGTGAAGCCGTTTAGAACTAAAATTAGTTCAAGGAAAGCAAGGGCCTTGGTTTAGACTGAGATAATGACTTATCCTCTGTACGAGTTTGCCTCTTCTGAGAGCACTTAGAGATAGGAGGATGTAATCACTGAAGTATGACTTACAATTTTAGGAAACCACTCTGAATTTTTGTGTGCTACTCCTCACACTCCTATAAACAAAAACTTTTTCCACCATTCGGAAATGATGCCTGTGCCATGCCTTAGCATACAGATTTAGCGAAGTTTCTTCATTAAATATTATAAGCTTTTCTGCATTCTTTCCTCTATTAAAGATTCCAACAAAGGTCAAATATTTCATAAGTCTCATCTGCCTCTCTGCAAACAAGGGGAAGAACAAAAATTTTAGCTCCACATACGCTACTGCACGAGATGCAACAATTGAGACAGGAAGAATTACAACTTTATTGAGCTGGGCAAAAAAAAAGTTATTCCTACTTCTGCCTGTCATACCTGTGTACTATTACAAAGCAAAACCAAAGCTGTAGAGAGATGAATTTCATGCCTATATTGCACTCCTTCCTTTCTCTCCCATCTCACCTAGCTTTCATGAGCTGTCAACACTGCAAAAAACTCCCGATATTACAGGCTCTTTTGGGCACTGAGCATTGAAGAAAGCTCATTTTTCTTTTGTTACATGGCAAATAGCTTTTATTTCTAATAGTGGTGATCCCAAGCCCCGCCCCTTCCTCACAGATCTGTGTTGTCAGTTCTGAACTGATCCATGCAGCTAAGAGGAGAAACCCGTGGTCCCTTAAATCCATACAGAAGCGGTCGGAGTTTTCAGAAGAAATTAATGAGAAATAAAACTACACTTTAGGTAAAATTGCATGTTTAATTTGAGTCATGTGACAAAGAAGTCTTGCCCCTTCCCTGCTGACCCTCATCTGATTGCACAACGAACATATTAATCTCACTAAAACTGTCAAAAACCCTATTTTTCCTCCCCACTTTTCTTCTGGGTTATTTCTGGTCTTGTTCGGGAGATCAAACCTGTTCAGCTGATCAGCTTAGTGTGAAGAATGTCCAGAACGAGGAAATAAATAATGCAAAAAACGTAAATTTTTCTATACGTTCTTAGTCAAGCACTACACGATGTGCTGACAGTGTGCTGTTTCACTAAAAAACTAATTTATCTTTTCCTAGTTTTCACCTGATAAATTAGTTTTGTCACATTCTCAGAATATAATTTATATTTGTATGTATAAGTCAGGAAGATCACTACAGATAATTTCCCCTTTTCCTTATAACAATGTCCACATTCCAACATAAGATGACACTGATGGTAGTAATCGAATGCACAAGTATCTATCTGAACATGGCAGTTTCTGAGATACACAGCTGACATCTTTTCTAAAATATCAGATGCCACAACTTTTAAAAGAGTAGCTGCTAAAGGACCTAATACAGTTGGCCAAATATCCACTAATCCTTTCAATGTAACTGCCAATGCTAAATAATTACAATCTTGAAAAGGACTACAATGGAGAACGATCTAAGATCATGATTAACGTCACATGGGAAAAAGCATCCGGAAGCCTGGATGCTTGGAACCTTTGAAAGAAAGCCTACATTCTTATTTTCTCATGATGTGATATGCTGTAGGTTATCAAGGAAGCCTTATGGAAAGCGTCGATAAAAAAACAAACCAAACCAAACCAATTAGAACCAAGACAATCTACCAGACAGCAAAGTCAGATTTATGTGCCCTGTTCAACCTAGTGGTTTGGTGTTTTTTGTTTGTTTGCTTTAAAACACAGACATAGGTAAACTAACAAATATACCCACAGATGAAGAATAATAGAAACCAAAAAAGCTAAACAAATACAGTAAAACTACAGAAACCAGTTTGTGAACTAAAGAGGTAACAGAATGGCACTTCATTTCAGGTACTGCAGCCTCCACAAGTTTCCTTTAACCAACAAAAACTTCTGTAAAGTGCTCAGTCTCTGAACCTATGTCATTTGTCTAAACCATGGTCGTTTAGCTAAATACCCATGGGAAAAGATGGGTATGAGACAAACCACAGAAGAGAAGGATCAGTCTTCAGCATGACAAAGGTTAACACTGAAATTGAAGTGCCTTGTTACATATTAATTTCTTGGAAAAAAAGGAAAAAAAAAAATTCTGTAGCAGAGCAATCCGTGGATAGCAACTATTTATGTCATCAGTATCAAAGGATCATAATCAATCTCCAAGAAAATGAGTCAAACAATGCAACTGGCTGAAACAGTGCTTCACACAATTTGTGCACCAACTGTATTAGGCAACACTGCATGCATTGTTGAGGTACATATACATGCATACAAACGCCCTGGAAGAATTCTAAACTATTGAGTCCCAAAGGAAACTTAATCACCCATAAAAACACATATAGTCTTCTGTTTAGAGAGCACAGCTGTAGCTAGTAAGGTGTGGGAGGCATTAAGATGCCCAGGAAAATGAACAATAAATAATCTTTATTTTTAGAGCCTTATATATATCTCAATGCTGTAGCCTTACTGGAATACTGTAATTCCAATACTAGACTATGATCTTGTTTAGCAAGTCTACCTGCCCTATGAAACCTTCATATGGGTGGAAAAACAATAATAAAATTACTCACGTTATACCTCTCTAAACCCACATAATTTAAGTACAGGAAAACCCTGATGGAAAAAGTTTGCAAGGATTCTTGATTGTTTAATTGATAAAAAGACAATAAACAGATGAAGAAAGGGCCAACAAGACAGTCAGCAGCCTAGAAGCATTTGCCCTACAAGTAAAGACTGAAGCATTGGGGCTTTTTCAGCCTACAGAAGAGGCTGTTTCAGGGAGACCCATCAGCAGCCTTCTAGTACCTACAAGGAAGTTAACATGAAGATGGAACCAGGCTCTTCACAGTGGTGCACAGTGGGATGACAAGAAACAACAGGTATAAGTTGCAACAAGAGAGGTTAAAGATGTAAGGAAAAAAGTTTTCACTGTGAGAACAGTCAAGCAGTGGCGCTGAGAAGCTGTGCAGCCTTCTTGGAGGTTTTCAAGACCCAACTGGATAAAGCCCTGGGCAACCTGGTCTCACCTCAGAGCTGAGAGCAGGAGGTTGCACTAGGAACCTCCTGAAGTCTCTTCTAACCAAAATCAGCCTATGATCCTTAACGAGGAAACATTTATTCACATCCCATAGGGGTTATTACATAGAAATAACAAGAAAAATAAAATTTCAAAGCAATGAAAACATTACCTGTTATGCCAGTGAACCAGGGAAATGAGAAGCAGACAATATGATCATGAAATTGAGCTAAAACCTGAGTGTTCCTGCAAGAATCATGGTTCTTCAGCTGTCCTACTTAATAACAATTTTAAGCAAGGGACATTGAAATTTCATATTTCAGCATTCTAATAAAAGACTGAGACCTAACTGACTGAAAGAAAAGTCCAAGTAATAGGAGAAAAAATGAATTACTTTACACCTGTCTATCCTACTTTTGTCTGAAGCACTTAGTGTCAGACATAGTGAAACTCTGTATACCTACAGCAACTGAAACAGAGAATAAAAAGTTAATCATTTCAGGTTTTGGTGAAAGATGTTATCTTTTGTCTAGATAAACTCACAGCCGTAAGTAACTGTAGAGCAAATGGGAATCAGCTTTCTAAAGAAAGAAAACTGCTGAAAAACTGCTGCAAAGCTCTCAACAGCTGCTGCTCGAAAGTCAAGTATATATAATCACACTGATGGAAAAACAAACCCTGAAAATGTGTGTGGGGAGGAAAGAAGTGTTTTCAACGAAAACTTTGTGAACTCTCAGGTTTTCACTGCAAAAGAAAAAGAAAGAAAACCCCACATTTCCCACAGAGCTCTAATCACTAGTATCTCACCAAAAAGGCAAAGCAATACTTAGGAAACATCCACAGGTGGCAGCACAGCAATGCTTCAGGAGATTCATAGTTTTCTATTTTTTTTTTTCAGCTTAGAGCATAGCTGTGTACATAACTGTATGTGAATAAAACACCTACTTGCCAAATACTCTTTTTAGTGTTTTTTTTTTTCTTGATATGGATTCAAGCATTCATAATAATTTTTTCATAAAGTCCACAAGCTCCCTTTTGTCCTTCCTGTTTTACTTAATGCTCAGATCTGCAAAAGCAGACATTTAGGCCTTAATAAAAATCAAGCCTTAGGTGTTAGCACTGAAGTAAATTAAAATCAGATACATGGAATACTCCTTCAAAAGAATCTGAAAAATCTACACAAAAGTTCCAATACAACCAAAATATGAAATAATATTGAATTACTGCTTTTAAAAATAAGAAACAGTGATGAGACAACAGCACTTGGTGAGAAATACAATGGTATCTTAACCTTCCTGGCCTTACTCCTATTCAGCTTGCAGCTGTTTGTGGTACCACAGAGGATCTTACCCATCTCTTCACCATCTCTCCCGTGGTTGTCTTACGCTTCTTAACACTGAAAGCACCTACTTGGAAAAGCAAAAGTCTCTTTACAATAATCACTTTGAAGGATGAAGAGGCAGGCTTAACCTTACCTATAGATTCAAGAACTATTAATGAACTTGCAACAAAATTTAAGAAACTACCAGGATTATCACATTGCTACCTAGTGCGGTTACATGACAAAAACCTTCAGACAAGTTTGTCAGACTCTGGACAGCAAGATGTGCTGGCCCTCTTCTTCAAGGAATGCTGGTAACATTTCTGATGCAAACTATCTTTGCTGTACATGAGACAAGAACAAAAAGAAGCTGTCTGAGAACTGAAGTGGTTTCTGAAGCAGAAATGGCTCTTATGTGAACACTAAGGGGGGCCTCAACGCTGTGTGGGAAGGATGAAGATCTGAGAAAAGTGGTAATCAGCAAGACAGTGGATAAATTAAACTCTATTTCTGTTGAAGGAAGCTACATTGATTACACTTAGCACTGACTGAATGGAAGGGATCAAAGCAGAGCTTTTGGAATAGAACATGAATGGACTGGAAACTATTTCAGAGTGTAAATCTCTATAGCAAACTATTTTGTGTAAAGAAAACAGACTTATCCTGATAAACAACCTTGTGTTGACATAATTGTAAAGGAAGACACCTGAAGAAGGTAAATAAGCTAGAGTAGGTAACCAAAGCAGCTCAGAGAATCACAGAATAGTTGACGATGGAAGACATCTCCGGACGTTGTCTGGTCCAGCCCACCTGCTCAAAGAAGGGTAACCTAGAGCACATTGCTTGGGATTTTGTCCAGTCAGGTTGTGAGCATCTCCAAGGATGGAGGCTCCACAGCCCCCCTGGAAAACCTGTTCCACCCTTTGATAACCCTCACTGTAAAACAAAATTTCTTATATTTAAATGGAATAGCTTGTGGTTTAGTTTGTGCCCATTGCCTCTTCTTTCAGTGGGCAACACTGAGAAGAGTTTGGCTCAGTTTTCTTTACTATCCCTCACCAGGTATTTCTACACAATGACAAAATGGCTCTGGAGCCTTCTCTTCTCCAGGCTGAACAGTCCCAGCTCTCTCAGCCTCTCCATGTAGGTCAGATGATGCAATCTGGATTGATCACCTTTGTGGCCACTCACTGGACTCGCTCCAGTATGTCTCTGTCTCTCTGGTACTGGGGAGCCCAGAAGTGAAGCCAGCACTCCAGGGGTGTCTCACCAGTGCTGAGTGGAGGGGAAGGATCACCCCTCTCAGCCTGCTAGCAATACCGAGGAGGCTGTTGGCTGCCTTGGCCACAAGGGCACATTGCTGGCTCATGTTCAGCTTTTTGTCTGCTGGTCTGCTAAGCTGCTTTCCATCCAGCTGCTTGCCCCCTGCCCCATTGTGTACTGGTGGCTGGGGTTATTCTTCCCCAGGTGCACAGGCCTTTGCATTTCCTTTGACTGAACTTCATGAGGTTCCTGTCTGCCCTTTTCTCCAGCCTGTTGAGGTCCCTCTGAATGGCAGCACACCCATCTGGCTTATCAGTCCCTCCTTCCAGTTTTGTTTTTATCTCTAACCTTGCTGAGGGTGCACTCTTCTCCATCATCCAGGTAACAGCCTAGAGCATTTCCAAGCAGAACTCCTTAGTCTGCAAACTACATACTATCTGGGCCCATCCCTTCGTTGCTTCAGAGATTAGATAAGATCAAAGAGTGCTTTGGCCATAGGCATTACACTTCTAGCCAGAATAATCCAAGGTTGCTCCGATAACAGGAGGTAACATTTCACTGCACCAATATGTCATTACTTTATGCTTTCAGTGTGATCGGGGAAAAAAAGGTAGAAGTCAAGTGGTGGCAAAAGGAAGACAACAATAGAACTTGCAGTCTTTGAGACCTCAGTGTGTTAAGAACACAACATAATTCCACTAAAAAGCACTTTCACAGATTTCTTAGATAACATTAAACTCTGTACAATACTTTCTTTGAGAGATATAGTAGGTGGAACTGAAAGATACTTTAAACTTCCTTGCTAAGAAAGCTGCCAAATAACGGATTTGAAAAAGCACACCATCAAGGACATACTAAAGGTACCATGCCCAACTAAAAGCTGCACTGCTCAATAAACATCTGATCTTCTTACTGTCTTGTGAATCAGCAAAATTGTATTTATTAACTTGCACTACAGTTTCCGAGAACTTATTTGAACACTTGATTCCTTAGGTATAACTGAAAAGCAATCAAGTCAAAGCTGGCATGATTAAGAATGCAGACCTAGAATTAAATCCAGTTAACATCACTTTACAGGTTTTTGACGTAAGACTGCTTTGATTACAAAACACACATTTCAGAACTAAACAAAATCAAATTAAACTACTAGTTCTTTCTGATCATTAATTAGTGTACCACTGCAGCTTCCACTTAAAAGGACTAAGGGTTTTTTTTGTCTTGATAAGAGTAGGTATACTAGTATTTCTCTTGCAATCATAACAAAGAAACAAGCTATTACATTCCTGTAAAATATCTCATCCATGAAATAGCAGCTATTCAAAGGGAAAAGCTCAAAGGGAAATATGTTCAAAGGTTAGTTGGAAATAAAGGCCCAGTAATGCACCAGTTATCTACTTTTTGACACTTCAGCACTACAGTCTACTCAAGCGCATCTCAAAATGAAAAAGTATTTTTCATGCCATGCATGCATGGCAATCATTACAAAAAGCAAAGAATCCCACTTAAGGGTTCACTCATGTAGAATGCTGGTCAAATCTCTTTCTGACATTGATCACTGTGCAAAACAGTATTATTTCCTCACTTTTAATCCTATCCTGCTACTTAATGTAGTCTTTTAATATTCATTTCCAAACATGTCAAAATATACAAGATATTAGTTTCCAAGTAACAGACAAGCTCATTTTATTCTAAAGTACATACCTGAATTGCTGAATTCATGAAACACGTATTCCCCAAGTTACTCAGGCCACATAGGCCTGGCTGCTCATTGTGTCTTCCTGGCTCTGAATAATCATAATTCTTATAAGCAGTATACGATGGGAGACAATAGTTTGAATTTTTCACACTGTAAAAAAACAAAACATCTTTCACAATGTAAACATGTACTCTATAGTATTTTAATACATACTTTATAAGCTTAAATGATTAAAAATGTTAAAATAACTTCTGTGAACAAGAAAGGATTTTAAAGTAGTATTTAACTTTGTTAAAAACATCAATTTCAATTTAAAAGTCACCAAAATCTAATGTACTGCAATAACTGTAATTATTATATCCCTACCCCTTTTTGATAGGAGCAGCTTCACAGCTTACTCTATTCTTCATTGCTCCATCAAACTTAACACACTCAGACTTTAGACACCACCAGCAGCAATCAATCATTTACGTCCCTTTTGCATCCTGCTACTGCAAGAGTGAGGTCGGTGGGAATAGGAATGCAGAGTTACAGGTGAAAGCTGAGATTTCCAAGGCCACTGTGGCATAGCTGCCTCACTGCATCAGACAGTCTATTTATAGCTTCCCTGCTAGGACAGCACAATCCAGCATGCAAATGCAGGAAAGCCTTGAGAGGTAAAAGAATGCGCAAAATGCCTTGTAACAACTTCATTATAAATCGCTATGATGCATCTGTTTGGAGAAACTGGAGAAGACTGAAATAGGTAAAAGGGTAAGATGTAAAGCAATTTGTTTCCAGATGAAATCATGCAAATACTAAATATAGAATAACCCCTGAAACAGTAAAGTAAGCATATCTGAGAACATCAGAAAGGCAAAAGAATCTTATAAGAGAATGCTCTGTAGTATTACAGATGTTAGAAATAACAACCAACCAGAAAGGTTAAACTCTTTCTTAAACTATTTCAGGCACTGATCATAATGAAATCTGTGTGATAGTAGCTTTGGCTAAAGTTCAAAAATATTTCTGCAGTCACTAAGCATTATTCAAATTAGAAGCCACTTGAACAAAAATTTGGAAGTCAGTTGCTAAGAATGACAAGGAAAAATATGCAGTGCAAAGAATGAATTCTGATAAATAATTGAGATTTATAATTGTAAGGGTCTGAGGATGCAAGTGCCCAATGGTACATTCCAGCCATTATTCCTGAACAGTATCACACTCTCATATCCAACTGAATTCCAATTGTCCCCTTGATGCACAAGTACTCACTTCTAATGAATCACAGTTGTTTTGTTTTAATCACAAGATTTATTGAAAACTTCAAACAGAAGGGGAAGAAAATTTCTCCCTCTTTTGACAGCCCCAGAAATCTGCACAGTTTATAGCTTCACTGTCCATAAAGCTGCTGTTCTCCAGCTTTTACATCTGATAATTTCTTTTTAATAGTTCACTTTCCTATCAGTCCTTCCCTCTTCCATACACATGCACTCTCTCCAGCTTGCCCCCAAACTAGCTAAGTGGCATTGTGTTTACTGGTCACTCTCCATGAAAAATCCCTGTAAAGTTAGTTTTGCCTGTTAAACTTAATCCTAATTTAAATGCTTCACCCTAGTTTACACAAGATATGTTTTGAGCTCCAGGGCCCACATACCCTTCAAGCTTGCTTCTGTGGTCAACTCTTCCCCATCATTAGTTCCTGGTTCACTGATGCATGAGAGATCCCCAGGGAAAATTACCTTCTATCTCTCTTGCAGCTGCAGTCCAGCTACTGCAATTAACCCCAATTCCCTTAAGTTGGCAAGCCTTAGTTCCCCCAGGAAGAAAAAAGCACGAGCTTGCCATTGGTGCTAATGCAACCTCCAGAATATAGCCAACTCCCTGACCCATCTCGACAGTGCATACCAGCAACAGAAATGCACACGTACAGGGTACACAATAAACTTCCACTTTCAGCCCTGCTTGCTTCCTACTGCTTTCCTCACCTGACTCCAAGATTACGCTTTTCACATAGTTAACAGAAAAAAAATCTTTTTTGGAAATTTAGGAGATGTAGGGTTACTAAACATTGAATGTAATTTTCCTGGGGATTCTCACTCCCCTTCTTTTTCCTTCTCTGCAGCTTTCCTCCCTTCACAAACTGCCACCTTACGAGGGACGCTAGAAAGCTAGGAAATGCAACTGGAGTCCTTTGGCTATAGTGCATTCACGTGAAAGATTTTCTCAGATTAGCTGAGTACATCATGATAATTTAATTCAAGATAATTGTAATGCAGAGAGATCCCCAGCGTTGGTTTGCTCTAAGGGACAAACTATCAGAGTTTACTTCTCAAAAGGGAAAGCTATTTCTGAGGTCTTTCATCTTCTGTACTAGCCCACAGAAATACATTTGAGGGGTTTAGAGAATATGGTTACAACACTCATCCGGTGAGCCAGGTCTATTCATTTATTTTTCTTTCAGGTTTCTGTGATATTTTATCGAAATGTATCAAGCAAAATACAGTGCCTACTATGTGCAGGAGACTAGAAGATGTCTCTTTGCAGCTTTATCAGTCTGCAAACTTCACTTTTTCTGGAAGAATTCTTTTTATTTAAATTACATTGTGCCTCTGCTTTTCATGCTTATGAGACTGGACAAAAAATAAAGTATTATTAGAAGTCAGCAGTACATGGTCAACAATGGAAAGCAAGCACAGATGCTTCATTCAAACAGAAACGCCCTGGAAAAAGTAACGTGATAGTGTGTCCCCAACCTCCACTTGCTTTTCCTGCAAAACCTTTAGAAAGTTGCCTTTAACAAAGGAGCAATGCATGGAAAAGCAGAGGGGCAGTATTAGAATGGGGTGCTCAAATAAGGGCAGTAATAGAAAGCAAGCACTGATGGCCCTTAGAAGAAATTGCTGCTCAAAAAATAAGGCAAGACTTGAAAAAATGAAACCATCTTCAGACCCTTGAACAGCTAGACAGGGCTCTTCAAGTAGTGAAAATGGTAAAGGGAGGTTTCCAAATGAGATTTTATTATCTGTAAATCTATAAATTTTGAGTTGCATGTGCCATATTCAAAATGACTTACATATACTGTCTCTATCCTGCCTTTAAACCTCAAAGCAGCTTTCAGATGATGATGAATCCAGAGCACTCATTGTGCAGTTGGAGTTCTGGGAAGTGTGGATTTGGAACAGAGAAATTTGGAGAAGCATCACTAGCTTTGGAAAGGACACAATTTGACAGTGGAGTGCCATATACCAACAACAGGTGCTGCAAAAGGAATTTGAGTTGCAAGAATGAGCCCAGAAAATTAAAAGTTTGGACCACTTACTGAGCAACATAATATTTTAACCACCTTAATGCACTGCCAATGTGTTTTTGTGACCAGCCACTTTAACAAACCCGTAATCGACTTCCATCAATTTCTAGAGATGCCTCAAGCAGCAGGAGAGGCCCATGAAACTACACAAAGAGTACTGTCTTTGTTATTGTTCATTATCATCATCTGGAGAGCAAAAGATAACATTATAATCTATTTAAACAAAATTAAAAAAAAAAAGAATTTACCTTCCTCATAATATTTGCCTGTGTCAGGTGTAACATGAAGAAACTGATTCTACAGGTGATGTAATTAACATTTATACTTCTTGAAATAAGCATATTGAAATATAACAAGCATGTGAAAAAAGCTAAATGGCTGTCTTCTGACAAGCTGACACTACTGAATGATGAAGCAAGTAATTTTAGGAGCCTGAAACAGTGGTTACAAATGATGAAAACAAAACAACTTTTCTCTTAATTCCCCAAGCAAAATCCCTATTTAAATGTTTTTAATCCCCTCCCCACATAATTAAAAAAAATACCATGTGACATGAAATGTATTGCTTTATAACAGCAATAAACAGAAATTCCAGTAAGACCTAAATGATGCGTGTCTCTCCCTGCTCTTCTGAATCCACTAACACATATTATGCTAATCCTCCTATGTTACTCTTTCAACAAGATCACCTGTAAAGGCAAAAGAACATCAACGATCAATTATTTGGAATCCTCCATTCCATCAAATGCAAACTCACATTTACAGAAATGAAGGCTTTGGACCTGATAAAATTTGTGCAAGCTATTTCTATTATCTAATGTATGACTAGCTCAACAGACAATGAAGTATTTACCAATTTGAGGCTTACTATTACTCAGAACATGTCCTGGATTAGACAAATATTACAGAAATGCGTACCATATAAAGAAACAGGATACTTTTGAGTTTTAACGTAATTTGTACTCTATAGCCGAGCTAGAATAATTGCAAAAACAGGCTTGCAGGACTAGCATTTATCACTATTACTACACACAAACTGTTGTTTGCTTTTTCTGCCTTACAAATCAGCTTTGTCAGCTAAAATTATCTTCAAAACAAATGTTGGTATTTCTTTTAGAGTCACAGTATCTCATGTTCATTTGGAGGAGCCAATGGATCCTGGAAAGCCACAAATGCATGATTTTGCTACTGTACTAAAGACAATGTGCAATGTAAGAGACAATAAGGCAGAAACATGAAAACAAATTCCAGGCAAAGCTGACATAAGTAGTTAATTAAGAAAGTAATGAAAAGAAGATAGCAATAACTAATGGAAAAGGACTGCTTTCTTAGACAAGGAGATATTTGCAAGAGGAGCAGAACACAGGAACAAACTGATCTTAACCCTGAATGATATAATACAATTAAATACAGAGATATATCTTTCCATTTATCTTTTGAAGACAAAAACGCTTAATGCAACAGTATATACTTTAAAGGACAGTGTATTAACGGACATGACTTCACTATTAATGAACAAGTTAATCTTGAACATGTATTCTGACAGAAATGCTACTGAAGTTTCTCCTATATACACATTGTAGTGAATAATAAATTTGTGATTTCTTAAATATTTATTTTAAACTCATCATGATTGAATTGTTGCATTGTAAGGAAAACCATATACTTCTGCACTGAATATGTGCCTTAAATAACATCCAGATATACTGTGTTTTGAGTTACAAGAGAAAAAGGGCTGGTATTTCATAACAGTATAGAGAACACGTACCTACTATCTGATTTACAGATGTTTAAGTTAAAGCATTTCAAGGGATCAATTCCTTATCAAAACTGAATTTTATATCACTTCCTTTTAAACACATATTTCTGTTGAAAATCATCAAATTAAAAAAAAAACCCAAACAAAAAACAATCCCAGAATTTTACCTTAAGTTCTAAAATCTCCCATTTTGGCTCCAAAATAAACCAAAAAATAAAACTAAAATCAGCTAAAGCAAGTGAAAAAAAACTGTCTTCAAAACTTGCAAGACCTGGCAACAGGTTTCATAAGTGCTTCCTAAAAATAACTAGAGCATCACTAGGGAGAAGCTAACCTTAAAAAAAAAAAAAATAAAAAAAAGGAAAAAAAAAGAAGTAAAAAAACCAAAAAAGGAAGAAAGTCTTGTTGGCCTGATTTAAAATGGTGAGTCCCTAGGAAAAAGTAACTGTTAAGCTTTGGTTTTGGTGTTACAACTGTCTTTTGCATAAGCAATGGGGGAAGGAGAGATTAGTTCTCAGGTGGAGGCCCAGCTCTGCTCAAGTAATTTTTCACACAATCATAGATACAATATACTTTTTATTTACTACACATTCACACACAGAGTACAATAGACTGCAGTTAAATACATGGATTTTAACTGTTTAACAGTGAGAGTTGGGGCTACTCACAATTGGTAGAAGCACAAGTGACACTTCACCCCTTAGGAAAAATCACTTCTGATAAATGCAGTATTTAACTGGAAGATATTGTATAAGATATTTAATATTTATGTCACCTTTTTAATATTTAACATCTTCATGTTTGATCACAAAATACATGTTTGGAAAAATATTTTGAATTTGAATGAATTGTAAGAATAAGCCTCTTCAATTTCCCCCAGCTTGCATTAAAGATGAGTGCTCTCTGGTTTCAAGCATTTGAAAGATGCTCCATTATCTGTTAAAGCGAAATAATTCCATGTTTTTCTATATTCACCAACTTTTTTACAGCTGTGTTCAACAAAAAAAGTTCACACACAAAGTTGGCCACTGGAATATGAAAGCTCTTCTTTTAGAGTTTTATCACATTCTTTATTAAACTTGTGATTTGGAATATAAAGGAGAAAACCCTTAAAAGTGAGAAGACCCTTTTACTAAGCTGCTGCTCATTCAAGCACGTCTATCAGACTGATCTCTCTCAAATCTTCTACCATTAAGACACAGAGGTTACGTTGCTAATAATCAATCAATGGCTACAATCACTATGACAACCATTATAGCTAAAACAATTCAGCTGTAGTGGTCTCAAATCAATGTGTGATATCACATAAGCTGCTATAATACCTTAGCATCAATAAATAAAAGAAAACCTGACCACCATAAATGTAAGTACTTTATACTTCTTTTGTTGTCCACCTAAATTCAGGCAGGATAATAACAACAATGTATTTTTAGCATGATAAACTCTAAATGAAGTCTTTATATACTTTCTTACAATGCTCAACATTCTCTTTAGTGTCTGTTCTACTAAGGACTAAGAGTTACCAAACATCTTTAACTGCCTTTCATTTCCTAATATCATGCTTTACAATACCTACAATATGAAATAGTGACCGGTAACAATTCAAAATACTACAAAACAAATCAAAATCCTTAAGGTAGGAGTTATAAAACATCAAAATTTATTTATGTCACACGGGGGTGATTAAATTAAATAATGTTTTAAGGTACATTGCTTACTTTCTGTTGTTCATGTTGTTATAATTATTTGATAGAGATGGAGAGATCTTTGGTAAAGTTGAAAAATTGGATGCACCTGGAGACCTTTAAAAATATGAAAATTATAAATTAGATAAAAATGCTGAGATATTAAAAACTATGAAAGAGAGCTAATAAATGAACAATGCATATAAACAAGCAAGGAAAAGAAATATTTTGTAAAAGTGGGCAAAGCACTAAAAATACCCAGGACATGCAGCCCTCAGAATCCATCTTTTAAAACTTGAAATGCTTCACAGTACCTTAAACTTTCATATCATGTTGAAGAAACAGAGCTATTAAAAACAAAAAGCAAGCAAAAATAAAATCACAGACCACTGTGCTAAAAAGATTATTTTCAGGTTATAGTATGACTATAGGTATTTTGATGTTCTAAAACCTAGAATGTAAAGTTTCTAATGTGGAAATTTTATGAAGTTTTCATTTGACCGTATGTGGACGAGATACAAAAACAATTAAGATACATACTTCAAGGTTACTTTAAAAGCAGCATGAAAGCGTTTCATTAAAATTGTCTTATTAATACTGTTAAAAAAATTCCAGGAAATTATGCACAATACTAAATAACCTTTTAAAACCTTTTTTTGCCAAAAGTAATAGCATTATCACTCACACCCATTGTTTAAGATTATTTTAAAATATAAGAATACTGATCATTTTAACCACAAAGACCCTCTGAACGTAACAATTAAATACAATATACAACTATCTTGCAGTGTATTTTGCTTTTTGTGATCAAATCCTACAGGTAGCCATGGAAAAGGCTCCGAATACTCAAAGGAACTTAGGCACCTTCATGTTTTTGTGGTCCCTATGCAACTTCAACTGGTTTGCAAAAAGCTCCAGCTGTCCTTGGAAAGCTTTGAAATACATGTCACGATATTAAGAGAAGAAATTCTGCATGCTCAGGATTTTTTTAAAGCACGTTTCAAGAACTAAATTCTGCAAGAAGATAAACATTTTTACACAGGGAATTTTCCCAAGTATATTCGTAGAATCATTCAGGTTGGAAAAGACCTTTAAGACCATCAAGTCCAACCATTAACCTAACACTGCCAAGTCCACCACTAAACCATGTCCTTAAGTACCACATCTACTCTCTTAAAATAACCTCCAGGGGTGGTGACTCAACCACTTCCCTGGGCGGCCTGTTCCAAATGCCTGGCAACCCTTTCAGTGAAGACATTTCCTAATATCCAATTTAAACCTCCCCTGGTGCAACCTGAGGCTGTTCCCTCTTGTCCTATTACTTGGGAAGAGACGAATGCCCACCTTGCTATGACTTCCTTTCAGGTAGTTATAGAGAGTGATAGGGTCTCCCCTCAGCCTCCTTTTCTCCAGGCTAAACAACCCCAGTTCCCTCAGCCGCTCCTCATAAGACTTGTGCTCTAGATTGTTCACCAGCTTTGTGCCTCTTGTTTGGACACACTCCAGAGCCTCAATGTCTTTCTTGTAGTGAGGGGGCCAAAACTAAACACAGTACTTGAGACACAGCCTCAGCAGTGACGAGTACTGGGTGATGCTCACTCCCCTAGTGCTGCTGGCCACACTGTTTCTGATACAAGCCAGGATGCTGTTGGTCGCCTTGGCCACCTGGGCACACTGCTGGCTCACATTCAGTCAGCTGTCGACCAACACCCCCAGGTCCTTTTCTGCCAGGCAGCTTTCCAGCCACTCCTCCCCAGGCCTGTAGAGCTGCATGGGGTTGTTGTGACCCAAGTGCAGGACCCAGCACTTGGCCTTGTTGAATCACATACCCTTGGCCTTGGCCGATCGATCCAGCCTGTCCAGATCCCACTGATCCTTCCTACCCTCAAGCAGGTCGACACTCCCGCCCAGCTTGGTGTCACCTGCAAACTTACTGAGGGTGCACTCAATCCCCTCATCTAGATCTTTGATAAAAATATTAAACAGAAATAGCTTCAACACTGAGCCCTGGAGAACACCACATTGTGACTAGCCACCAATATTTTCAAATTTATTTTCAACTTTTTATTAATAAATCTTTTCCAAAAGAAGAGATCTATCACCATGTGAAGAAAATGTTCTTTGCTTTTTCAAATATTCCAACCAACATTCATAAAGCTTTCCTGTATATTTTATCGATATAAATACTCCTCTTTGAACATTATCTTCAAAGTAAAATACACAGACTGTGTCCACACGAAAGGTATAAAATTGAAGTTTAACACTACTTAAGTTCAAGACAAAAGTTAATTTATGCACATTCATACATGTAGTTATTTTAGAAGCTATTTGAACTGAGCCATTTTGAACTAAAATTGAACTTTTCAAAACAAATTTGAAGTTTTTATATAATTTAAACCAAATGCAATACAGTTTTAAATTAAAAAACTTGATGTATAATTCTTGTCTAAAAAACTAAAAGAAATCAGAATAAGCTACATAAATAAAGGGCTGGTTATGACCTAAAACTAAAAATAAGTTAATTTGTTTCTTACAGAAGATGACAATCAGTAGTTTTAGTCTTTGATAGCATTCACTATCAAATACAAAATGATAATAACATGTAAAACAGTAAGAGATTCCTACTGGTGTGCAGCCTTGCTGTTTGCTTACAGCTACTTCCACTGTTAAATCCTCGGTACAAAGAAGAAAATTCATTCACAGCTCTTACAACTTTTAATACATTTCAATACTTGTGGGAAAACTTCATAACAACATTGGCAGAAATCCCACCCATTTAAAAGAAAAAAATAAGATAAAAACAAGGATAATAAAAAACCCTCAACAATGCTGAATGTATTGCCATACTTCAGTTCTGCCTTTAAAATTGTACAAAAAGAATGACCACAAGTATGTGGTCACATATGACCACATGTAAAACAACTGCCATGACTTAGGAATCTCCTAAGATAAAATAAGTAATCAAATGTGCAACAAAACTCAATTATCTTTTAAATGCATGGATCTAAGACAAAGTATATAACCTTTTAATAGTATACTACCTTCTGTATGTATTAATGTTACTGTGGTATAAAAACACAGATAGATGTCCAAAGAACACAGTTACCTGCTTGACAAAAATAATAAATTTTAAACTGTGGTTGTAAAAAAAAACAATAATCACTAACTGCCCTTGTTTCTCATACACAGGAGAAGAGTAAACCAAATTCTCAACATAGCTGGAAAAACACCAGGAACAGATGTTCCTGATATGTAACAGATAACTCTGGAAGGTAACTTTCTGTGATCTAACAAGCAAACCCTACAACATGATTTATTATAGGTTAGCATTTTAACAGTCCAGCAAAAGACTGGTTAAAAACCAAACTTTACTGTAGTGATACGTAGTATCACGGGGGCCTGATGGAATGCACCAACTGCTGAGGGAGCTGGTTGATGTTACTGTGATGGCACTCGTTTATTTTTGAAAGGTCCTGGCTAGTGGGAGAGGTTCCTGAAGGCTGTAAGGCTGTAAGAGGGCAAATGGCACTCTCATCTTCAAGAGGGAATATCTGGGGAACTACCGGCTAGTCCGCCTCATCTCAGTCACGAAGAAGGTGATGAAATGACTAATCCTGGAAACCACCTCCAGGCATATGAAGGACAAGGTGACAAGGACTAGCCAACATGGATTTACAAAATGGAAATGTTGCTTAACCAGCCAGCCAGCTTTCTATGATGAGACTATTAGCTTGGCAGATGAGGGGGGAGCAATGGGTGTTGTTTATCTCAACCTCAGTACAGATTTTGACACTGTCTCCTGTAACATCCTCATAGACAAGCCGAAGGAGCATGAGTTATATAAGTGTGCAGTGAAATGGACTGAAAACCAGATGAATGGTCAGGCCCAGATGATTCTGATCATGGCACAAAATCCAGGTGGAGGCCAGTCACTAGTAGCATACTCCAGGGGTCAACACTAGTTCCTATACTCTCTAACACCTTTATTAATTACCAGAACGTCAGGACACAGTGTACCCTCAGCAATACTGGAGATTGCACAAAACTGGGAGGATGGGCTGATACACCAGATGAGCCTGCTGCCATTCAGAAGGACCTCAACAGGCTGGAGAAACGGGCGGACAGGAAACTTATGAAGTTCAGTCAAAGGAAATGCAAAGGCCTGTGCACCTGGGGAAGAATAACCCCAGCCACCAGTACACAATGGGGCAGGGGGCAAGCAACTGGATGGAAAGCAGCTTAGCAGACCAGCAGACAAAAAGCTGAACATGAGCCAGCAATGTGCCCTTGTGGCCAAGGCAGCCAACAGCCTCCTCGGTATTGCTAGCAGGCTGAGAGGGGTGATCCTTCCCCTCCACTCAGCACTGGTGAGACACCCCTGGAGTGCTGGCTTCACTTCTGGGCTCCCCAGTACCAGAGAGACAGGGACATATCGCAGCAGGTCCAGTGAGAGGCCACAAAGGGGATCAAGGGCTTGCAAGCACCTGACCTACGTGAAGGCACTGAGAGAGCTGGGACTGTTC
>VZSZ01002484.1:294-21066 GCA_013398815.1 Ibidorhyncha struthersii
AAAAAAAGGTAAAACAAGCATTCAGGGTGCTTATTTCTTACTTGCCTAAATTCTGTGCCCTTATTACTTGCCTAAAAGCTGTGCTCTGTTTGTGGGCACAGTAGGTTGTTCCAGGTGACACTTCTCAGGGTAATTGTTTGTTGTAACTTGACTTTGCAGTGAACTATAGAAAGCATTAGGATTTTCTTTACTCGTAGTAAATGCTGCTGGATGCATCGCTGTTGGATTAGGTTTTTGCTAAATATAATTGCCTAACTAAAGTAGTAGAAACTAAAGTCTGACTGTGGCTGTGTTTGATTGTGCAGCTAAAATAGTAGAAACTAAATTTATTGTGTTTGGCTGTCTTAGGCTGTCTTGGATACTTAGTAGTGTCCAAGGGGAGCTAAACTTTCTAGCATACAGAGATGGCAACTTAATATTGCATGCTCTGGAAAAAGGTGGTACTTCAGTATTTTGCAAATGCGTGTTTGATGCCAGTAATCATCTTCGGGCAAAAGAGTTGGATGAAAATGCTCTATTCTGTGTGGCCCATGCAAGGGAAGTCATGAGTAAAATGGCAGAAGCTGCCATTTATGTAGCCAGCAGAAATAGTTCTTTTATGTAAAAATAGGTAGCTCAACTTTGTTCTCAAAATGTAATCAGAAAAAAAGATTACCAACTGAACTTGCTTTGCAAAAACAAATTTAAACCCCAGCCTGGCTCACTGTTAGATTTCTGAGTTTTTTTGTATTAGATTGTGACAGAAAAGGTAGGAAAAGAATGTCCGTGCTAGGCAGCTCCTAGTCTGTAATTGAAGGTGTCACTGCTGTATGCTGGTCTGAACTCGGGTAGCTTTCTGTACCTCTGCAAAACCCATGTAACTCAGGTTTCTGTAGATTTATGCAGAAACTCAAGGGTGATCAGTGCCACTGAATGCCACTATTGATGCGTGTTTTGTGCCAATAGCATCCAGGTTTACTGAGTTACATCTGCCAGCTTTGCAGGTACACTTGCAATTGTGCTGGAGTCAATAGCCAAAGCTTCCTGAAGACCAGATCCTGGACCCAGCATCTCCTTGCTCTGTCTGTTAAAATCAGAATTATATTCTCTTGCATTTTAGAGATGGGTCTAAGTTCATCCAAAGCTGCCTGAGGACACAAGATGTGTTAAGTGCATATAGCACAGGGTTAGAGTCATTGCTCCTTTCCACAGACTTCAAAGCTCCTGCTTAACTTTCAAATTATTCTCAGTGGGGAGCCAACTGGATCAATCCGTCCAAATCAGGACTTTGTTCTTAAGCAGACATTTAAGTGTCATTGTCTTTCAGTGACTGTGAAACCAATGCCTGACATTGAACCTGTGCTGAATAGAGTCCATTTTTTTTTTTCAGCTGAGCTAAAAAAAAAAATCCCACTTTTCAAGGCTCCATGGATTTAAAAAAAAAAATATCTCAGCCTGACTCAAAAAGGCCAGCAGATAATACGAGTGTATTAGTCTCTCAAGACTGGCTTGGAGGGCCTGACATCTTTCTGAACACTCTTTTTTGATACCTTCACGTAATAAATACCATTTTAAGGCTAACTCTGGAGGCAATGCTCCAGCAGCCTTACCTCACATACTCTCCAGAGTTACAGGATTTCCAACAACATCTTGAGTCCCGGGCACCCCAGAGATGTTGGTCTCAGCAGCCTTTGGTGTCTTTCTGCCTGCTGCAGGCAGGGATTTTGTGTCACTCAGCAGTCCCATGCCAGCACTGGCATGAAGTGAACATAACACGGACCTCCCACCTTCCCGGTTTAACAGCCCCAGAGCCGCAGGCTGGCCGCTTCGACTGACTGGCAGTCTTAGAGGAGGCAAGTGTAAATGTGAAATGTAAAATCTGCCTCTTGGTAGGTGAAACAGATTCTGCTTATAGGCCCAGCATGCAGTTTTTCAGAGAAGAAAAGTCAGGAAGAAAAGCCTGAGATCTGACCCTGCTTCTGAAACGTGAAGCATCAGCCTCCCTGGGGTCACCCTTCCCACTGGTACTTTGGCAGAGCAGTCCTCCCTCCCTCCCTCAACACCACAGCAGCACACCTTGGGTGGCCACCTGCAGTTAGCTTTCATCCAGGCAGGAACAGAAGCAGACCCAAAACTTGTTTGCCCTTGAAGAGCATTTCCCGCTGTCTGCCATGTGAGGAGCTCAGCAAACACGTTAACGCACTCGACGTCTAGATGCTGCCTCAAGCTGCTTCTCCTCAGCATTCAGAATTTTTGTTAGGATGTTTTTAAGGTAGTAATGTCTAACAAGGTCTCACTTTGCACCTTATGCCAGGAGAGGAATGTACACATACAATGTTTGTACTGCTGCTGAATGTTAACATCATTACTTCGTACAGAAGTCTGTAATAAGTAGATACTCATTGTAACTGAAAAGCACATTAATCTCTGAGCAAATCTTCACTTACATGGCAAAAAGCAATACTTAAAGTGAAAAGGAAGATAAGGATGCAGAACTGAAATACGTTTCAGTAATACTGTCGGTTGCTTCTGTGACATTTGACGATGTACATCAAACGTAACGTCAAGAGGAAATCCACAGTGTCACAGCTGGGCAGCTACAGTCAAAGGGATATACCTAGAGTGTTTTCAAAAGTTCTGTGGTTGTTTGAGCATCTTTAAAAGTCTGTTTCTTCTTCAATTCTACTCTCTGACATTAAGAAGAAAAGGAGCAGTCTGTCCCTGTGACCATTAGCAATTGCAACAGCCATCACCACGTGCGGTGCAGCATTCGTTCTCCAGCAAGCAAAAGCTTTTGCTGGAGGTTCAGGGTTGTGTGTGGCAGAACACACACATGGCTTCAGGGGATGCTACACAGAGTAAAATGTGGCATACTTCTTCCGTTTTCGTCTCTATATGTGATTTAATGACTGACAGTCAATCCAGACGCTGTTGTGACCTGAAAAAAGCTGTTTACTTTTCTGAGTTTACTGTCATTCCAGGAAATTTTCACACTCTCAGTAAGCAGAAGTAACAATTTAACACTATCATTCAGCAAGCAACAAAACCACTGGATTTCTTTACTACTAACTCGAATGCAAATTGCACTGAAGATTTGACATATCATTATTTTGGAAAGAGCAGCTCACAAGCACTGATGCCATTGAGGCAAGGCTCGTCACATTTTGTACATTTGTATGAAGAAACACAATTTATTTTTTCATTCCAAGGCTGCCAGTGTCATTAATAGTTTTCCCAGGGATTAAACGGGGAACAGATCCAGGGAACACAAGCCATAAATAAATACAGTGATTATCACTTCTAGTACTACAGTTCAGAGCTGGGAGTTTGGGAAGAATAGCCTGTAATATCCATTTTATAGGTGATACTATCAGAAGCACAGGGGAGATCATGTTTGCAGGAGTGTTCTCTGAACTTCAGAACTGAGGGAATATTTTCACTGGGTTTCAGATAAATCAGTAGCTCTGATGTCTTTTAACATGAAAAGGAATCTCAGAGCAATGAAACAGAATAAAGTAAATCTGAATCATCAGTCCCTGCATAGCCAGTCCGTGCTTTATCTGGTTTCCTGAGGAACTGGAATTGCAGCACTGCTGATTACCGCTATGACTTCAGAGAGGGTCAGAAGAATAAATAAATCAAATCAGAGTTTTAGGTTAAACAATGAATTTTCTGGTGAAGAAGCAAGTTCAGCTTCAGGACAGATGCTGTGAAAAGAAACTTTAACCATTAACATTTAATTTCTGTTTTGTTTTTAAAGGAATTAAGCTTTCTTTTGAAAACAGCTTTATAGTTTATACATATCAAACCACTCTGGGTGGAGAATTATACATCTTTCCCTTTCGGAAATAGCCAGGAATACGATGGTGTGTACAGTATCCCCAGAAGTCATACCGACCTGCAAGACACTGGGTATGCAGAGCACCAGCAAGGGCAGGCAGAAATTACAGCAAGGGAAGGGAGATGTGGAAAAGCTTCTGTCCGACTAAATGCCCAAAGACGCTTTTCTTCCTCCTTCAAGCCAGGATTGCATTTTTGCAGAAAAGCATTTTTGATCAGGGGGAAAAAATTTTAAAAATCTGATTTTCCAAGACAGACTGCAAAACACGTGCTTAGCTGCAGGCTCTGGTAATTCAAGCTATCATTGCTAATCTGACTGAGTCCATATGTTGAAGTTTGTACTAGTGACTGTGCAGATGAGGAATTTGTGTTCAGTCTTTCCCTGTGATCACCAGCCCTCCTCACCTCACACTGCATAAATAGCATGGCACATACCTTTTGAGGACTTCAGGAGGGTTTATGAGAGGTGCCTTGAGGGAAAAAAGGGTGGAAATTGAAAGGACGTGCAAACGAATGTTCAGCTGCTTCTCTTTCAGCTAAAGGTCTCTGTGCAGTTTTGCTCATAGTGAGCTTTTGAAACTTGCACAGTTTAGGCCACAGATCTGCTGTAAAGTGAGAGTCCTTTTACATTGCCAGCTAATGTAAAAAGGCTTTGTGTAACTGACAGTTTTGCTCCATAGCCACATATCCTGTAGAGCCATTAATTCTTTTAAACACAGATTTCAGAGGCATAAGTGATGTTTTGCTGGCAGCGCTGTGGTCCTAGCATCACCCAAGAGGTCTCCTCATTGCAACAGTCCTCTGTTAAAAAGCAGTTACACAATATTTGCTAGCTGATTCAGTCTCCTGCCTTTCACACGCCTTTCCCAGTACCACACATTGTCCTCAGGTTGTTACTCTGAGAGAGGTTTTACTTGTGCTCCTCTGCTGTGTTGAACATTGTCAGCTGTGAGCATAGTGCAGTTTCCGTACTTCACTGTGTTGTCAGCTGAAGCCGATCTATCCACTACCTTCAAGTTGATAAATGATGTGTGTTGAAGGGAAAGAAGTCCTTGTTTATATTCTTGTCAGAATATAACTTGTCAGAAAGCCCTCAAGTTTTGTGAAAATGACGTTGGCATAACGTTTGGGAGTTGTATTAGCACCTTCTGTATTTTGCAGTTTTCCACCTTGTTTAATGCTCAGGGTCTGTTTTCTCTGTGTGTTGCGCCCTTGGTAATACAAGAAGTCATCCTTGTCTCCTAAACTGTCAGAGTCATAATAAACACTATTTTTAAACGCCACTAAAGGCATCTGGTCATGTAAAACAGAACATTGCAGCCTCTCTACCCATGGGAACTTCTTTAAGGGTAGTTCCTCTGTCAACAAGCTTTGCGTACTCAGAAGCATGGGACAATGAAAAGGAAAAAAAAAAGAACTGGTCTCCTTATTGCAGTTATGATGTTTAAGGAGGATTCAGTTCATCATGACTGCAACAGATCCTTTTTCAGAATGCGGGAAAGTGGTGAGGATGTTTTGACTTTCAGTTCTCTCCTCTGGACCCTTAATTTTGACATCCCATTGAGACAGAAGGAGCCAGAACTCTGCTGGGGTGAACTTTTCCAAGCAGCACCTTTCAGTGCTATTCAACCCTTCTCCTTTGGAAGAAAGCCCCTCGGAAACCCATTGAATTCACTATCCTGCCACTGTTAAGGGATCTTGCATCTTAGAATATTTTAGCATGGTATATGGTAAATGCATATGACACTTTGAGGTATGAGAATGTATTATTTGCCCAGGTGTTTTGTTGCTTATGGAGGAGCAAATTTTTGAGATGAGAAAGTGCTTTCAAGCATATTAGTTCAAGACTTGGAAGTTGTTTGTAACAGTAGAAAGTTATTCAGTATTCATTACCACCCAAGTCTCAGTGAAATCTTACAGCAGGCTTCTTTCTTAAACTCCCCTAAGTTTCTTCAACACTTAGCTTAGATGGTGTAAAGATGTTCTTATTTTATAGTATTTGTAATTTGTGATATAAATTCTGAGGCTTGGTTTGCACAACCACCATTCACAGCATTACTCACCATCTGTAATTTTCTGTACATTTTTCTTTTCCTGGCAATTATTATTTAAGAAAATGTTGGACGTGCCACAGTTTGAATGTCTGCTTATTTAAAAGTTAGGAGGGTATGAGTACTGCAGACTTTGAAACAGGATAGTGCAGTGTTACTGGAAATATGTATAGCAGAGATTCTTTGTTTGAGTGACTTCAAGTCAACAGTGAGCAATCTGTCCAAATACAGCAAAGGGTTATTACCCAGATTTAGAATGTGCACTGAGTCTATAATTATTTAAGGGATCTGACTCTGGGAATCCTTAGATAAAATTATGCCAATGATCACTTTGTTCTTGAAGTACATCCAGTTCTGTCAAGTTTTATCAAATCACTTAGTCAACTTTATAAATTCTGTTGTATTTTCAGTTATATCAATTCCGTTTGAAAAGGGTGGTGAAGAGTTAAGATTTGGGAAGGGGGTGGAGGGAAGGTGATTCTTCTAGGTCAGTGCTGTACCAGTAGACATTTCCTACATAAATGGAGAACAAATACCTGTGTTGAATTGATGTGAAAACTCAAAAGCAAAGATACCTGCTTTCTGGTTTGATGTGCTGTTCTTTATTAGTGTCCTTCCTCGCTGTACTCATGATATCATACCAGATTCCTGAGAAAACAGCAGAACTAGTTAGTAACAAGAGTTTCTTGGTCCTCATCCTGTGCTGCTTCTCCGATGCAGAAAAAGCTGAGTTAACATCAAATTCAGTACCACACATGGTGTTTTCTTTTGGGTTTTTTTTGCTGTTCTGGGTATTCACAAATCAATGTCTTCCTCACTGCGTAGCCTAGAAGAGGTCTTTCATAATATACTGCACAAACTCATGTTCGTAATGAGTGATTAAACTATGACAGGGTTAAATCGTTGATTATTACTTAACTGAATGATGTGCATTACCAGAAGACACAATAAAGCATCCTTAGCTTTGTTCACTATGTAAAAATTAAAATTCTGCCAAAAAAGACAAATTTAAAGACAATTTGGTAGCAAATACTATGTGAATACAAAAGTTATGGTGCCAAACAGATTATTAACAAAGAAAACGTTCTCTAGAAACGTAAATTGGGGTGTTCAGTGTAACTTCCCCCAAGAAATTTGTCCACAAACGTCAGAGAATGCACCTCATCTTTCCACTGAAATTGAGGCAGAGCTATGGAAATTAGAAACAGCCAAAGATCTTGTCATGCTATATGTCATTCAATTCAGTGCTCACAATTAAATTCAAAGAATATTTACAAATGTTCTCATCTGGGCTATTCTCATCTAGATGAGTTATTTGCTATTTAAGCCCATAAGATATTGAAAACTCACAGTATTCGAACTTCAGGCTGCATTGGATGTTATTATGGTTTTAAGCCATCAACTAAAACGTTTCTCTCATGTGTTCTATTCTTTTCCTCTGTGGATTTCCATGTATTTTTTTACTGTGAAAGAAATCCAGGCATAGCATGGCTAGAATTTATGTATTTATTGCAATTAGCAGAAAATTGGAAAAAGCACAGTTTCTTTTGAAAATCTAGATTTGTCTCTCAAAGAAGAATCAGGCTATAAGTCTGTGTTTCTGTAGATCTTACTGAAGGGCTTTTAAAGAAGGGAAGGATCATCTTCTCAGTTTGACTGAACAAGAGAGTATACCGAATCTCACCGCAGTACCGCTAGCTATTGCAGAGTTTATTCTGAATAGCTGAAAGGAGCCAGAGAAAAGAGAGAAGAAAGCAAGAAAAGGAAGCAAGAAAACTAGGAACATAAATGTCACCGACACAGGGGGAGAAGGAGAAAATAAACTGAATTGAAAAAAAAAGGAAGAGGTGCCCTTCTCTGTCTCTTTACTTTTTCTAGAAGATAAAAACAATGGAACTGAACTTTGCATGCAGGCACTGTGCAAAGGGCTGGGATCACCAGGCACGGACTAAACCAGCTTGCCCAAGTCAGGGTTGAATTAGCAGCGCTGTCTTGATCCCTGGCTAAGGGTGTTTACTTCTAGTGAGTAATGCTTCCCCAAAAAATAGTGCAGACCTCCCAGGGAACGGCTGAGCCAACATCTAGGAAGCAGTGAAAGGAGCAGGGATTACATCAAAGGTCGACAGTGGTTTATTGCTGCTGTCAGAGGGGCTTCTTGCAAAGGGTTTGAGGCCTTGGTGTGGGTGGGTGTAATTAGTGGAAGCCTTTTTTCCTCCTTGGTGGTGAGAAATACGGGAAGAGAGGCGCACCTGGGCATCTCAGGACACAGTCCCAGCTGATGCTCTGGCACCTGGGGTCCGACATCTTCTGGTCAGCATTTCAGAGCTCCAGGAAACAGACGAAGGTCACTTGGATACAGGCAGCATCACGCCAATAAGTACCCAAAAGAGTTATCCTAATAAATGAGAGCATGTCCAGGCACAGTGGCTTTAGGGTTGCAGCTTTGGACATCAGCAACTGTTCTTTACTTCTGGTCTGGCCCTGAAAGTCTCCACATTTTCCCAAACACCCTGTCAGTCGGCCAAATTGGTTCTCACAACCATGGGGAGAGGATGTGCAGATGGTGGAAGTAACAGCAGAACTGGGAGAAAGATTTAAGCTTGAGTAGGCAGCAATGATAGATGATTCATTTATTAAGGAAGTCACACTCGAGCAAAGCCATTTGTGCAAGGGACTCCTCGTCAGTGTGACTAAGAAGTTCACAATCTGGCCCCAAGTGCTTCACAGCTGTCACATCAAACTACTAACATTACTCTTGGTAATTATGGACAACTACATGAAGAATTGAGAAGGGACTTGAACAGAGTGGAATATCGCAAACCAGAATAAACCACAGTAATTGTTGTGTGCCGCCTTTGCAGAGCATTGCAACCAGTTATGGGCAGCTGGCCCTGGGACTTGGTTTTGGCTGTAGTCAGGGTTTCAAAACGTATCTCTGTGCAGGCTTGATATTTGCCACTCAGTCCGGAGCTTACTGTATCCTTACCCCACAGCGTAGTACAATACAGCCATTCGCAAGCGTCTTGCATCCCTATAGCATATATATATATACTCTGTTGGTATAAGCAGAGAATGTGTGTGTGTTGTTGCCGTGCTGAGCATCCATCCCTGTCTCTGTGAGGTACGTGAGTGCATTACCAGCAAGCTGAGAGATGATGCCGAAACTCTGGGATGCGCCTTGCTGCGCCGAGTCTCCCGTGGAACGGGCTGCACCCTTGCGAGAGCGGCGAGCTGGGAGAGCCCTCAGGAGCTGACGGGAAGGTTTCCACTTGGCACTGGTTTGACAAGACCTGGTGCGTAGTGTGCTGGCTAATTAACTTTTATCTGAAATGTTTCGGTCACCTGAATCTGCATGGCTGCGGGCAGTGGAGGGGAGGAGGAGGGGGAGAAGGGTGAAGGCGAACACAGGTGCACCCTCAGCTGCCACTGAGGCACAGTAAACGGGGAAATTACTGTGATCATTTCATTGTTATTATTATATAGGAGAAACCAAACGTTAGGAAGTTCAGAAGCAGACACCATTTTTTCCTTTTCTTGCTACAGTATTTTTATTACCTTTTCTTCACCAGCTTTCATCTGTGATGATAGTTTCCAAAGCCTGTTTTACAATGTGGAAAGTATTTGAAATGCATTATAAAAATCTATGAATATGCTGCACAGGCATATTTTAAACTCTGAGTATTTCCCTAAAGGCACGCTATTCCACTTCCAGCTTTTTTAAGACTGTGAAGGAAACGATTGCCCGTGCTGTTCACAAGACATTTTACAAGGCTTTCTAACTTAAGACAGAGTTAAAAGACGAGATAGATCTTCAAGCATAAACGGAGATTTTAAAAATGAAGTTTTGCATTTGTTGCAAGTAAAGAACTATTAGACATAGCAATTAATAGCCAGAGAGAGCAGCTGTATTATGCACCAGGCTCTCTCAATGATGCTACTGATAAAGCAGTTACATTACACTCATCTTAATAGCATACTCACTCAAACTGGCTTAAAAAGAACCTTTTTTTGCAAATCAGATGAAAAGTCAGTATTATGAGTTCACAGTTTGATAATTTTCCGGTGCTATTTTAGATGAAAGCATAATTATTTATCACTTTCTCAGCGTGTAAGGCTCACACATACATATCGGTTAAACAGCTCTCTGTAGAAGAATAGTTGTTTTTAAAAATTTACTGTATTCAACATAGGCATCAGAACATGGGAAAAATTATTTGGAGCTGATATTTGCCCTCTTTCAAGAATGCACTTGAACTGTTTTAGGTGTGATTTACATTTTCTTAGTATGCTAGTACCATGGAGTTGATTTTACTCCTGCATTGGAAAGGCAAGAAGGTGAAAGAGTTATGTGCCTGGGTTTCCTCTGTTTAAAATGCACGTTATAGGTGATGAACTGTAGAGCTCCGAGGGGACAAGTATATACCCAATAACATCCTAGAGGCAAATGTAGGTAAATAGTTAAAGCAAAAGGCATTGATTATTTTCGGTTTAAGCTGTGAGACATGAAAACTTCAGACATCGTTGCACCGTGTTGCGCTTGCCGAACAGGAGTTTCCAGGAGCTTATTCTTGTTTCCAGAGTACAAAATCAAGCAACACGTTGATGGAAGGCTCTGCTCTTCTGCCGTCTCTCTTTCCCCGGTCATCCCCCGAGCACACAACCTGCACCAGTAACATTTAGTGATGTTTCCTTGCTCAAGGACCGCTGAAGAAGGTGGTGTGTGATCCCCACATCCCCTCTTCATTGGCAGTTCTGCAAAACCACTCGCACTGCCTGGTGCGGCAGGCGTACAGTCTGCTGCTGTTACCAGCTACCGTCCGACCTCACACAGGGGCAGCTCATGCCAGACTCCCACTGGCATCTATAAAATTGTCTACTGCAGAGCTAATGAGGGGGAAATGATAAAACATGGCATCAGTGTTTGTTCCTCAGAGATTTGGGGGAGAAGAAAACCACCTATTAATCACCTCTTTAAAAGTTCATATCACAACGTATCAGTATAGAGATAGACTGGTATGGTTAACAATACTCTTGTGGCCTCTGATTAGGAATCTTGCATCAGCAGTCAACACAGGGAAGCCAAAATGATGATTACTCAGTCACCCTTATGATCATCTTTTTTACACATGAATTATTTACGTAGTACAGGGTACTTACACACTTGTTAATTAAAACCTGCTTTTTTTCATTCAGTTATACCCCTAAGATCTCTTTAGAGCGTGTAATCCTTCTAACGACATTTATTTCACAGTCACTATGCCATATTTTGTTTAATGTTATCTTTTATTGTATAAATAGAAAATCCTTCAGTGCAGAATACTTGTGGGAAAGGATTCCTTCACGCTGGGGATTTCTGAGAGAGAGAGGAGTGATCAGTCTGTTTTGAATATTGATGCCCAGAATCCCCAGGAACCCTCAAATTTTTTTCAGCTTCGCCATTTTCTACCTACTCTTCCATTTTCAGTGTGGCATGCTCATTTCACCCATTCTTAATCTTGCCCGTTGGTCTTTGTTCTGAGGTCCTGTCTTCCACTGTAGGATAATACAGATCCTAAATTAACAGTCTTGACTCCAGAAAAAGACCGCAAAGCTTCTATTGTGATACAAATGATCAGCAACATAAATTGCTCATCACTCACTGTTCATCACATTCTCTGAAGAGCACCAAAAATAAGACACTTATTTATAAATAGCTCAGCCTGCTAGATTCCAGTGAAACTCAATTTTGTATCTTCCCACCATTTTGACAGTGCATATAAATATGTAACATGTAGTTATGTGAAAGTTAGCTGTGCTGCAGTGTCCTCCTTGGGCATTCACAACCCTTACAGGTTTACAGCAAGGGAATAACTTGCAATTTGAGACCTGCGGTGTGATGCCGTGTACCACATGATTAGCGTAAGAAAGATGTTTTGCTTGACAGAGAATGGGAGCTTGTTGTCCAGATCATACTGCTCTTGTATTCCTCCCCAGAAGTGTACTTAAAGAGGAAAACGAAGTGAGAATTCGCAGTGAATAATACATCTGATAGTCACTGAATTTTTTTTCTGCCTGCAAACCACCTGAAATTTCTGGAACAACCACAAACAAGATAAGCATTAGGAATAACTGCATCCCAGAGCCTTCCAAAAAATGTATGGAAGTGCTTCCTTTTACTTCACTGGCTTTGGATAGGACCAGCTTGAGGTATGGTTTTGGTTGTTTGGCTAAGCCACATGATTTTTTTTTTCTCTTCCAATCTGATAAACACAGGAATTAAAGATACACATGGAAGCTGGAACTTGCAAATACTGCAAGTGTTTGGTTTTGCTATTCATTTTTTATGAGCATTTGTCCTAGTGTAATTTGATTACCAGAATGTTCATGAAAAGCAAATGTTGAGCAGAACAAGAGCAGCTGAAGCGCATCATTTCATTCATGTGAGTATCTGTGTGTTCTTTCTGATGAAATTGCCATCATTAAAAAAACCAAACCAGTATATTCAGACCTCCTGTTTATTTAAGTGTGGTATGGGTTTGCTTAGGATGAGGAACTAGTCCAACAGGATCTGGGGCTTGTTGCTGCAATATTAAAACTATATTCGTAAGTGAACTTAACGCTTCCGTCAACTTTCACCTTTAATTTTACCTAACTTTGCCTTATTTTCACCAGAGAGTTCCCTTCACTTAAAAATCTATAGAAAGCTGTTCACTGACTAAGATCAAGGATAATTCAGACAATTCATCTTTTTGTGGATTCTGTATTATGCCAGCACTATGAGAGCAAGTGCCTGTCTTCCGAGAGTCATACAAAATTATTACAATCTTATTAGAGAATAATAAGCAGCAAAATGGCTTATTATTGTCAGTAAGGGGGGAAAATGAGTGTGCAGTCTGGCCATTGAACAGGGGACACAAATGGGAAATTAAGTCTTCTCCAACGAAGTTAAAAACATATGGGAAAATACATTGGGCTGAGTGCTGGAATAGTCACTGGTCTAACAGTCCAGGCATGGAGAAGTCCAGCTGAATTTTCTTGCTTTGTCGGAAGTTTCCTCTGGAAGGCTGAAACTTGTCCAAGGCTGTCAAAATCAGCAGCAACCCATCACCTGTCTGTAAACGAAGTGCTGAGGCTGTGTGCACAGTTGACCACTGCCCAACGTAGCCACGATGTGGTCACCCCTGGAGCTGTTGTATGGTGCTGGGGCTTCCATCCTTTCTCATAGTGGTGAGAGGAAGAAACAGCCAACCCAGAGAGCAAGTTTCTTGCTGTGCACCAAATCTTTTTTTTGCAGAGGACTTTATTTGACATGAGCAGTGCTTCCAGTCGCAGGGCATGGGCGAGGAGACTGATGCTCCTCTGCTGGTGGGGTGATTCCCCTTGCCTTCACCGTTGGCTTAGAGGGTGTTGCTCCAGCAGCCTTCACACCTCTTTGCCTGGTCCCCCACACCCCACCAGTGTTACAGTCCTCCTGCGTGTCAGTCAGTATGCTCAAGCATGTAGAACATCTTCAGTCATTTTAGGAGTGGTCTCCAAACATTGCTTACTTTTCAGAAAAGAAAAGCAAACCTTTCACAGAAGATCTTGCTTTCTGTGAGTGTCTCTCCTTTTTAATTCTCACAGCTGGCTGGCTCTTTCACTCCAATTTATTAATAATACATCCTGGTATTCTGTGTGGTACTTGGTACAAGGGTTTTAAGCAGGGAATTTTACAGAATATTTCAATTCCCTTCCTCAGACAGGGCAGTGCACCCTTCGTGTCGATGCAAAATATCAAAGCAACAAAATTACGTTTTTTCACCTTCCTTAGTCCATCACAGGCCACTGAAATGCGTAGAAGTAATTTATCTGTTGGAAAACTGATGAAGACTTGAATTTGAGTGCTAGCATCATGTAAACAGAGCAAACTGAAATGGGGAAAGAAAAAAAAATACATTCCTATTTCTGCAAGGAATATACGTTTTTTGTGATTTTTTTTTTTTTATTATAGGTTCTCTGTCCCTGAAGCAGTTCCGTTTCCTGCAGAGAGAGACAGCAGCTTTGATCGTATGTTCTTGCGGTGGTCTGTCATCCCTTTCTTCCAGGTCGACTGGGGGAATTAGATACTCCTGTGCAACACTTTCCCTTGTTCAGAGAGTTAAAAATCACAGCGCCAAAAATAGTGAATTCCTTGTCCCCAGGCTTGGTTCACAAGACTCTGCAGAGTCATCGCAGATTATTTGCATGGAGATGGATAGATGCAAACATCTTGCTGAGATTAGTGAGGCATGACGGTTTTGTGTTTTATCACAAGCACTTATCCATGTTAAACTCCCAGGGCGCGCTTCATTTTCGCTGGTTCTTACCCTCTCCTTTAGGAGGATACAATCACCCACTCAAGAAGCAGAAATAGTGCATGACTAACTATGTCACGGAACAAATGATTAACACTAAGTAGTTTGTGCTAGCTGTTTGCAAACAATCCACGTGCCGACAATTATGCTGAAGCAATTTTGTGAATACCTAACTCAATGTATTTTGCATAACTCAAGACTGGCTCCCGGATCATTAAATTCATAACTTCTGTCTTGTTTGTTAAATTCATAAATGTCATTATTTCTTCTAGTCCATAGAACTGGTAGTGCTAGACTGGACTGTGATATTACCCTGCAACGCTGGACTGGCGAAGGCTGTAGGAAGGATGGTGGCTCTGATGGAACAAGGTGCCGCTCAAAACGAGTTACAGCTGCTGTGCTTTAAGAGTTTATAAGGCACAGAGTGCGGAGGAGGGAAGTCGTACACAGGCAGACCCATGAATACATCTGATGCTTTCAGATTTGTAGCTACTCAAATAAAGATGCTATTTGCCCCAGCTGCACCCAGCCTACCTGCAGAGAGCTTGGTCTGGCTGCCTCAGTGCGTCAGAACACCGGTAGAGTTCATTATCAGGAGCATTCGTCAGCTGCGATCACTCATTAGCCATCTGCTGATGTCACGGTTAAGGAGCTGACCTAGGGAGAGCATGGCATCCTTATGCGTCATCCCATGGGCTGGGGCGGGAAGAGCTGAGCTGTGTGGAAGAAAATGTCTCGTATGTCAGTAGGAAGCTTGAGCACAGACAGGATTTTATTGATTCATTTGGTTCAGAGCATTTGAGAGCCTTTTGACTCACAGGAATGTGCAGCCCTACCAGCTCCTAAAGCACAAAGCTCTTAAAAAATAAGTTAAATACCCAGCGTACTTGGGTAATTGGTGCTTTGCAATGAGTGTAGTGGTTTTCAGCTATCACAGTTGTGCCAACCCTACATAACTTTAATGAGGAGATACATTATTTTATAAGAGGGGGATATGGAGGCAGTGGAAATTTAAAGGATATGCAGCAGATAAGGTAGAGCCAGTATTGAAAAGAAAACTAGATTTGTAAAGGCCTTTCCCTTCATTTCCATGCTGCAAAGCATTCTTCCCATCAATAACGTCCAGCCTGTTAAGTTGTTGCTGTTACTTTCATTACCTTCTCATAAACAAAGCCAACCCCTATTAACATGCCACAACAATTTTTTCCCTTTACCCCTCAAGAAACATAAAGTAGCAGGACAAACAAGTTTTTGAATAAATAGGTAGGATGAAGAACTTTATTTACAGTGAAGTAAATTTAGTATTTAATTCCATCACAACAGTTTGTCCAGCTACTCCTTACTAGTTTTTTCTCCAAGGCTAAAAAGTATATTAAAGTTCCCCACCACCAAAGGTTTTGCTAGTGTGTTGAGTTATTTTTGTCCGTATGCTATTGAGTTTCTCATTAACAAGGGAAGACTCTGTATTCTTTTAATGCAGTACAGATTTCCAGATTCTTTTGTCAACTCTATGAAGTTTATGCGGCTGTCCAGCCCCACCAGCGGTCTGGTGCTGGCCTCCGCTGCAAGCTTGCCCCAGGCTGTGCGTTGAGCACCAGTGGCACAACAAAAAGGGAGGGAAGGCTGTTAAGGCAAAGTGCTCTCTCTATGGTAGAGCTGCTGCACCCGGGCAGTTGTCAGGGCCCATTGCTACCAGTAGTGATTTGTCCATATGGTGCTTTTACGCAGTTGCAGCGGGGATGTAAAGGGGAAGGCTGACGAGCTTCTCCCGATGGCATGATGCTGGGATCAACCGCACTTGCCACAGGCAGAGCCCTTCGGAAAGGAAAAGAGAATTAAGTTTATTTGGCCAGTGCCAGTGTCTTGTGATAAGTGCTAGCTTCTGGCGAGTGGTGGTGTCAGACAGCAATACGAATCTTCAGTACAGCCAGATGGTCCCATCAAGCATGGCAGACTGTTTTTCCCAGTGTGCATGGTCACGTATTTATCTGCAGTCTGTCCCCACTGTCACATGCTACATACATACGGATGGACACACTGCTTAAAGCCTATGAAATATCAGTTAACACTGCTCCACTGAGTCCAAACTCAGTACGAAGGAGCGATTAATAAGTGTTATTGGAATTTTACAGTGATTTAGAAGCTCTGTGCAATCACTTCATTGTTGGTCTAAACGTCCACGTGAGGTGCAGAGTAAAACAAAACCTGGCAGCAGTAATCTATGCAAATACTTGTGCGTCGTTGAGAGGTATTTGTGTATTTTCTGTCAAGCGTTTAGATGAGAGCAGAAGATTGAGTCACTACTAGGAGCTGTAAATGTTCACCTGATGCTCTCACACATTATAAATCGAAGGATGAAACAGGCATGGGTGGTGATTTTTGATACGTTCTCCCAAACCTCACCACAATACTTGCTGCGAACAGCTTTCTGCTCTGTGAAGTACCTGATACAGTAAGGTCTCATTTCATAACGCTGTACCCAGGACTCTTTTGGAATACAATGGATAATTAGTAAGTTGGTAATCCACTTAAAACTAATGAGGAAATCAGAGTATCCAAATGCTTGCAGACATGGGGTGCTGATGAGGCAAGTATCAGTGGGATGAGTGACACTAGTCTGGAAGGACAGACCAGTGCGCTGTGAGTAGTGTAATGGTACAAATGCCCAAATTATTTAACAATAACCCATAAAATAAATGGCTGTTTGTTACTTTCCAGATTATTCTATCTGTTGAGGCAGCTGTGTCTAGCACAGGAAGAAGAGGAGATTTGAGCCCTAGATTCTGCTTCTGGCAAAATCTTGGTCTGTTCTCCAAGATGTGTGACTTCACCTCTTTTTATTTTCCTTTTTCCCCTCTGATCCCTCCCTGTGTAAAAGGGTGTGAAATACTTATCTTCCTGTAAGCCTTCAGGTGGGCAGAGAGCCGTTTCACAAAGGAGGGAGAAGGCTGGTCCTGCCGCGTTGATGATCGGTGCCCAGCGGGACACTGCGGAGGGCGTTTTCCCCGTGTTACCGAGGGGGCTTTGCTCGCAAAGGGGAGCGCAAGGTGAGGCAGGGATTTCAAACTGCATCACTCAGTTTCTATACTTGACAGCCAGCCAGGGCCCCTTCNNNTCCTTCTCCTCCTTCTCCTCCTCCTCCTCCTTCTCCTTCTTCTCCTCCTCCTCTTCTCCCTGCGTGCCTTGGTAACGGGCTCTGCGCAGTCACACACTTTTGTGGGTAGTTGCTATACGCTTTATTGGAAGCTCAAATGCTTCTGCCTTTGGGGGTGGTGGGGGGGTGGGGCACCTCCTGATTACAGGATCATGCCTTATTTTGTGTTTTGCTCGCACAGAAAAGCATTTTGCAAACACTGGTGCAAAACTTCTAAATGGTACAGTTGTCTTTTGTGTTTGTTTGGTTTTTTTAATGGCAATGTATTAATTCAGGATTGGGAAGGAAAAATGGGGAGCAGTGATTGAAAAATTTACAGTGAATATAAACCACTAGGCTTTGCTGCATTTTCAAAAGTTGTATTCTTGCCTTGTGGTGTACGATAGTAAATCTGCAGCTGAGGAGCTAACAAACATCACACCTCCCAGCTTGTTTATTTTTTCCTCCTGCGGCAACTGCTGGTTTGGAGTGGCACTTATCCTTGAACTATTTCTTATGCAAACAAACTGCCTCCTGCCGAGGAGGAAAGTAGCTTCACTGTGTGGCACAATTAGTGAAAGGATGCCCGTGCAGGATGAGACCCTCCTACCCTGGCTGGCCAGGCAACATCGAGGACTTTGGGCAAGCAGCGAGCGGCATTTCATGGCCACTCAGGAGGGCATGTCCTGGTGGCCAGTCCCCTCTGCCAGCTCCCTGCCCCACCGCATGCAGAGTGTATTTGTTTTTAAAAGAAATGTTTTGATTTTTTATTTTTTTTCCCCTGCTCATCCTCTGCCCTGAGAGGCAATTGTAACTCTCTAATTTCCCGTCTTTCTAATTAATCCTTTATGTATTAAATAAAAAACCTCAAGTGGAGATGTTTAAATGCTGTTCCTGATTTTAAGCCAAGCAAGTACACACAAGAATTCACCTTAGAGCCATGATTTAAATGTCTGGCCTCAGAAGGATCAGCTACTAACGTAATCTACCCTGGCCTCGTTTAATAGAGTTAAGAGATGAGTCTTTGCAAGCTTAATTCTCAGCTTGCTTTCATACGAAAAATCAATATAGAGCAAAATGCACCTGTAGGTAAAATTAATCCTGTGGAATATGCCCAGAGCAAGGCCCAGCAGAAGGGGATGTGATGACGAGCTGGTGCTCACTTTCTGAGGAATGGGACAGGGGTCAGCACTAACTTCTCCCACTGCATATTGCCGCGTACAGCTGTCATTACAGTGACATGACTGCTCCGTGCGTAACTGCATGCAGCACTGCCCGTGGGTGTTTCTCCGACAGGCAGGGACCCACAGAGATGAAGAAGCTAACTTGGTCTCTGGTCATTGTCCTGGAGGAACAGCCCCCAGTGCCCTGCAAGGAGTCGGGGCGGGGGAGTGGGTGTCCCACAGCAGCCGGGGTGTCCTGTGCCTGGAGGTGCTGCCTGCCACAGGGCAGCCCTGCGTGCCGCATCCTGAGCATCACTTTACAGCAGAGGCTGAGGATGGACCAGGAAGGTTTCTTTGTTGAATTGCCACCTCCTTCCCCATTTGGCTCCAAGATCAAATGACCGGGTTTCGCTCTGCTGAGCTGCCAACACCAGATAGGGTTGCACAGCCTTTTAGTAGTCATTTGTAAAAATGACGAGACATGGGGGCACAGCTACTGAGAGTATGGGGAATGCAGATGCTCAGGAGGACTTGAAGGCACTTTCAAGCCATGCTGGAACTGGACTGGTGAGTGAAAATGGTGCTCTGGATTTTATTCGTTACTGCAGGTTAATGGTGAATACAATCTAATTGGATTAAATGCTGCGTGGGAACACCAGATGCATATCATAAAGGACAACAGCTGCTTTTATAAAATGGTATCAAACTTCTTTTACCTATGTAACATTAATCAGTCTTCTTCATAGACCCTCTGCTTATATTCTACATTTTATTCCACAGTTAATTTCTTTTTGTTCATCCAGAATTTTGCTCTGCCTAAAAAGCCGGGTAATGCAGAAAGCGTACTCATAGCCTGTTGTGCTTGTGAAAAAGTAACATTTTCTAGTGATGTCCTGCAACATGTCCATCTTGCTGATGGGGAGCTAGAAGCTGCTGCAACAGAGCAAGGATGGGAATGCCGTTGCAAAAGCCCTTTATGCTGAGGAGCCTGGCAGGGGTGACATGCCAAGGAGCCTGGTGTGCAGCAATGCTTGTCAATGTGCATTGTAATTACAGCCTTGGTTGCCAAATTCTCTGTGAACTCTTGCACTGTATTAACAGTAGTCCTCAAGAGTGAGGCATCAGAGCAAACACCGCATGCAATTAACATGAGCTTTAGAAAACCATTCTATATGCGAAGCCAAGAATTTATTGTTAGTCTCATTAAAGTCGTAGCAGTCTAATCAAAGTAGTAGTATTGGTCCCAATGATTCTAACACTTACAGGCGAATTATCCAAGCACTGCAGCTCATTCTCAGTAATGATACAGCTCAAATTGTCATACACGCACTTCCTGTATCTCTTTTCTCAGGTGTTGGGCTCATCCTTCCATGCACCTCGGCGTCCCGAGGTCAGCATCATCGTCTTCAGGGAGACAGAGCAAGTGCATGTGTGTTTTTAGGGGGTGGGGTAGTTAGTGGCAAGTTGTCTGTGTCCCATGATCTCTAAAGGGAGGACTATGATGTTGATGACAGGAGTTTCTTGCTCTTCTGGGTTTGCTTTTGGTCACTTTTATACGTTTGTTAATGCTGTCTGCATCCCTGCTGTATTTACTTGCCCATTCCTCATTCTTTTGCAGTTCCACCTTATATCCACATTTGCAGTATCTGGTACATATTGCGTATTAGATACTTGTTCTTTGCTCTCCATAAACCCAGTTTTACTCAGCTCCCAAGGCTGCAAACTCCTAGTGACCAGTAGCTGACCACTGGTGAGTTGTGATTTTTAGCCCTGGCACCTCTGGTGCCGTCCTGTGCTTGCAGTGTCCAGGCTTCTGCTCTCCTATTGTGGTAGCAGTTCTGGGGATCCTTGGTACAACCCCATTTGCTTTTTTAGCAGCCTGTGAACTGTGATTTCTTGATAAACCAAATAATATTTTATTACTGGAGCCTAATCACACCTATATCCTTGATCTAGGGTCATTAATAATCACTCTAAAAGACTAATAAGAGTTCTTTCATTAGCAGACACACACACAGAGTGCTCTGGCAGCCACTTAAATAATCTTCCGTGTCAAAACAGCACCACTGGGGTGTTGTCAGAATTTCGTTACAACAGGGTGTTCCTGCGCCGCACCTCAGACCTTAGGAGTGCCAGGACCAAGGAGGCAGATCTCAGCAAGCACAAAGTCCGTGCACTGTCTGCTCCCAGGTGCTGCCACGGTTTTGCCTCTCCTGCTGTCAAAGGTGGAATTGCTACCTGCCCTCAGGAACCAAAACCTGCAGGGAGAAAAACCTTCTCCTGTGCATCGCCTG
>VZSZ01002484.1:21095-59968 GCA_013398815.1 Ibidorhyncha struthersii
ACTGCCTGCTTGGGAGTTGCTTTAAAACAGAGCCCTTCCGACTGATAGCCAGCATGTGAAAAGCACCAGCGTTTGTGAGGAGCTTCTCAACACGCCTAGCACATGAACACCTCTAGACAGTCTGCTGAAGAGCTTCGAGTTAGTTGAATGCCGTGTCTCCTTAAGGGAAGAATTAAATTCTGCTAATGCTGTTTTCCAATCATTCAAGCTTATAGTGGCATTCAGAAGAACTCTGAAAAGATACGCCTCTGTGGAACAGCCTCTGTATTTTGCATCCTTTACAAGTGTGGGAAGACTGGTAATGGGATAGCTACAGCACGAACACCAAATGAGAAATCCTGCTCACAAACATGACAGCCGTAAGAAAATGTGTTACTGGGAAATGGCATTAGAAAGAAAGCCTGGGGTAGAGCTAGCCACGATCTCCTTGCTCTTGCTGGCAAATGCTCATGTGCTTGTGACAGTCTGATTCCATAACAGTGCTGAGCTTCTAAAAAAATACTGCCATGCAGTAACAAATTGTCCATTGTGGCTAATCTTCACACTCAGTGTCTCCTGGCATCTTTTACCCAAACATTTGTAAGGGCTTTGCAGACATTGATTACGATACGTTAGCACTTGAGAGCAAGTCACAAGACACAGACCTGGCCACTTCTTTCTGCCGTTGGAGCTGTATCACGGAGCCCAGCTGGTTCTCTAGAGTCTTGCATTGTTGTTTTAACGAGGGAGGGAAAGCCTGTCATGGAGAATTTCTGCAGCTCCCCCTGATCTGTTTGTATTAGCAATCATCTGTCTTTCCTAAGCTATAATGACACATTTTATAGCAGCCTTCCAGTATCTGAAGGGCACCTACAAGAAAGCTGGAGAGGGAATTTTTATAAGGGCATGTAGTGATAGGACGAGGGGGAATGGCTTCAAACTGGAAGAAGATTAGATTAGATATTAGAAAGAAATGTTTCAGTCCAAGGATGGTGAGGCACTGGCACAGGTTGCCCAGAGAAGTTGTTGAGGCCCCATCCCTGGAGGTGTTCAAGGCCAGGCTGGATGGGGCTTTGAGCAACCTGGTCTAGTGGGAGGTGTCCCTGCCCATGGCAGGGGGGTTGGAACTAGATGATCTTTAAGGTCTCTTCCAACCCAAACCATTCTACGATTCTATAATTTTAGGGAAGGAAAAACTATTTTGGCTTTTGGCATCTGTGTGAAATATTTCTTGTCAAACTTTAACTGTTGGACTTTATTTTCCTCCTCAAGCAAAGAACACCTTGAAGTTTTTGAAGTAGTATTACTTATGATAATTTATAAGTGGCTATGAAGATAAATAATGGGTCTTGCTTTCCAAGAACAACTGGAAGTTCATATTTTATATTGTCTCTTTGACCTTGCAGGGAGCTGTACATACTCAGATTAGTTTGGAGTGTTTGTATGTAGGCATTAGAGATGCTAAACAACCTCAAGTCATGACTGTCTGGTCTAAGCATAGAAATTATTTTCAGGACAAGCTAAGTCAAAACTTAAATTTATCTAGCTTTTGTGGTTTGTAAAATCAACAGTCAGTGCCTTTTTTAGGATCTGCTTATAGGCATTGCCTGGACGGATGCCACGCTGCTTCTGCTGCAGGAATCAGAACAGCTCTGGCTAGTCTAAGCTGTCTTTTCTCTCTCAGAAGCTTCTAAACGATCTGCAAAAAATAGCCTTTAGTGTGGGCACCTGCCCTGTTTCAAATTACGGTCTTGATCGAACAGGTGTGTATGTGGAGACAGATGCACAAGACACAAAAAAGGGAAACTCACAAAGTCATCCTCAAAGCAGGTCTGGGGTCTTCTTTGCCAGGGAACCAAAAGGCAAGATTATTCTCCTGTCTAAAGAGCAGAAGAAATGTACGACTGGTATTCTTAATCATACTGATGCTGCTGCTTAAACAGGTGCTTAAGTGTTTTGCTGGATGAAGGCCTAGAAGCCAAATTTTAACGCTTACTGACGTCCATGACAAGGCTGTGGGGGTTTAACGGGGACCAGGAGAGAGCCCAGGAGCAGCACAACACGCAGGCCCGGCTCCCGGTGCTCTTCAGAGTGGAGCGGAGGGATGCGTGCCTGCCCCGCGCATCGCTTCTGTCTCTGTGCAAGCTTCAGAATGGAATTTGAGAAGAAAACCTGGATGCCTCACGCTCGGCAGTGAGAACCTGCGGGTGCCTGTCCTCTTGGCCACAGCCTCCCCCGCAGGCAGAGCAGGTTTCTCGCCTCCGCTTGGAGGTGGAGGTGCTGGAGCACACCGGGTAGACCATGCAGCAGCTGGGATGCAGTACGGTGGGAAGCCCAGCGGCTGGTTGGGCAGGGTGGCAGGACCTGTCCATCCTAAGTCCTTCCCGTGGTCTGTCAGCTGCCAACACAAAATCCTCCTTGAAGCATTGCAGATTCACCAGTAGGGCAGATATTAAGGAAAATAAAACAAGATTTCACAGTGTCTTTTTTCATGGCATGGAAGGAAGAAGCCATAGGTGTGCCATAGCCTTTAGGGAACTGGGTTTTAAGCCCTAATTTTGTAATTTCGGCAGTGGAAGAAGGAGCTTCCCAGTTTTTGAAGCTGCAGCATCAGCTTGCTCACAGCTGCCATTTAACTCTGCTTGTAAAGCTGTGAGTCCCCACAACGGCACTGTAGCCAGAAGGCTTTTTTTTTTTCCCTTCGGTGGAGCTTCCTCTGATGTAATCATATAGTCTGTTTTCTCTTTTGTGTTTCTTATAAATATATATTTGAGCACTGCTTTTGGCCCCGAGAGTTAAAGGGGAATAATATTTTCTGTGTTTTATTTACCTTTTACACAGTTAGCAAAAGAATATTCACATACATGCTTTTATCTCTGCTAACGAAGCTATCGTAATGTTAAATAAAATGTCAGTGTGACCATGCCTAATTAGCATTACAAATCTGGTTGAAGAGATAAATGGCCAGATCCTTCAGGGTGTAAGTCAGTCCAGCTCCAGGCGTTCGTGCTCACAAGATTTACAAGGGCTAAGGATGGGTCTGCAGACTACTGAAACGGAGGCTTGAAAACTCTCGCATTAATGAAATGCAAATCATGTTTCAGTTGTTAAATGAACCTGCTATCTCAGGTGTCTCAGGCAACGAAACTGTAAAACTGCTCTGGTTGGGATACAGAAAGCAAATAAGCAGTTACAGTCTCTGCTGATGTGCGAGAGCAGAACACATCAGACCATGTAAAGCTTAATACTCCATGAATGGCTTGGTCCAAAGCCCACTGGAAGTCAGTGGAAAGACTGTTGGTATCTGATCCAAAGGTGATTAGCCAGAGATTAAGGATTCTAGGCCTGTCCTTTACCCGGTAAAACTGAAGTCAGTTGATCATGGCTGGTTTATAAAAGAGGAGCTAATGACGTGCAATAAAAAATTAAGCTCTCATAGACATTGAAAATGTTTTTGCTAGGGACACTGTGGAAATGCAAACACAGTATTAAAAATAGATCACAATTAACATTATTCAAATGAGGTTTAATTGTTTGTGTAATTTGAAGAAAAACTGATGCAAGTCATACCATCTTTAGTGACAGCTTAAAGTCAAATTTAAACAAAGCAATTGAATTTCCATGTGAGCTTTAATAGGCAGTTTCACTGAAATAGTCAAACTTTACTAATTTCCAAAGTGAGGTAATGAAGGAGTTTGCCTAAGAACTTTAATAAGCATGGATGGGCACAGTTCAATACGCAGATACTATCTCATAAATATTCTGTTCCATGATAAGTACAAAGTTATACACATCTAAACTATCATTTAAGTTGTCAGAAGCCTTTGCTGTGAAATTAGGCACTCAGTGACAGCTACTGAATGACTGAATAAACAGTTTTCACAAGTTCCTAATTAAAAAGCAGTAATTGTTTATTGTAAAGGAAAAAATAAATAAAAATATGTAAAAGCATTTAGTATCACTGTAATATCAAAGGCTGTATACTGATTCAGGGCCTTTATGTTCAACTGCATCCTACAAATAACAAACCTCTCAAAATAAAATTAAGAACATATTAAATCCAAACACCTCCAAATTTCTCCACATCCTTTCCTAAAAGAATAGAACAGAACAGAAATAAGTATAGAATAGAATAGAACAGATTATTTCAGTTGAAAGGGACCTACAACCGTCATCTAGTCCAACTGCCTGACCACTTCAGGGTTGAGCAAAAGCTAAGCATGTTACTAAGAGAATTGTCCAAATGCCTCTTGAACACTGACAGGCAGGGGGATCTTCTGCATATAAAACCAGTAAAGTCAACCAACCACTCGGTAGATGAGTACCAGTAGATGAGGCCAGAGACGTTTCTTCTTGGTTGAGCTGCGAAACAGTACGGGCCATCAAGGATCGCCTTCCCTAGTCCCAGTACAAAGCAAACATTAATTGGTGTTCTTCCCCAGTGTCTACAGTGGTGTTTGCCTGGTGGGCTGAGAATTAACTGAAAGTTAAGCAGAAGACAAATGCCTAGTAAGTGAATTTTATGTATATTATTGTATCAGAAAAATTGTGAAGAGAGGTTTGCAATCGCAATACACTTAATAAAGAAAAGAGGCTGTGTTTGCTACTTTCTCAGGGCTGAGCATTTACGTTTCAAGCACATTAACAGGGAATTTAGCAACTAATAAATCACAGTGGTGATAAGTGCTTGCATAGATGCACCTGTGGGCTTTTGAAAGTGACAGCTGAAGCACAGATGGTTTCACACCAAGAGGCATTTTTTAAACGCAGGCACAGTCTATGCCAGGTTGTCTGAAATCCATTTCCATTCAGTGAAGGAATGGTGTCTCAATACAAGAACACTCTGTTGGACCGCACTGACACATCCAAGTATATTGCACATAAGACAGGGACCAACACTAGAGCTCCTGAGGAATAAGCCTATAGCTGCAGTGCTACAGGGGAACCTGCACCTGAGAATACCAAGTCAGATGGAAACTGCCTTCACCTGCACTGCTGCGTAAGGTTATGTCCCCTTTTCTGGCCCTGAGGCAGAGTTTCACATTCTCTGGAGTATGCATGCTTGGTGCTGTGTTTGCTCTGGGCCCTGCATAATGCCCAGTGACCCTAAGGTGTAATTTTAACCTGTTGTGTATCTCTATCAGTTCAAAGTGTTTTAATACTGGAAGAACTGTGCTGTAGACAGGCAGAAGCAGTCTTGCATATGTGAAACTGTGCATATGCACTGGGTTTAGCATGAGGACATGGAGGTCTTCAAAGATCTAAACCTGCTGAGTAAGATGGAGAGCCAGTTCTCATGCAGTCTTATCCATACTGCCTACTGGGAGTGATCCCCAACGTGTCCTAGGACCCAAACTGCCAGTGCGGGGTATGAGAAGGCTAATTGGCGTGCGCCAAAACCAGACCAGGCATAAACGGTGGTACAAATGCTCAGGTTCGTTTCCTGGGGTGGTTTTATTCAACAGTATGGACACCTCTTATTGCTCACTTCTGTCACTCACCAGCACAGGGTTGTTCTTCTGTATCCAGTAAGCTTTATTTTTTTTATAAACCTCTACTCTGATAGCTATAGTGCTATGCTTAGGATGTTATGCTTCAGAATATACTGAAGACATTTGCTTTTCCTCATACAGGCATGGTCAGGTTTTGTGCTATCATTTATATATGCAAAATGTTCTATGTATACTGAATAACTAATTTCTTCTCTAACACTGAAATTAACTAAGAGTAGACTTGCAGAGTTTTGCTGGTTGGAGGCAGATCATGATGTAAAAATTGTTCATACTTTTACTTGATCTTGGACTCGTTTCTATTTGCAGTGAGAGACAAGCTAGTGTTAATTTAGCTGATCCTTTCATAACCTCAAGAAAAAAAGGTTTGTGATTTAGTTTGCAGAGACTATTCAAATCAGCTTCTCAAACCCAGATATTATCCACAATGTTCTTTTTTTCTGAACTAATAAAGTGTTTTAATTAGCAGGCAATGTTTTCCATCCTAGAACTCACACTCTGCACAGCTTAACTTCTTGTGCATTCAGTAACTTGTCCTTTGTCAAAGAGTGAATCCTCTTGTGCCTTATTGGCAGTACATGATGTGCATCGATTGTGGACAGTGATCTGTTTAATTAGCTTATTCATGTATCTGTGTAAAAAAAGGCCACAGGTACCAAAACCAAGAGATAACAAAAATTGCTGAGAGCATCTTCAATTACAGTATTCTCTTTATCAAGCTCTGAATTTAAATGATCTGCCCTGGAAAATGGATGATGAGTTCATGTAACTACAAAGTAATACAATGAAAGCTTGCTGCTTATAAATAGAGTTTAGCTCTTCAGTTGGGTTTTTTTGTTGTTTTTTTTTTCCTTCTCATTCCACCTTAAATCTGTATTGGAGAGCCTAGGGTTTTATTTTAGTAAAACTAGTGCAAATTGAGTGATTATCATATTACTCCAAATTCAGACTGGCATTTCTAAGATCCATACAAACATAATGAAAAGTGAAATACTATGAAAATCAAAATGACAGCATTTTATGCCAACTTTAGACACAGTAAAGGTTTGATCCCTCTTATATATAATACATGTTAACTACTGAAAATGTAAGAGAACGATGAACAGACCTTAAGTGTTTAGTAACTTAATTAATAGAAAGATAAAATTCAGGTACCTGTGTAGGATAAGATATGATTTTAGGGGGCATGAGTTCAGACAAATGTTGACATAAACTCATAACAAACATCTGACAAACCGAAGGTGTACTGAAACAGGCTTCATAGCTCACATTTTTTGAACAGTCTCATGACTGGAATCAAATGCCAGTGTAAAGTAAAATAACTTTTTTAGCAAAGCTACACTGAAGACTGTCAAGTTCTCAGCTGAACCCAAAAGTTGGAACAGTATGTATTGTGCTAGCTGAAGGCCTGATAGGAACATTTTGGTAGAGCAGAGAATTATTTTGTAGCAAAATGCCAGAAATTACTTGGATTCTTTAATTTTTTTTCTTCCTTATTAAATCTGTAGATAAAATTTAACTTTATTTTTGGGACCAGGGAAGGGGGAGGAATAAGAGTAAGGGAAAAGTATTTATGGATCAAGTAATAAGAAAGAAATACTTACCTAAAGAGAACAGACGAATTAGCCTCATGTCTTTCCTTCTTTTCTGGAAAAGATAAAGCCAAGGGCAAAAATGTGGAAAACGTGGAAAAAATGAGTATGGAATGGTTATTTACTGAATATTTTCCAGCTCAGAAGTCACAGTCTGCATATCAGCCTCTTCTGCATTCGGCAACTTGTCCTGTACCAAAGAATCAATCGTCATGTTTTAGCAACAGTACATGATATGTATTGATTGTAAACTGTGATCTGTTTAATTAGGTGACACATGTCTGCATAAAAAATGCCCCCAACTACCAAAAAAAAGAGATAATAAAAAGAACTGAGGGGTCTTCTTTATTGTTGTTTACCAAAGAACTTGTCAGCATCCACTGAATTTGAGCATTACCACCAGGGCTGAATCTGAACAGTAAGGGCATACCTTCTCATATCTGTCCTAGGAGAGCAGGGAAATCTTTGCTTGATAATGCCAAGAAATCCAAAAGTACAAATGAATTGAAAGAAATAAAAATTATTGGAAACAGACTCGTTAGTGACTACTGAAGTTGACTCAAACTCTAGCCAAGGAAGCCCATGAATCACAGTCCATTTAAGGTGGGTGGGTATAAGTTTCCATGTTTCTGACATTCTCTTGCTTGACAGGTGATAACTTTGAACTAAATGAGTGAATCAAAATTAAGCAAACATTAACTTTTGGTCCAGCATATTTGTGATCAGTTGTCTTTCATATTTTTAACTACAGAATCCCCTTCACCTGCAAATGAGTTTAGAAAACTCACTGAGTTCTGATGCTGACGTCACTTTCTCAATCCTTGCAATGAACAACTGGTATAATTTCAGCCTGATGCTATGCCAGGAGGAGTGGAACATCACAGATTTTCTCTTCCTCACGCAACAGAGCTCCAAGTTCCACCTGGGATCCATTATAAACATCACAGCAAACCTCACTTCAACCAGTGACCTTCTGAACTATTTACAGTTTTACCTGGAGAGCATCAAAGACACAACATCTACCATGGTGATGTTTGGATGCGACATGGAAAAAACGCGGAGGATTTTTGAAATAACCACCCAGTTTGGTGTGATGCCTCCAGAACTTCACTGGATTATTGGGGATTCACAGAACGTGGAAGAACTGAGGACAGAAGGTTTGCCACTTGGTCTCATCGCTCATGGCAAGACCACACAGTCAGTCTTTGAGCATTACGTACAGGATGCAATGGAGCTGGTAGCAAGAGCTGTAGCAGCAGCCACCATGATCCAACCTGAACTAGCTCTTATTCCAAGTACAATGAATTGCATGGACACAGATGAAAGGAATATCACTTCAGGGCAGTATTTGTCAAAGTAAGTTTTCTTTCTTTTTTCTTTTTTGTAGCTAATATTTGTGGTATACAAGAAAAACAATTTTCCACTCCCTCCCCACCATTCTCAGTGGCTTAGCTATCATGCTGTTAACCCTCCCTAATACACATTTGTTTCAGTATTTCCTCTTGCTTCATTACTTCTGGGCAAATAATGAAACTTGAACTTAGACACAGACAGAGATTAAGCCAGTTGTAGAAGACACTGTTCCACAGAAATAGAGATCACATAGTAAACGTACGCTAGTTTACAGACTGTGCTCTGAAAGTTTCTTTTATTTGTGTTTATGCATATGAGGGACAAGTCAGGGCTACTGTCAAATTCTCTGAGGTTTTGAGATGTGAGAGAATACAAAACACAGTAAGAATATTTGTGCTACCAAAGCAATCAGATAATATAAAAACAGATGTGTAGCCCTTGCTAGGAGGACTGAAGGGAAAAGAAACAAAAAAGATGCACTTTGACCGCTTCAGAGGCCACTGCTGCTGGTGAAGGCACTCAAAACTACGAAGTGCTCTCTGTTGCTTTGTGCGGAAGGCTCCTCTTTCAGCTTGTGCTAAAACTATTCCTGTAGACCACTGCATGTCATTATACTGAAGTTATTCCCAAAACCTCTTAGTGATTCACATCTAGAAATAGTCTGTTTTTTGACATATGAGAAGAAAAAATGTGTGGTTCCATTTGAAAACAAACAAAAAGTTCTGTGCTAAGTATGCGAATTCATCAGTTGGTTTACATCCAGTGATTACTGCATGTTTTTCCCCCATTACCTGGTTTTCAGCCTACAGATTTTGTTGGATGGAGTTAGGATAAAAGTTCTTGAAGCTTTTTGAAACCTTTTTTGAAATGATACCTGGGGTGTATCTTCACAGTAATGTAACAGCACTGCTCAAAACACGACCATTTGAGACCCTAACAGTTCCTTAGTCAGCACTTATCCATAACTTAGGGTTTAAAAAAAACTGTTTTGAAAGAGTGAAAAAAGGCTTGGAAATAAATACTGCACTGGCTTGCAATATCCCCACTGATTTGTGACACTAATTTTGTCTCATTATTCTGGGTATTTTAACTATATCATACCTACATCCCTGAAAAGTAAAGCTCAGCAAGAGGCTTCTTAAAGCAACAAATATTTGAGGATAGTAGTTTTACATACAGACTTTTTGAAGGTTAAGGAAGGGACAGAAAAATAGGAAAGCAATATTAAAGCTCTTCAATGTATCCTGCAAAATACTTCTTCATCATTGCTTTCTACAGAAAACTACTAGCTCTTTCATGAGCAGTGACTGCTGTAGCTTTTGTTACTTTTTGGGAGACAATATGCAGTTTCATATCTGTGAAATTTCTTGTTCCATCATCTCAGTAGAAATATTGTGGAAGAGAAAAAAGGATCATATGCTTACCCCGTTTTTCCCTAGGCATCTGCTTGTGGACCCTGATAAAGACAAAATAACAGGTTAGATAAACCCTCGTCCTGAATCGCTGCAGCTGTTTTTATAGTGTGTAAGTGAGACAGATACCTGATGGCCAGTAGTGATGTGTTTGAGTTAGCAGCATAACTATTAACTCCGAGTGGTACAAGTATTTTCTCAGCTGTGAAGCACCAATAAGTGGTGTAACTGTGACCAACCTTCTGCATTGCATGAATGCTTTTAGGCAAGCAGTGTGACTCTGAAGAGGAACCTTGTATCTGGTGCTTCATTGAGTGTTTGCTAATGTGGGCGTTTTTCTGTCTGAATGAACTCATCTGTCTTGATATCTAGCCTTGGAGCTGAGGTGGGTGCGGATGGAGAAAGCACAGAGTTTTGCCTCCCTTAACTGCAGTGTGTAGTTAAACAGCCGTCCCACAAGCTGCCACAGCTGACCCCTGGGCTTTCATTGCCAGCACTGTGCTCATACATTGGCTGTGCAGGCACTTACATGCCATCCAGAAGCAGAATAATGATTGTGAACAAGAGCAAGATCTGGTCTGTGGCAAAAGTATGCTTTCATCTATATGGATATGGATGTACAAACCCCTGAAGATTATACTGGTTTAAGTCTCTATCCTTCATCCCTCGTACGATGAGATCGATTCCCTGAGCTGTTCCGGCCTGCTCATGGGACCATCCTTGTGACGGAACAAGGCATTAAAAACTCAAAGCCTCATCTTGTCTTATGGCTTTAAATAGTCTTACAGTTTTAACTAGTCTTACAGCTTTAACTCTCCTTCTTGGGTAATTTCAGCAGCCTGCTATTTGCTTGCCCATTCTAGTTCTTGCCTCCAGTAAACTTTCCAAGAAAGATGTGGAATAACCAAGCCATCAAGCTTGAAAGAAAATTAAATAATGAAATTAAATCATTCTTAAAGGTGCTACAAAGATATTGCTGCTGGAGTACTGTAACGCTGCTAAAGCTTACAACAAAGCACATGAAAAACAAATAATGTGCAAATAACACACTTAGGACTCACTGGTCAAACTGAAGTGATGCTAGTAGGGAGAAGGACTTGGGTGTGTTGGTGGATGAGAAGCTCAACATGAGCCAACAATATGTGCTCACACCCCAGAAAGCCAACCACATCCTGGGCTACATCAAAAGCAGCATGGCCAGGAGGGCGAGGGAGGGGATTCTGCCCCTCTACTCCACTCTGGTGAGACCCCACCAGGAGTACTGTGTCCAGCTCTGGGGCCTTCAACACAGGAAAGACATGGACCTGTTGGAGTGAGTCCAGAGGAGGGCCACAAAGATGATCAGAGGGCTAGAGCACCTCTTCTATGAGGACAGGCTAAGAGAGTTGGGGTTGTTCAGCCTGGAGAAGAGAAGGATCCGGGGAGACCTTATACCAGCCTCCGGTACTTAAAGGGGCTCTGCAGGAAAGATGGGGAGGGACTCTTGATCAGGGAGTGTAGTGATAGGATGAGGGGTAACGGTTTTAAACTCAATGAGGGTAGATTTAGATGAGATATTAGGAAGAAATTCTGTACCGTGAGGGTGGTGAGACACTGGCACAGGTTGCCCAGAGCAGTTTAGATGCCCCATCCCTGGAAATGTTCAATGCCAGGTTGGATGGGGCTTTGAGTAACCTGGTCTAGTGGGAGGTGTCCCTGCCCCGGGCAGGGGGGTTAGAACCAAATAATCTTTAAGGTTCCTTCCAACCTAAACCATTCTGTGATTCTGTGAAAGGCTTGATACAGCTATCACAGCTTATCAGGGTGATCATCAGCTGACACATATTGGCATAACATCAAGGAAGTTCATTCAGCTGGCAGACTTGAGGACCTGGCCCTTCACCTTCTGAAATTTGCACACATTGTCTTTCCATACAAATCTGTCAGTAGCCCTGCTGAAAAGATATAGCTCAGATACTGCCAATCTGTCTGTGCAATGCTCAGCACTTGTAATTCCCAAAGATTCACACTAGAGATTGCTGGCTTGAATAACGTAATCAGATCCTCTTATCTATTTCCTAAAGTTATTGAGTAACAGAGTTTTTCCGTGAAGTCCCTGGCATGAGTTTCACTAGTGCTGCATACAGTGTAGGCAAATGATTAGCAGCCATAGCCACTCGCGTATAAAACAAAAGTGTTGTTAAAATGTATCTCCCACATGGTTCCCCTCATTTATTTTGATTAATGTCCTGTCACTACCAAAAACATAGAACATGCAAATCAGCTGCAAAAGTAAGCCAGTAACTCTATAAGGTAGCAAAGTCATACATTTAAATGCTACTAAATCTCTCAGGTAACCGCTTCTAACACAATTCAACCACAGGACAGGTACAGAGGACTCGATTCACCCTCATGGGCACACTTATTTCTACAGTGAAAGTCAGAGAACACAGTGCATAAATTCCACTGTTCTCATTCTACCTGCAGAAAATAAATCTAATGTATTATTCCATAGCTTCATCTACTCCGAAAGCACCTGGTCTGCAGCATTCTGATATCCAAGTCGTGCTGTAGTAGCAACATGGGGCCAAATTCATCAGAACGTTGCTAGCTTACTCTATCTGAGGACTTGTCTCCCTCAGTTTTGGCATTTTGTGAACTGTTAACACTATTGTCCACACTTAAACTGTTCTTTCAAAATTTTACATACAAATCCATCCACACATGCAATGGTTTTACTGTTACTGTCACAGTCATGACTTCAGCATATATGCCCAGCAAGGCTTGGAAGGCAGAAGTTGGACAATTTTTTACAAAGACTGAGGAGAAGAGATAAAAAACAGGTAAGTTTATGGGCACATAAACCTTTCTTTCATGCTGAAGATTGCCTTCGGCTATGAACTTTTGTCTTGATAGTGTTTATGTACACAAACATGCAAGTACACCATCAAATATGAAACACAGGGTAGGGAGAAAGAACTAGTCAAACAGTGGAGGACACCACCGATTAATGAAGTTATGCTATCATTTAGCTAACACTAGACTAAGTAGTAAAGATTTTTAAAAATGAGAACCACATTTATGCGTCTGTCCCATTTATAAATACCTATGTGTGTTTTTAGGCATAATTTTCAGGCCCAAGTTAACACATGTACACATCCTTTGCTCTTGGCAGTATGGGCTCTACCATCTTTCTCCAAATGCAACCTACTCAGACTGCATAAGAAGAATTTTGAAGCCATCTCAGAAAAGGCTGTCACACGCACAACCACACTCAAAACTGTATCATTTAGTTTCGTAAATTTACCTTTTGCTGAGGACAAAAACTGATACTATCTTGAGATATACACAGTCCAGAGTTTTAACTCTCATGAGTTAAACTCCATGAGCTCAAACTCCATGAAAAATCATCAAAACGGTAGAGACCAGGCAGAAGTATACATGCACACACACTGTGAATTTAGCCTTTTCAAATCAATTTAGGGTTATTTTTTATCTGTTCTAACTATTGATAAACATTTAACACTACTTAAAGTTTATGTCTTGCTTATTGAGGCTGGAATGACAGCTATAGCCTTTATACTTCTTTCAGTACTTGCTTTCATCCAATTCCCAGAACAAATGTGAGGTGTTACATTCTACTCTGACAGCTAAATAGTCTGTCTCCTGAATGCCTCTTACTGAAAAATATGTGGCTGAGTTACCTTACACCATGTTAGCAGCAATTTAACTCAGTTGTTTTTAATTGAATCACCATACTAAGACTTACACAGTCTTTATTACTCTACAGCCCCTGCAAAATGCATAGCAGCTTTTTTATTAGCAGAGTGCAGTTCAGCCAGTCTTGGTGTTTACACTAAAAAGGGTTTTCTCCTTGTAACACTTATTTCCTGCTCAATTCCCTGCTTCTTTAGCCATATCATTTTAGCCACTTTGATAACTACTTACCAGAAGCTGAATTCAACATACAGGGAAGACAACTACTAGCAAACATTGCCACCTGATACAAAGGAAATACTTAACTTTGTTGTGAATATATGGAATAGTAAAAGCCCAGAAATCTCTGCAAAATGTGCAGTGCAAAACTGGCACACTCCATGAGACCTGCTACAATGTCAAAATTGCACTTTTAAGAACATTACTTTTGCAGATATTTTAAGAAACTTTTTTTTTAAAGAATTAACACTGACTGTCCCAGGGCAACCATCTTTCATTGAGTGTCTTTCTTCATTCTGAAGTGGCTAACAGTCATTTACAAATGCCAAATTTGCATTTCTGAATCCAGATTGGTTCACTGCAGAGTGCCTGAAAGCTGTTGACAGCACTTCAGTATCCTCTCTTATGTAAGCTAGATCTTACTGACAGTACTGGATTTTTCTTGGAAGGACATTTCATACATAATTTCCATTCTTCCATTTTCCTACATATCTATTCATACACATCTAGGAAACTGACTACAGACCTGGTGAGTTCAGCTTAGAACTAACCAGTGTTTCATTAATTTATGAGGCAAAGGGAACTGGAAAAAATGGTGTTCTCTCACTCATTTTTTCAAGTAAGTGAAAAGAATATCTTTCCTGAAGAGCTTTCATTTACATTAGATATATAGGAGAGCATTCCCAAGTACTTTAGTTTTAAATTAAGTGGCTTGTTCGTTGTGCCATAGGAAGGCTATTAATGATCCAGGTCTTCAACAACATCCCCAGTCTATTCTCTTAAACATGAACTCATGGTGTCTGCATATGCTTTAGCATGATGACTTCAGTTGTCTGCTTCTGATTACTCTGCTTTCTCCCTCCAACAGATTTTTAGCCAACACAACTTTTGATGGTCTCAGTGGCCACATTAAGGTGAAAGGCTCCTCCATCATCAGCTCAGAAAACAACTTCTTCATCTGGAATCTGCAGCACGATCCTGTTGGGAACCCAATGTGGACTCGTCTGGGGAGCTGGCAAGAAGGAAAGATAATCATGGACTATGGGATATGGCCAGAACAGACCCAGAGACATAAAAATCACATGCAACACCCCACCCGGCTGCACCTCAGAGTCGTAACTCTCATTGAGCATCCATTTGTCTTTACAAGAGATGTAGATGATGAAGGTCTTTGCCCAGCAGGGCAGCTGTGCCTGGATCCTTTGACCAATGATTCAGCTGTGCTGGATAACCTGTTTGAAACCCTTCAAGGAGGGAACGACACTGTTCCCATTGAGCTGAAGAAGTGCTGCTATGGCTACTGCATTGACCTGCTGGAGAAGCTAGCTGAGGATATGAATTTTGATTTTGACTTGTACATTGTTGGTGATGGAAAATATGGAGCCTGGAAGAATGGCCACTGGACAGGGCTGGTGGGAGACCTTCTTGCTGGCACAGCTCACATGGCAGTGACGTCATTTAGCATTAACACTGCCCGCAGCCAAGTGATTGATTTCACCAGCCCTTTCTTTTCAACCAGCCTTGGCATCTTGGTGAGGACCAAAGACACAGCAGCTCCTATTGGAGCCTTTATGTGGCCACTTCACTGGACTATGTGGCTGGGGATATTTGTTGCTCTGCACATCACAGCTATATTCCTCACCTTGTATGAGTGGAAAAGTCCTTTTGGGATGACCCCCAAGGGAAGGAATAGGAACAAAGTCTTCTCTTTCTCCTCTGCCCTGAATGTCTGCTATGCGATCTTGTTTGGAAGAACAGCTGCCATCAAACCCCCCAAGTGCTGGACTGGAAGGTTTTTAATGAATCTCTGGGCTATTTTCTGTCTGTTTTGTTTGTCCACATACACAGCCAACCTAGCTGCTGTCATGGTAGGAGAGAAGATCTATGAAGAGCTTTCTGGAATACACGACCCAAAGGTAAAGCATGTCTGTTGTTATTAACTCAGCCTTTTCTTCTTCCTAGTCAAAATTCACTGCTGCATAATTTATGGTTTGTAATAAAATCAGAAAGCAATCTGTGTGGAAAACAGCAGTTGCACAGCAATTAGTTACCATCTGACGGCATTTCAGTAGGAAAGTTCAGTGAGAGAGGATCTTTAAACATCCATAGAAGTCCAGGGGGGGATTTCAAAGATTGAGGGTGAGGAGGAAGGTGAAGGATTTTGGTGTTGCCCACTGCAGAGAAGAAAAGTGGCTTCTACATGCAGATTAAGGATTAGGTTTCAGTTCTGAAGTCCCTTTGGCTGTAGCTGTTTTGATCAATTGGATGATGTGCATCATCCTGAGACCTACTGAACCAAAACAACCACACAGCATGAAGACAAAACCACTGATGTTCTAGGTAGGGTTTTGCAAGTACTTCACAGGCCGTAACAGTGCTTACAAAGGCGTTACTGGCAAAATTCCGCACAAATGCTGAATCAAATAGAGCAGAACGGATTTTTTTTGAAAAACCCTACCTTCTGCACGAAAGCAGTGGAATTCACTTTACAAGTAGTCAAACATTTGATTTGCAGTGTTGTTTCTGCTGGGGAACTGTCATGGGAGGAGATGAATTATGTTGTAGTCAACCCATCTGCAAATAGCTCAGACTTCCTAGTACTTTTTGGTAAGGCAAGGGAGAATGTAGAAGCGGGACTGCCTCCAGCCACTCTGTCCCCCACTCCCGAGGGGGAATGAAGGGATCTTCAGTTGGAATTGAAGTCCAGTCATTTTATAAGACTATTCTGATTTTATTTGACACTAATAATGATCATGAAAACATGGGTGCAGAATGGTTTGTAGAGAGAATAATGGCTGCAGGTGACACAAGAGCAGACATCGTCTTCATCTGACAGTCACCCTAGGGGACAGGGTGGCAACAGCAAATTTCCCTTGTTTGGCACTTTCTCCAGTCAAGGTGTGATTGTATTGTCCACAGTTTTATACTCATGACCTAACTGCTGGTACATAGCTTTGAAACCATCCACCATTAATTTGTCTCGGGTGACTGAATTGATAGAACATTGTGACACTGGGAAAATCATTTTAAGAACTCAAGAACCGAACATTTGGTTTTCTTTCGTAAATTGTGTAAATAAAGGTTACATTATGTCCCTCCAGACAGCAAAAGACAAGCTCCATCTGTTATGTTAGTAAAACCTTGCATTCAGACTAATGACCATACAGTTCTGACTTTGTGAGTACGACTTTTCACTCACTTCCTCCACCATTACCTAGATTGTTTCTACCAAAAATATTTTAAACAAAGAACAATACTTTTTATAGTTGGCCTGAGGCACTCTAAAATTGATTTATGGCTTAAAGCAAATTGCTACTAATAATCTGCTCTTCCCCTCCCAGAAAAAATAACATAAATACTACATCGATAACTTCATAAATTTAAGCTGCAAAAGCCCAGGAATCATGTATTTGTTTTATTCAGAGCATTCTGAATAAGCAAATGAGAGCTTTTTGCTGAATTTCCCCAGCTCCAGGCATGTCTCTGTTACAGTCATTGGTCGTTGTGTGAGCCGTAATACTGGCTTGAAAATGAGGTTAGTCCTTTACTCTTCACATGGGCATCGTCTAATCCATCAAATCAAATCGCATCAGATTACATCCTATTTTTCTGCATCGTTATTGTGGCCACACATGGCGTTCCTAAAACATGTGTTGGGAAATTTCTGCAGTTGCAAGAAAATGAAATTATTCTAAAGCTGCGCCATACAGCTTGGCTGTTGAGTTACAAAATTGAGCGCAGAGTATTGAAGCATATCAGGTGCTGCAAACACAGGTCTTCATCCTGAGCAGAAACACCGATGACTCAAGGTTAGCAACCTCAGTGATCCCATTAAATCAGTGGCATTATTGGCCTTTCCTAGACAGGCACTTCCCTGCTTCATGGACCAGATCAAAGCTTCTGAGTAGTTACCTGTTTCCAACGTGGGAATTAAGACAAGGTAGATTTTTATGGAAGAGGATTGCATGCCATTATGTGAACTACAAAATAGTTTCGTGTATTTTATTCATGCATTTGCCTCCAAAATCTTAGTCTGTAAGAGCAGTTATAATAGAAAATGTACTGGTTTAACCTTTTCTCACACAGCGCCTGAGCAGCGCCCTTAAGACTTAAAGCTTAGGTTTAGGAAATGTTTGGGGCACAACAGTGGCAGAGGTACATACACTGCTTTTTAGTTAGTTACTTAAAGCATTTTTATGTGATTTAAAGATTTTATGATTTTTTCTCCAGATCTGCTTACCTCTTTCTTTTCAGTGGTGGAGACTCATTTCAAAAAGAAGGAAGCAGGATGCAGAAATAATTTTTTAATTTTAATATACTTTTAAACATTCTCCTGCTGCTCTCAGGATACATATGCCCTGGTACTGTGCCTTTGAAATGTATTTAAAAAACAAAGCCTAAAATAGAGGAGCAGCCTTCTTAAGGCGATGCAAGACATATCATTTCTTCAGGCTGGCAGCCACAAACAGCAAATCCCATCTGAGATTGCAAAGAGTCAGGAAGGAAGGCAAGTTGGGAAAAATTAAAAGTTTTTTTCAAGATTAGAAACCTGGTATCTAAAGTCAGTATTGCCAGGAATATCTATGCTCTGTCTTCTGGTTAAAAAAAAAGGTTAGATACAGCCTGAATAAATAGCATCTGCCTTTCTAGAAAAATTCATGTTACAACAGTGATGTTTAATTGTCTAAGTACAGTGTTCTAGCAGTTGCTCATTGCAGCTCAGCAAAGGAAACGTGGTCCTTCCGTGTTGCTGAAGTCTCAAAGGTACAACATTTTCATCAGAAAACAAAAGAAAATGAGTTGCGGTATAACCACTAATCACAAGGTAAAGTGGAATATGGAATTAGAGATATCTCAGTTGGACCTTTAAATGCACTAATGACATTGAAGTAGAAGTAAGGGAATATAGAAATACCATCACATTGCTGAAAGGAGAAGTGGCCAGTGAAGCAAGACAAACCAGAGCAGAAGGCAAGCGAGGGGAGGCAGGAGAATTAAGTTATTGGCATATGTCTTGAATTTTTGAAATTCAGTATGTGTTTTCCATGTAAGAAGCTTGACAAGGGTGGGTCACTAAAGCCAGACGTCTGGAGTATTTGTCAAAGCTGGCTACACCCTTTACTAGGGCACATTTCAGCTGACTTTTTATGTTAGGATCTACACCATAGCTAGTAAACTGCAGAAATATTAAAGCACTGTCCTACCACCTTAAAATCTTCCTCTTCTAAGAGAAGAGGCAGTTTGGGGTCACAGCTGCTCCTTCTCCCTCACTTTCTAATCTTACGCATTTTAGACCATCATCTCTTGCAAACACAAACTGGCAAACACAGCTTTTGGGGAAGAAACACACTTGAACGTGTTCAGTCTGCTGTTTGAACGCAAGAAGATAGGCACAGGATGAATGTGCCATTTGCCCAGATGAATGTTGCAGCATTGTTATGATTCCCTCTTAGGAAGCTCTCTACAGTACACGGGAAAGAATTTTAAAAGCTTGTTTGCAGATAGAGGAGACAGAAGCAGAGGAAAAACATTGTACTTGGATCATTTTATACTGCTTTTCTCCTTTCTCTCATCTGAATCCCAATGGCTTATTTCAGTTTTTCTCCTGGTGTCAGATCTTTGGATGCACAAAAAAATTCGCAACGTTCTTCTTTGTCAGAGTGCTTGGTAGCCCAGGTGTGCTGTTGTAGGAGTTGACTTCTTTACAACGTCAGTGATTCAGCCTACAGGGATGCAAACCAGCAGCCTGTGTTTGAGCTGGTCTAATCATTTGTCCTGCCTACCTGTAATGGCCTGCAGAGAGCTGGCCTGATCCCTGACATCTCCCAAACCTGCTTGTTTGTTGTATAGCTCCTTAGCCCCTTGGTGATGACACTGCACTCAGCTACAGTTGGAAAAGCCACAGCCCAGTTTCTCTGTCCTTCGCTGGCATGTTGTCATAGTGGCAAGAGTAGGTTGCAATAGGTAACTCCTTAAAACAGAGCTGGTGCTAGAAGAGTACGTAGGTACACAGATGGGGACAGATCAGTCTAGGACAGCTGGCCACTGTCACCTCCATCCTGACTGATGGGTGGTAATTGCATTACAGATCAACAGCAGCAAGCTGAGTACGCAGCCTCGCAGGCAACGGCTGAGCAGAGAAGGGGCACATGGATAAGCAAGTGGCTCTGGGTACAAAAAGGAGAATTTGCTACCATTCTGCTTCAGAAGCATATACCTTTTATGGCTGTTGTCTCTTTTAGCCAGTCTTATGGTAAATCCAGCCATTTTATGTTTCAGTTTCCAGTATAGTTTCCATAAAGTGGTAGTGTCTGCGTGTGACTAATCTAGGTCTCAATGCCACAGGCAGGGAAAAGAAGAAATTAGCTGCAAGTACATAGCAGTGTCAGTGCCTTTCTTTGTCCAGTGAGCCTGCAACTACAGCCCGGATCCAGTAAAACTTCATTATCAAATCCAAAAATAGGGTCTTGTATTACAGGATCTCCCCAGGGAGTGGGTTTTTTCAGTGGCAAGGGGGCTTGAAGGAGGGACTTTGCTCTCAGGCTTCTGATGCAAGAGCACATATTGGAGATGCACCATAAAGTCTGGAGCGTGTTGAGCAGTTCAGATTATCTGAGGCAAAATAATTGTGGAAGCCCAGAGGACAGAAGAAACATTTCAAACATGCCAACGAGAAGGCATACAACAGCAGAAGCTGAGGAGCTGGACAGATTTTCCATAAAGTGGTCCAATGCCTGGCCATTTTTTCTGCTAAATGTGTCATTTTTCAACAATATAATGAGCTTTTTCAGGTGCTATCTGACCATTGTCACTTCTGTGACAGCTGTCAGATTTTCTTTGGCACCTTTAGGCTACACTTTAGTAGCTATGCTGGTTAATATACTATGGTTATATTTTTACTTCTCTGGATCACTCTACCTTCAACACACCCTTTGGCAATGGCAAAGTTCCTTTCCACATTGAATTTTGACAGAAAATACTGAACCTATTGAGATTCATTTAACAAAAAGGGCTACACCTGTGAATCCCACCGTCAGAAGTTTCATTGTGTTATCTCACTGTCATGGTTTAGGCCAAATCTGGGGGGGACCCCAGATGGGACTGACAGATGATCCCCTCTATCCCTCTTCAAAGAGAGAGGCAGAGGAGGGAAAAAGAGACATGAATTCAGAAGGAACTAATCTACTTTAATGAAATATTAATAATAAAATAAAAGGAAATAATGAAATACATACAAAACTGTACCAAGCTCCCAGGATGACAGTCATGACACCGGCTGGCACTGGAGCAGTCCCAGGCTGGACTCAGTGATGGATGGAAACTGGATTTCAGATCTGCATTCAGGATCAGGATCAAAGGCAGACGAACAGACAGAGTCCTCCTCAGATGTCAGCCATTGAAGAAAGAGAGAGCGAGCTGACCCTTTGATCCCTCAGCTTTTACCCTGAGCATGATGCAGATGGGATGGAAAACTGCGTTGGTCAGTCCTGGGTCACCTGTCCTGTCCGCTCCTCCCCGCAGGTGGGACCCCACTGCGCTTTTCCGCTTCCGACCCTCCAACGGGGCAAGTAACCAAGTGAGCTGCCCTTGGGTGTTATAGCAATAAGTGTAAGCGAGAGCCTCTCCGCATACCATGCCTGGGCATCAGCTATAAACACAGGTCTGGTCACTCCGAGAGAGCGAACATTGTCTGCACAATATGCTGTTAATTTCAGTAGTTAGAAGAGGCCCAGCTAAGAAGCAAAGTTACTGAGCAAAATTGGTCCTGTTTTACCTCAAACCAGGACACTCACCTAACTTTACATGTCTGCAGCGGAGACATTACGTATGATGTGCTCAGTCTAGTATGCTTTTACAGTTAGTTGGGAGAAGTAGGCACATCAGGCTGCTGTTGAAGACACTTCAGGACAAGATCACCCAAACCATTCCCTGAAAGTGCCTACTTCTCTCCATCATGCATGATGGTGTTCTAGCAGGGCCAGCGCTGATGTCTCACAAACACCGTAGATTCCCCAAGGAATACACTACAGACACCTACAATCACTCTGACAAACTCCACCCGGCACATCCTTTCAACAGCCTTAGTGTGCTTCGTCATTAGTCCTCAGAAATCTCTGCTTCTCTTCCAATCCACTGTCTGAACACCTCTTACGAGCTGTCCATCTTTTTAGTACAAAACAGAGCACTTTGAGTAATCCAGGCAAGATACTTCAGAGATTCTGTTACTCAGGTATTCAATATGTACAGTAACCCAGATTTTTGTTTCTAGATTTAAAATATAAAATGTGAGGGTGCAAGCTCTGATTTATGAAAATCTCAGTTAATTGAGAGGGCCTAGGGCCATTATTATGTAGGTTGCAAACTCCCTGTTACATGTATTAAAACAGTCCAGAAATAACAACTGGCAAGTAACTGCAGATGAGCTTCAGCAATACCAAACCATAGCAAAGGAAAGGTCCAGCCACTTTATAGGCCTTTTTTTATCATTAGAGGCATGAGTCAAATACCCCTGCATTTAAAGATATTTTCCCTCAAGTTCAGCAAGCTTTAGAGTGAGGCCATAACTGTTGTGTGTTTATTGATAAATTTTCTTCCTGCAAAAAGGAAGCCTTGGAAGAATTACTCCAAAGAACATGCTGTTAATGGCTGCCCTGGTCTTTCACTGAAGCAGCCTAAGATGAATCATTATAAGGCGTGCCGCTTGCACTGCTATGTATTAAATATATAATGAAATAGCATGTATTTAAATACACATTAAATGCATTAAATTGTATAGCAAAAAAACAAGCAACTCAGTGGAGTTAAGAGAACGCTTATTGCTCCCATGGGGTTTAGTATCTGTATAGGACTGCAGGATTCTTTTCTTTTTACAGTTAAAAGAAGTTGGCTCTATAGAGCGTACTTTTCTGTGCAGGAAGTCATTGGACACAGGAAGGTCATGACTGACAGCATCACAGCCTGCTAATTAATAAATGGTGCTCTTATGAGTATTAATGAGTCAGTGAAGGATTTGAACTCGAGGACTTTGAGTGTCACAGAGACCAAAGAGAAAAAATCTCAGACAAAGAAGAAATTAAGTATCAAACTCCAATCAGAATAAAGAGCAAGTATTGCAGAACCATCTCACGCAGGAATGAAAGACACCTGCAATTTATGGAGGTGAAATCTTGGCTTATTTAGCTTCCCCATGCAAATTATGGTGGTGAACACTTGACTTGTTTAGCTTCCCCATCACCTCGTTAAAGCTTTCTTGCAAAGTTATGGCTTTGGAGGCTCAGAATCTGTCTAGTTCAGATTTTTATCATTCTGATACCCAGTTTATTGGGCAATGCACTGCAGTGTTCTCCAAGTCAAGTTTCCTTTCCCATCAAGACCTGCTTTTCTTATGCCTTCTTGCCAACAATTATCTTTTTGGTATCTTTGCATATTAACCCCTACTGCTCCTGGTCTTCACCTACATAGAATGCCTTGTACTGTCACCTACTGTCTTGGCCACTCCTCACCTCACCATGTTAATTGTTTGATCCAAAGAATGTAGGTGTAGGGGTGGCAGGAAGGAAGTCCTGCTGTCTTCATTCCATGTGGTGCAGGTCATGAATATTGTTCTTTCAGCATCAGAAGGAATTAATATGTTTTAGTGTTTTCTCAGCTGTCTTCACGTCAGTTTGTCACTCTCAGGCTGCAGTATACCTATATGTCATGTCGTTTAAAAAAAAAGGAATGCGAGCCCACCACTAGAAATAGCAACTGCATCATAGATGGGGCTCAGACCCTTGCAAGAAATAATGCAACCAGAGAAATATGAGAAGATGTTCCTGAAGTAAGTGGCAAAGAGGAGCGGAAAATAGAGAAGATGTATAAGGTTGATCTTATCACCTGGCAGTTGGAAGATCATCGTACAGCTGACAACAGCATTGGGGATATTTATTATTGTTCACAAAAGTCACAGCCACTGTGACCTATAAACAGACACCTGGATAGTAGCCTGGCTCACCTTCCTAGTGATAGAAGTCCTCAGTCAGCTCCAACACGGATCCCCTGGATTTCAGGGATGCCAAGGGGTCAGGCCCACTAGAAAAGAGGTATTTTTCTTTGGATGCAATAAGATTTGACTGAACACCAGGTAAGGTAAAATACCGCTGTCCATATTTCGCTGTGCGAGAGGCCAAGGCATCCAAATGAGCCCATTGTTTTTCTGTTACACTTCGTGCTTAACACACACCTCGCTGTTCCAAATGGATTCCAAGAAGAAAAAAAATAACATTTTTTTCCAATGTTGGATCTGTCAGTAACAAAGGACTCCTTCTGATTTACCTTCATTTGATGCTTTTGAACCAAAAGCCAATAGCAGATAACATATTTAAGAAATTATGGGTTGCACTGGTAGACATACAGTTCCACGGTATGCAATTGGAAACCTTTTCTCCTAGTCACTGGTGACCCGTTTGCAACAGGAGACCACTGTTTGTTCCTTTCCTGCAAACCAGAAAGCGCTACCTTTGCCTTATGAGGTTAGACAGTGTCACCACAGAGGACTGTGTTCAGCCCTGGTGCCTGGGGGACAATTGCCCTATGGTCGGGGGCAGGAGGCCTGACAGTGTTACCCTCATCAACCAGCAACAGCTGGAGCAGGAGAAATTTGTAAGAAAAATTATTTGAAAGGTGATTGTTTTGAAGGTGAGAAAGCTACATACACTTTAAGCTGCTGTCACATTGGGTCTGTCCCTCCAGCCCCGAGCTGATTGTAGGGTACTGTGATAGCTTTTCATCTGCAGGTCTGAGACCCAAGATGGGAGGACAAGAGGCATTATTCAACCAGAAACCATGTCTCTTTTGTAGTTTGAGGCAAACGGCTCTCCTTCTTTTGCTTCTAGTTTGAAAAGGACTTCCCCTGCATTAGAGCAGCATTAGCTGTATTTTACAGGTAGGAAGCAGAAGAACATGGTCGATGAAGTGACTCATTCTGGAGCATTTTTATGGCTGCTTTGTGCTGCTGAAGTACAACTGGAAACAGTGATCTATTACCTGTTGGGAATTACATCCTTTTTTTTTCCTCCCAGTCTACCCATTTTTCCTGCAATAATTTACACTTACTATGTTACAGTTCTCAGCTCTCCCAGAATAAATCCTACTGCAAAGATCCCGCTGTCCAGAAAACTCTTAAGTGCTATTAAGAAACAGGGATCAACACGCCTTTAAGTTCATACTCACCAGAGTTCTGCTCTTATGGTGCTTTTTGCACTAAAACACTGCCCAGCAGGGCGATCTTCAGAAATTAACCTGCCTGCCATAGACTAGAGTCCCCAGTCTCATCCCTGAGCTGTACAGCTTCTGCAGAGTAGAGCAAATCTTATAATTAGTTATCAGCACTCACACAGGGAGTGTCAATAAAGAGGCTTTATATTTTTAAACAGAAGTGTAAGTCATATTTCTTTTCATGTATGCTCTTGTTGCAATACAGGAGAATAAATTGTCAGTACTGGTCTGTGCATTTGTTTCTAGATTGAAACTGCTTATTGACTTCAATGCAGCTGTAAAGATTTATGCCAACTAATGACCTAGCTGAGTTGGATTCAAAGTGACAGGGTTTTAACAAAAGCTGACGTTATCCTGGCAAGCCAAGAATCAGCTCCACTAACACTTTTTGCAACAGAGAATGGAAAGGGAGCTTTCAGATATATTCTGCATACACCATCTTCTGGAGGCCCTGGGAACATCACCACTTCCCAAGCCTGAACACATGGGACAGTTTCTGAACAAAGCCTGCACCTCCAGAAGTTGAGCTGCAAATTTTCATCTGCTAAAATCTGAAATTCATGTGCTTCACTGTGAATAATTTTATTTTCTTTCATCTCCCTCCGCACCCCATAAATATTCACTAGTTAGTTTTTGAAAACTCTTGCAGATAAGTAGGGAAAAGCCCATGAACAGAGTTCTACTTTTTTTTTTGTTTTAATTTTTTTATTGTTTTGTTCTTTTTCCCCTGAAAATTTGCTTAGCAGTAGCAATTGCATTTCTTTTATCAGTAGGTCATGAGAAATCTATTAGCAGCTAGATAACCACTTAAATGCATTGGTTACATAAAGCAAGATAAAATGCTATTGCTTCATATGCCAAAGACAGAACACTCGTTGCAAAACAACAGATCTCTGAAAGCTCTGTGTCAGTTCTTCACAGCAGAGCAGACCACTTAATGCTACCCCTCTCCAGTTACTAGCAACAGAAACTGAACAGTTTTTCAAGAGTCTGAAGCAGTTCCCTGGCAGAGATTGTGCCGACACTAACAGCAATTCTGCTGATATATGAGATGTCCATTAAACACTATGCTTTGTGTTATACCCCTAACCAGCACTATCATGGGGCAGAGCTACTGAAACCTTTTAATAATAATTTTTCATCAGAAGTTGTCAGAAAAGTTAGGAGAGTGTTTTCAGCCATGTTCCCCCTTTCTAAAACCTAATAAAATTAAAAAGCAGCATTGTAGGTAGCGGTAAAATCTGAATCCAGATAAACTCTGCATCTGTCACTGCAGGATGGCAGTCACTGGCACTGCACTGCACTGTATACTGGGCTGCTTTTTTCTCCATGTAGAATAATTCATGGAGTTGAATTTTGGAAAGGAGAGACTAACTGAATGAACAATGAAATCATTTTCATGATTTGAGATGCCAATTAGAAATTGAGTTCCTGAAACATTTTTCTTCTAGCCAGCTATCAAGATGCACAGAATAGATCTGAATCAGATTCAGTGAGGCAGTTAGTGCACCCCATCGATCAAGTACTGGGAAAGCGTTTCCTAGATTTCAGTCACTTCATTGCTTATCGAAAATAGCCATAATTTCACTTCCCAGCAGTTGCTCTGTTTAGATGTTCCTTGTCTCTTCTCAGCTCCACAGCTTCACAGCAAGCTCAAACTTCATGGGATCAGAAGGCAATATCGTATTGCCTGCTTTTTTGGAGCTGAGACCATCTTTTCACTGTATTTATATTCTGAACACCTGGGGTTCTTACACACTGCAAAAATACACCATAATCAAGTGTGTTGCAAACCTCAAAATGACCTAAGGCAAACCTCAAAATGACCTAACAACCAAGGCACCGAGGGGGGAAAAGTCTTTGAGCCAAATCTTCTAGCTTTGCAGCAGTGAAAGGTCATACAGAAGCCAGAAAGACTTCAAAACCCAACAGTCCAACTTTGGAGTACATCAGGGTTAACTGCTGGCAGCATCACATGCATTTTCAGTTTTTAATCTCAATTTGCATGGGATATTTCTGTGCCTGAGTCTTTTCAAGTCTGAGTCTAGGTGTTCTCAGCCTAGCTGATGGCACTGAATGCAATGGCACTGTATTACATAAACTGGAATGTGCCAAGTAATGCAAAATCCCTGACATTTAGGATTATATTTTCCTGTTTCTGCTCCTCTGGTTTTATCACATTGGTATTTTCATGCATAATTGGCACCCCAAGCCATAGATGTATGCAGATGCCCAATTCTTCTCAACATCTTCCCAAATAAAACAAGTTCTCCACTTCCCACTCAGCAGATGTTTTAACAACAGAAGACAGAAACCAAGAAGATCTAGAAGCAAGGTGCCAAGCCAAGGGAACTGGTAGCTGCAGTATTTGCTTTTGGCAGTAAGCAGCGCAGACATTATTTGTCTAGTAGCACAATATACAAGGTACACAAGGCTCTGAGAAGTCCCAAAGCTTTTCCTGGCACTGTCAGAGGAGCTGGATGTTCTGTAGAGCTCTTGAGTTTCCTAAACACTACAGGACCTCCCTGTTTCAGTGCTCACAGGTCCCAGCAACTGTGTCACCTCTTCAGCACTTGGAGGCATTCACATTACCCCTTGTTTTCTTACACAGTGTAAGAAAACATTACCCCTTGTTTGTTTTTGTACCCATGGTATATTTTCTAAACAGTGAGAGCTGTTCTTGGAAATAGCAGCACAGCTCATGCATCCTACAGTAGATGTTATCCTTAGACATCACAGGGACGGCGTTGGTACCCCAATTCCAGAAAGCATACTCACTTCCAAAGTTCTTTAGCCTTTCTCCTGCACCTTCATCCGGCACTTAGCAGCAGCGTTTCCTAGTCCTCCCTCACAAGAGCTCTGTCTTCACAGAAGGTGGGTCATCTTCCTGAACTATCTGTCCCTGACCTCTGGAGCAATATGCTCTGGTCTTGGCATTCAACAGCCCAGAACCTGTGAATTCGGAGTGCTGATTCAAGACAACTAGTGCTCAGCCCCCTCTGGCACCACATCCCTCTGCTGCCACGGCTGTCATGACCATCTCTTGAGTTTGCCCCATGTCCTAACCCTGATCCAAATGGGAGGTCACCATGTGTCTCACACCTTCATGTGCAACAGCTTTCTCACAGTAGACTGGGGAGATGGTTCTAAAAATTTGGGACACACCTAAGTAGTATGGCCATACATGATATACACCAGTGCTTCAGATATAAAACTGGGTTTACTAGTATGAAATCCCTGATCTTCAGTATTTGAGCTGCAAAAATGATATTGTTAGGTGCTACAGCCTTCCCCTTTTTTGAGAGAGCCACTAACCAGCAACACTAAATAGCTTTTTAACCCATGAAAAACATCAGCTTTTAGCTACTCCATTGATATATTCATATACACATTGTTACATTGCCCAGGCCGTTCGTGCTCCCTACCTTCTCCCACTTGGCAGCTCGGCCAGTGCAGTTTGCAGGTCACTGTGGTGCTGTGGTGGCCTCGCTAGCTAACATTCAAAGGGCTGGCGGCTCGCTAAACACTGAGTCCCGCGCACAGCAGTGATGCTTAGCTCCCGTGCGCTACATGGCAAAGGCTGCTTGGGAGCACAGAGTTAGCCTGCTGGCTGAGGAGCAGTTATATTCAGGATCAATGACCCTTTTAAAAAAACGAGTGAGTTCCTTTGCTCCCAGGTCTTCAAAAGGGAGGTCTGGCAGTTAAAGAGATGAAAGAGGGATAGATCATCCGTACTCATAACTATCTTTACATCTTATTCAATGAATTGTCAAGCTGGGACTTCATTTCCCCCTAAAAGCCTCTCTCTAGGTCGGACCAAACCTTGTTCTTTCGAATTCTTACAGCCATAGATGTCTGGTTTTGGAGGGACCTTGTAAGGTTATCATCTAAGCTGAGTGCCAAGAAAGCTCAAGTGTGGAGATGGATCTGCAGCTATGGCATTCGTTTATTTTTAATCATACTCAAATCACCAGCAAATCTCCAGGTAACCTACAGATACAAAAAGCGTCAACAGTTCCCAGTGCCCATTACCTGCTTTGTGATGGTTATTCACCTGTCACACTGGCTGAGCTTTGAATGAAAAAACACAGTAAATTATACACAGAAGTGTAGTCTCCACATACCAGAAATGCCTGTAATTTGGACAGCTATTTCTTCTCGGTACGATAGGTTTTATATTTGTTGTTATGGATAAAAAAAAGCAAGTAACTGTCTCCCCCAAATCACCAGTTAAAAAAAAAAAAACACATAATCCATTCTTGATTCTTCAAATTGTGATTCTTTAAATGCTTATTTTTCAGAGTTCATGATTTCTCTGAAGCCCTATGCATTACGATTCTGGTATTGGTTTAAAGAAAACAGAAAGACTCATTCAATATAGGGCTCTTAAAATATATTAAAAAAAAAAACAAAAACAAAAACAAAAAAAAAAACCCAAAGAAAACCCAGATCATGAGCAGCAGAAAAGAAAAATTTAAAAAAAAAGACAACTAATAAGGCAAGACTCACAGGAAGACTGTGACATTTACCTATCCTGTTGGGGCACAGGTATTTGTGGTTTCCATCTTTTCACAGAATCTTCCCAGGAGAGGACTACAGAAAGTAAGAAAGCAGCAGTGACAGCTGATGAGTCTTGTTTCCATCCTGAAGTTTTTATCTTCTGTTGAAGCAAGTAACCCTTAGCAGTCTTAGTAGATTAGCAGTGAAGGTAGTGCGGGTAGTCCATTATCTGCTTTTGGCAGCATTTTGCGTTGTTAATCTACTATTCATATGGCTGCAAGCAAACCTTTTCCTCATGTGGATAAGCAGCAGTAAGAAGAAAACAGAAGTCCCAAAAGACATAGAGGATTAAAACACTATTAAGATTTATCCTTCGTAAAAGGAGTCAGGAGTCATCAAATAGAAATTTGCAGACATGTAATTATTATCAGAAGAAGGAAGAGCATAGGATGCAAAGGATCACTACATAACTTCCCTACATGGACTTTCCAAGACTACCCACCAGACATATGGTGTTGCTAGAGACAGGATATTAAGCCAGATGGACTTTTGATCTAATACATATTCCAATGTTGTCATCATTTGTGATGAAATTTGGTAATGTGCCCAACACAAAGCAAAGCGTGGACAGTCCTCAATAAAGCATTTCGGACAGAAAATTGCATGGAGGTGCAGTTAACTCTCTCTTTTGTACTAGCCTTTCTCATAGAGGCTTAAATATTTAGCTAGATGTAGAAAACGGTGACAGACTGAGTGAGGGAGACCTTCCAGTGAAGTCAGGTATCGGCAGTCTTTATCTGCAGATCAGGTGTTGCATTGCAGTTGGCATCACTAGGTGGGCCACAAACACCACAACAAACACGTAAGTTGACTTGGAAGTTGGCAGAATGGTTCTGTGTTGAGACTCGGTGTTTTTTTCTGGTCTCTTCACTGAAACTGTCGGGAAGAAACCCCCCCCCAGAACAGTACTGACTGTGGCGACTAACTTCTTGGGACATAGAGTGCATGGATCCCACTCCAGGCTCATTCTTTAAGCAAGTCATCTTCAATGTCTCAAGACTAGACCTAGGTTTGGGTTGGCAGCATTGTGCTGGAAGTCTCCATGATGTATTGTCAGAACACCACACTCGGTTAATTATGTCTTCTGGCACTTGAATGCTGCTTCCACACTTCCAGGCAAGAACATTTCCCTCTGCGCCCACAGTCCTTCTGGTACAGCATGCACTATGGCCAGCTCCGGTTGGAGGCACACCCTGCATTGCTTGTCCCATGATCAGCCAGACCAGAACGCCTCACAAGACGTGCCAAGACTCCCTCCATGCCCACAGTCTTGCGTTTACGCACAGGTCTCATTACTGGGTTGCAACACAAGGACCAGATCAGCAGAGCACCATGTGGAAAGCACCTGCCCACTTTCCAGATTAAAATCACCAGAAGTGAAGTATATTCATACCTTCCAGGACATCAAAATATCATCCAAAAGACCTTTTTCTATTCCTTTTCAGACTCAACTCGGTAACTGTGCATTTATAGCCTATTTCTGTTATTCTTAAAAAAGCTAGGAATACTCTTATCCATGGGGTTATTGAAGAGTGGGAAAGGTCTTTTGTATGGCTTTTTGTTGCCCTACACTCTGTTTTGCATAGATGATAATGCAGAGAGCTGGATGTACTGGCAGAATGCCTCTTCACTTGGTCTTTGCAAAGCAGAGCATGACCGTGGTGAGATCATCTTTGTGAGCTGCTGTGAAGACCACAAGCTTCTTGGGAAGCAAATAGAGCATGACTACTATAGCCTTAACTTTATTTGGCTTCATGAAAGTTTGACCTTTTAGAGGCTGGTACATTGTTGAAGGCTTTCCAGTTAGTATGGTCTTGGCTGCACTCTGCCACCTCAAGGAAGTGCTCAGCATGGTAGAGGACACCACCTGACACCTCCACTGCAATCTGAGAGTTTTTCCACGAGTCGCTAAATGCTGCAAAGACAAACAGGGTGCTTTGGAAACACAGGTCTGTAAAACTTGTGAACATCCAAACTACTCAGGGCTTTAATACAGAAAGTGGAGCCAGTTGGGAGAAGGAAAGGACACAGAACTGCAAAAATTGTCTGTATGTGTGTAGACTGGTAAAGAAGCTTAGAGCTTGGGCTATGCTGAGAGGTAGTCTTCCTCCTTCCTGCTGTTGAGAGACTTTTTGGTGTCCACAACACTTCAGTCCTTCATTTCTCTCTGGAGTATGGCAGCAAAGACAGCAGCAGTCTGTGATATGGTGTCTAGGCTTCTAGAAATGAAATGGTGGTGCTACCCTTCTGCAGAAGACTGTCATCCTTAAGGAGTCAATAAAAGGCATTGTGCCAAAACAAGTTCAGACTGGGGGTCTTGGGCTGGCTATCCAGAGCCCCAGCATGTGGATCCTAGGCAGCCCAGAGGCTTCTTATGACACTGCCTGAAACATTGACTGGTTTAAAGACAAATACTGCAACTAGAGACCTAGATTCGAGGGTTCAGGGTGTCTCATGGGGAATATTTTTCACATTTGAAGAAAATCCTGAAAGTACACAAACAGGCTAATCAGTCACCTGGTAGGTCTTTTCAGACTTTGTCTGTGATACAGAAAGCTGACTGCAGGAAAACATCTCTATGAATGCTGAGAATTTCTGACAAACTGTTCACACATAAGACCAAGATACCAGATGTGAAGGAGGCAAACGACTGTTCTAATCTGTAATTTCATCTCCTCAGCTCCATCACCCATCCCAAGGGTTTCGGTTTGGAACCGTGCGAGAGAGCAGCGCAGAAGACTATGTGAGGCAAAGCTTCCCAGAGATGCATGAGTACATGCGACGGTACAATGTCCCTGCAACCCCGGATGGAGTAGCGTATCTAAAGTGAGCCTCTGCATGCAACAGCAGATCAACTCGACCAGAATACACGGCAGTGAGATGGTGATGGGTTTCCCGCTTCCAGTGTCATCCCACAAACAGTCATTGAAGGCAGCGTGGCAGATGGATAGAGAAGGAAGCACATAATCACCTGGAGGGAGTGATACTTGGAGAGCAAGCTAGCGTAGCACCAGCTGGAGTGTTTCCAGTGGAAGCAGTGCTTCACACTAACTGCTAGGGTGCCATCAAGCATGGGCAATGTATAAATCCTGGCAGGTTTCTGGGCTTGGGAGCCCTTCCTCAGGCAGTGAGAAATATCCAGAAAAAAACATCACAGTCCAAGCAGAAGCTGTGAATGAGGTTCCTCAGCATCTTCAGCATGCTGGGAGCAGAGAAGGTTCTCAGAGAGAAACCTTAAAGCATTTATCATTAAAATGAATAAAATAAGCATTAGACTGGTAAAAAGTAATAAACACCAAGTCTTCTTGCTTTAGGGAATCATGGCATCCCATTTGTGCCTAACAATCTGGGTCACACAATTTATTCACTCTGCCAGGAAACAAGAGAGGCGATAAATAATAAGCCTGGAATAGTTCATTCATTTTACACATAGAAGTTGCATAACACGAGGGCCTGAGAATTTTTCACGAGAAGTTGTTTCTTGTTTACGTATTTTTCCCAGGCCCATCCTAATGATAATTAAGATAGATGGCATTTCCTTTGGGTTAAACTAGAATCAATCCATCGAAATCAATGAAGTAATATAAATTCAAAATCAATGAAGTAATATAAGTTCACATTAGTAGAACACCCGGACCTTTAAGGTGACAAGAGTGGAGGGTGCAGTCCCTAGATCAGATGAGAACAGGCACTGCAGTGATTCTTTTTTGTCATCATTTTATGCAAGTGTGCTATTCATAAATGATTTCTTTAGTAAGATTCAGTCCTCTGTGTTCATGAAGACTGAACATAGAGAAAAGCTGATCGGGGTGAAGGAAATTAATTTACCTCATATTCAGGGAGAAAGGAGGAGAAACACCTTTCTGAGTTCTCCTCCTGCATTTTTGCTCTAATGACCATAACAAAGAAACCAAGAGAACACTTGTATGTTACCATTTTTTTATCTTTTCCAGTAAAGCTTTGTGCTACCTTTCAATTGAGTTGAAGTCTAACATGTAGTATTTTCCATCATTCAGATTAGTATTATTTCATGGGAGCAAAATAAGTCCTATGCCCACTGTCCTGCTCTAGATGCACAAAGTCTGTACTTAATGCACAATTCCCTTCTTCAAAATATAAATCAGGTTTGCATTTAAAATATCAGTCCCTGGTGTCTGTTTTCATTCAGTAATCTTCCAGAGAACTGCATAGATAAATATTTAGTGAGCATCACTGAGTCTTAGACTGTGAAGTGATTGTTTCTGACTTTAATGTTGAACACAGGCATGATCCAGAGAAACTCGATGCCTTCATCATGGATAAAGCACTCTTAGATTATGAAGTATCAATAGATGCTGACTGCAAGCTTCTAACTGTGGGAAAACCCTTTGCCATTGAAGGTAATAATCGGTTTTATAACGTATTGCTCTATTTCTCATGTGTTGCATTTGCCTTATTGTGATTTGGTGTTCTCAATGAAATATGCAGGCGAAACTGGACCCCTTGAAGATCATGTAAAATTCTCAGTGATTAAGCAGAACCAAGGTTTCCCCCTTTTTTGTGGTTTCTGAACTTTCTGATCACTTGTACCATCTGTTGCAATGCTCTGTGTAGGAATTATTCAAAGTCTTCAGGTGGTCTGTCTCCAAACAAGTTGGAGGCACAGTCCATTTCACTGCTCTCAAATAAAAGTAGCTCCTGAAATGAGGCTTGCTTTTTGTAGGCTCGCTTTCATTATGCATGTTCAAAACCCAGTGAAATATGTTCAAAATGCTGTTCTACAGTTTTGCTCTCATCTGAAGCAGATAAATACTGTTCCATTTTAAAGGTCAGCTTAAGATTCCCACTGAATCTGTAGCTAATTGAAGCTAAAGAGAGCCCACCCTGCTACTACGTAGCCTCTTGCAGTCCTGGTGTATTAGCAAGGATGGATCGGGAGGCAGCCTGGAAGCAAGGCTTCTCTGAAGCTGCCTCCAGCACGGGTGAGCACATTAGCAGCTATTAGACTTCAGGAATTACTTTTGTGATGGATGGCCAGTGAAATGATTGAAGTTCCCTCTTTCCTCTCCTCCAAGGGCAATCACTCTGGCCGCTCCCATCGCACATTAAAACAACCTCCTTCAGAAACGTTGAGACCTGATTGAGGAAGGCAATATGCTAAATGAAGGCCAGTGGAAGCTGAGCATTTTAATCATTTCAGCTACAAGCCACCAGCGCTAGGCATTTTGTAGAATGCTCCTTTTTGCTATACTTCATCGGCGTCTCCCGTTTGAATTCATACCAGACACCTGAAAGCAATCCATTTTCTTCTTTTCTTTTCGTTATCGGGGAGGATAGATGAATGGAGAGCTGTTCAGGCTGTAGCAGGATTTGTGTGTGTGCAGCTGCATGTTTCACCATGCGCATGTAACCTGATGAATCTTCCACTTCAGAAAGGTCAACTCTACTCAAGTAAACCACCAGCTTCCACAACTTAGAATCAAATAAGGAGAATTTCAGTGTAGAAAAAAGCCAACAAACCCCCAAACTATTCATTTTTATATAACTAGAATTCATAGCACCCAATTGCAAAACACTTAAATAAGCTGAAAATGTGGTATTCACTAACCCTAGCTATGCCTTCTCTGAAACCATTCCTTCAACGTTAGCAAATATACTCAGATGGAAATACAGGCACAATGTGCAAAAATCAGCAGCGAGGGAGGCTACTGCATTGTAGGTGTGCGTATCACCACATCACACTGCATCACTGAAAAGCAAGCCACTGTGATGGGAAATTTACCACTCGTACTTTTTTTTTTTATTTTTTTTAAGGAGACAGTCTGAAATCCTGAATTCTGAACTGAAAAACAAAAATCCACAGTCGACTAGAAAGGAATCTCTGCATGCAACTGCATGTCTTCCAGGCATGAATTGTATTCGTTTTTCCAAAGTCAAACCGCAGATTGTGCAAATTGAAAGACCACATTTAGAATTACTGAGTCCATTTTCATGTACACTAAGTCCTTTGCCAGCACCTTGAAGTAGTAAAAGATGACACAGTGACTAAAACCTGTATTTATTACTGTCTGAAGGTCCATGTCGCTGCTGGAGCTGAACCTCAGGAACAGAAAGCATAGCCTGGGGGCTTTGCACTGCTGTGTGACAATACAGACTGCTCCCATATACATTTATGTGGACATGGTTTCTCATCACAAAATACATAGGAAGAAAATAAAATGCCACATCTGACACCACAGTCACATTCACTGCTGTAACAATGTAAAGGGATGATGGAATGGCTTACTTGACACTAAGGCTAAAGCAAGGTAAAAAAGAAGCACCTACGGCAAGGGCATGCAAAAGGCTGTGTTCCTAGAGATAAGACAGATTTATTCATCTATCCGTACCTCCATCTTAAGTTTTTGAACGTCCAATTTCACATACTACTTTTGTGGCCTTAATGATTTTGAATTTGCATATCCTGTTTGTATTAGGCTACCTTATTTTGCACAGCAAAACGCCTCATCTCAGTATTCTCAGTCCACGGTAAGGCAGCATCCAGGTTTGAACTGGCTTGCTGAAACAGAATGCCAGCTTGATCTGCCATGCTGGTAGCTGGTAGCTGAAATGAACATACTTTACCAAAAAGCAAACAAGTAAGAGAGAGATGATTGTACTGTTTTTCCTTGTAGGATATGGTATTGGTCTTCCGCCCAACTCTGCACTCACCTCAAACATCTCTGAACTGATAAGCCAGTACAAGTCCCACGGTTTCATGGATGTTCTGCACGACAAATGGTACAAGGTTGTTCCATGTGGGAAACGAAGCTTTGCTGTCACAGAGGTAAGCAATGAACTTGGGTCGCATAAATGAGGATTTGCTCAAGTTGCCAGTTATTTCCCCTCATTCGCAATGTGCAGTAGACACGCACACGTGACAGAGATGGGCTACAGCTGAAGGGAAGCATTAGGCTTCAAAAGAAAGAGATGCTAAGCCCAGCAGCGTTCAGATCAGAGCACAAGAAAAACGTCAGTAAGGCTGTGCTGCTAAGTTAGCCGTGCGGTGCATGCATCAGGGAGCACTTCTGGAGACAAACAGGGCATGTAACGCAGCATTAAAAAAAGTGATCTGGCACACTGCACAGCAAATCTATCTGATTCCGCTCAATTATGTGTATCACTGTCTACAGGATCTGTCAGTGATTCTGGACCACCTCACACAGGTGCAATAGCTAAAATAGCTAATGCAGAGACCAACAAGCGCAAAATAAGCAGAAAGAGGGGGAATTTAGTACATCCCAAATTACTAATATAACCCTGACTACTTGCTAGCATGCGTGGCAGCTACTTGTATCAAAGATAGGACTTCAGCCTAGAAACGGTCCACTAAGATATCATGCTAAGAACAGAAGAGAAGTGGGTTTCATGAGTAAGTAGATCTACAGGAAGTGGAAGTAAAGCTCCGAGTGTTTATGTCCTGGTATCAAATCAGAGGAGTTAGGCCAGCTTGTGGCAGCTGAAGATGTAGGCCATTGTTTATAAAAAAAAGATTCCTCTTAACAGAATAGCAGTTTTTTGTCAAGTTCCCTAGACTGTCAAGTAAGAAAAGATAAAGTCCTGAGGAATCAAAAGATCCAGCATGCCTGAAGCGTAGACCACACACTTTTAGCTCAGGTGTTCCACAAGACATAGGTTACGTGTTCTCACTGGTACAAAACACGTAGCTAAAAGTATGCTATCTCCTCCTCAGAGCATTCAGCCAAATATCAAACCAACCCTATGTGTTCCCCAAGGAAGCAGTAGCGTGGCCATTCTCCCTTAAAAGAGAAGCCCAGATTCCTAGGTCTCTGACTCCTGCCCTTCAGTGGTCGCCTGGGCTTCTTGTCTGCAAACCTCTCACTGTTGACTAAATCACTAGAAAAATCGCATTTTTTAGAGATCAGACAAAGAAAAACTTTATTAGACTGCTTTCATACATAGATTGTTGGTGTATTTCTGCACGTCTTATTACATTTTTAACTTTTTTATTAAGATTGTGTCAATATGAAATAAATTACATTTTAACATCAGACATTCATAGAAGAAAATCCAATTTATTTTTATTCAACTTGTTCAATTCAATTTTTTCTTTTTTAGTGTGATTAATTCAGCACAAGAAAGCACATTGAAACAAAAGTGTGTATTCCCTGCTATTTCTGATCTAGCTTATCTGAAGATTATATTATCATCTAACAAGACAGGTATCTGGGGAATTTTCTTTTTAATATAGCTGACATATCTGTTCCTGGCAAGCACTTCATTCAGTGACCTCTTGTTACGCTACATTTTAACACAATCTTTTGAATTAAATCTCAAGAAAATTACCAGATGGTGATGGCATTAATTACCACAACTGCCTTAAAACTGAAAACTCTTACAGCAGAGACAAACTTACCATCTTAGTAATTCCCCAGTGATGAGACATAAGGCACTTCCTCTGATCATGAGAATCTTACTCGAGTAGCTGTATACAGGGCTGTATTCTCTGTATTTCTAGAGAAATAGCCAAGCTGCAGAATCAATTCTACACATCTTCCAGTTAAAAGGTATGGTTTTATGTAGTACTGTTTTCCTCCCAGAGTACATATTTGCTCTGTTAAGCCAGTGGTCTCTAGGGTGGGGTGTGTACAGCTCCTGGGGGTGCAGGAGAAGATCCACCATGGTGCAGGAAGAAAATGCTAGAATTTCAGTAATACATATATATATATACATAAAAAATATAAATAAATATACTTATATGAGGGTGCATACTAAAAAAGTTATCAAAAAAAAGTTTGGAGACCACTGCTCTAAGGCTTAGCATCTCAAGACTGTCTCCAGAAACTTTTTTCTGCCATAGCAAATACAGTAATAGAGAAAATAATACAGTTTGGCTGGGCAAACTACATAAGGCATATTATAAAACCAACTGGACATGTCTTTTTGTGAAGAAAAGCAAACATGAGCAAAGATAGAATAAACCTTGCATTCAAACTGGAGAGAAAAAAATCTGATAGGCAGCATGCCATTTTTACAATTATTCTTCTGAAAGCCCTTTGCAATTTAAAAATATGAGGAAAGACCATACCATTTTCCTGCGTAGCTATTGCTAGTACATTATCTCTGAAGCAAACCCAGTTCCTTCACAGAATCACAGAATCACAGAATAGTCAGGGTTGGAAGGGACCTCTGGAGATCATCTAGTCCCACCCCCCGCCAGAGCAGGGTCACCTACAACAGGTTGCACAGGACAGCGTCCAGGCGGGTTTTGAATGTCTCCAGAGTGGGAGGCTCCACAACCTCTCTGGGCAGCCTGT
>VZSZ01002484.1:60457-74796 GCA_013398815.1 Ibidorhyncha struthersii
TGATGCATGGGGTTATTCCTCCCCAGATGCAGTACCCTACATTTACCCTTGTTGAATTTCATTGAGTTCCTCTCTGCCCAACTCTCCAGCCTATCCAGGTCACGCTGTAAGGCAGCGCAGCCTTCTGGCGTATCAGCCACTCCTCCCAGTTTAGTGTCATCAGCAAACTTGCTGATGGTACACTCTATCCCTTCATCCAGATCATCTTCACTTCCCTAGATTTTCGTTAACTCCTTCATGTTCAGTGATGAAATACTGAGAGTCTCTGGTTTCCAGGTAATCCTTAAACTTCCCTGTGTTCATGGCATGAAAACAAAATGACATCATTTAAGTACTCAAAAGATTCCTCAAGGCCTGCCAACAAAGGGAGAAGAGATGGGAAAAGAGCTGCTCCAGTCTGAAAAGAAAATTCTGATTTTGTCATGTGAATAGTCCCATGGACTTCCTTTTTTCTCAGTGTTGAATAAGTTTTAAGCATGGGGTTTTAAAGAAAGTTTTAAGCAGGGGGTCACAGCTGGAAAACGTGCTGTGCTTTAAAGTAATTCAGTCTTTTGAGTGTAACCTGCACATGATGGCCAGAAAGCAAGGCAGGTCTAGCTGCTCTGGGGCTGGTTTTCTGACTGTAGCCCTTATTTGATCTTCAGTTGTGCTAACCCAAGATGCATAACTAAGTTTTTCTCCAGAGGCCAAGGTCCAACAAGCTGATTCAGGTGACTGAACTGAAAGACTCTAGAAAGTCACTCAAAGACTTTGTCTTTGAACAAATCCTAATGTACTCAAAGGCCTTATGCAATCAGAAAGAGTGAGCAGAAACCGAAGTCAGCTTGTAAGTCTGTGCTGTTGTGGGGTAAGCTCTGCTAAGTCCACACCTTCCTTTTCCTGAATTCTTCTACGCTACCTCCCATGAGCATCCCCTCCTCTTCCTCCACTCCTCTTGGCCAAGAACTTGCAGATTTTAGAACATGCAACTTCACAGCAGGGTCAAATTTACTAAACTGAACAGGGCCAAACAGTGGACACTTTCTAAAGCATAGCTTCCCCATCGTTATGTCAAGAAGCATGGGAACTATCCTTGGTCTTATCTCTATGTCAGTTTCTTTCCTTTCATAGAATCATAGAATCATAGAATTGCTGAGGTTGGAAGGGACCTTTAAGATCATCGAGTCCAACCATTAAGCTAACCTGACAAAACCACTTCTAAACCATATCCCCAAGTACCACGTCTACCCTTTTTTTAAACACCTCCAGGGATGGCGAATCCACCACCTCCCTGGGCAGCCTATGCCAATGCTGGATAACCCTTTAAGTGAAAAAAGGTTTCCTAATATCCAACCTAAACCTCCCCCAGCTTAACTTGAACCCATTTCCTCTCATCCCATCACTTGTCACTAGGGAGAAGAGGTCAGTCCCCATCTCTCTACAACCTCCTTTCAGGTACTTGTAGAGAGTGGTAAGGTCTCCCCTGAGCCTCCTTTTCTCCAGGCTAAACAGCCCCAGTTCCCTCAGTCATTCCTCATAAGACTTGTCCCCNCACCAGTGCTGAGTACAGGGGGATGATCACTGCCCGAGTTCTGCTCACCACACTATTCCTGATACAGGCCAGGATGCCACTGGCCTTCTTGGCCACCTGGGCACACTGCTGCCTTGTATTCAGCTGGCTGTTGACCAACACCCCCAGGTCCTTCTCCGCTGGGCAGCTTTCGAGCCGCTCCGCCCCAAGCCTGTAGCGCTGCATGGGGTTGTTGTGACCCAAGTGCAGCACCCGGCACTTGGCCCTGTTGAACCTCATACCATTGGCCTCATCCCATCAGTCCAGCCTGTCCCTCTGGAGAGCCATCCTACCCTCAAGCAGATCAACATGCCCGCCTAGCTTAGTGTCATCTGCGAACTTACTGAACTGCGAGCTTATCCTCCTGTTTACTCCTGTACAGCCCAGAAATCTCCGTTATTTAACTCCCTGCAGTCAGTCACAGTAACATTCAACATGTTCACTGAAGTGTGGACAATGTTCAGCACAGAAGCAGGTAATTCATTTTCAAAAAAGTCCCAGCTTCTAAGTGGGTAGTCATTCACATGAATTATATACCAAATTAAGACTCAGCAATTGCCTTTTGATAGGTAGAGTAAGGCTTTGTATTTTTCTATGTCTTTTTGATAAATTTGGTCTGTGACACACAGCTCCTGTTGACCAAGAGCAATGACCAAAAAATGTGAATATATGTGGGTGAAATATTGATCAGTATACCCTTTAAATGGGTGAAATATCCATCTTCTTTTCTTGTCATTGCCCCTTTAGGCTGTACCTGATTCTTATCCACCTGCCACTCCTGCCCACTGACGTTAGTTTTTCTTTTGATTTGTTTTGAGATTCATCTTCCTACTCATCATTTTTTTCTAATCTCACACTGTGAAATTATGTTTCCTGTGGCAGAACTCACTGCTAGCTCCTTCCATCTCTCTCTATCTGGCAGCACTTTGCTCATTCTAAATTGCACTTGAAAGCAAAGTTGTTTTGGAAAGGCATGATCCAGACTGGGGCTGGAAAATTTGCAGTGACTCCTCAAGCTGAGAAACCAAATAAAGATGTGTTTGAAAGTCCAGAGATCAGTAGGGCTTGACTCCACAGTTTTGTGTGAACCTCTTCAGCAAAAGCACTTGCCCAAGGTGTCTTACCCTGGCCAGCACCCACCCATTGGATCATTCATGGAGGATGCAGCTAACTCAAACTTGGAATGAATTGCTGCAGTGAATTGCATCTTAACCTCTCCACCACAAGTAATTGTTGGTAGCAGTGGCTGTTCACACTGATTGCTAGTTGTGAACAATATCGCTTGAGTACTCTTGATTTAAAATTGTCATACTCTAGTCTCAATGGAATTTCTGTTGTAAATTTGCTAAGTTGCTACTTAGGGCAGAGCATGGTGCAGGAGGGAAGTGGGGTTGGCAGAGTTTTATTTGCACATATTACATTGAGACACAATCAGTGTAATTCATTTTCAATTTGCATACAATACACTTCGCCCTTCCTCTGCTATTATAGTCATTAATGCCCCTTCAGCAGGAGCCAGGCTGCTAGGACTTTCCCCTCCAGCGTATTAGCTCCACCCAAGCTCAGGAGAGACTGCAAATTCTTTTTTCCAGTGGCATTTTTGGGAACCAAAAGACAGTGAATTGGCAGATTTGCAACTTTCTACTCATGGTAGCGAAACAGTTATGGCACTAAGCCTCTATGACAGCAGGCAGTGTGGAGGGCCTGAACAAGCAAGTTTCCTGTCAATTAGCAGTGGTGTTGACTGTTCGGACCAGGCAGTAATGATCAGGGCAAGGTGTTTAGATGAGCTAACACACCACAGCTTCTCAAGACAGTATGAAAGGGAAGAAAAAAAGAGTAGTCCAAAGAGTAGTCGGGCTTTGGGAAAAGCTGCCTATGCATACAGACTGTTTCATAGCTTTTAAGCTACAATTTTTAAAAATGTTATTGTTGAAACTGTATCTTCTATTTCACTTGAATGGCTTGTATGTTCTCCATTCGCAAGTGTCACAGGACAACTGAAGCTGTAGGACTTGGAGGCTGATTTGCACATAGACTGGCAGTTCAGACAGATAACAACCAATACATGAAATAAAAAATAATATATTGTTACATAACAGTATCCCAACTATTAATATCAACAATGCACCGATGCTACACACAAACAGTATCTAACCTGACACAAATGACACCAGCCCAAACTGATCCTGTTATTACAGTCCCACTACTTTCCATGGGTGGTTACACTGGGGAAGGCATAGTGCTGTGCACCTCTGGCTGATGCCTGAGGGAGAGGTCCATGCTGGTCATGGTGGAGATCAGTCGTTGACCATGGGCTTCCATCTGAGCTGGACCAAGCACAGAGCAAAGACAAATTCCTTTCATCCTCTCTTCTTCTCTCAGCAGTGTCGGGGTCCACTGATGGCTCTTCTCTGGAGTCTTTGAAAGAACTTGCTCGAACTTGACTTGCTGTAGCTTGTGCCTGACTTTGGCCTCAGCCCAATCAGACAGTGCCTCATTCATCTTGCCATGATTTTATCCATTTGCCATCCAGGAAATTGTGCCTTTCTGCTCTGAGTTTTGCCTAATCTCCTTAAAGGTCAAAAGTTAGCTTCCTTTTTTGTTATACCAGCCACCTGACAACTCAACAGTCAGTTTTCTAGCCATAACCTTGAAGCTGTGGTTTATACGTTTGTCTCTGGTGCACTGCAGGTGTCAAGGGAAGGGCATGCAGACCCTTCCACGAAGGTAACAAACTGCCCTGTGCTCATAAATAAAAGCTGCCCATCAGTCACCTTTCACAGTACCTTGTTACCAGTGTGTGAAAAACAAACACACAAAGCAGGAAAAAAAGATTTTGCTGCCAAGACAATTTGCTCAGTCTGCACATATACTGTCTGGGCAGGAGACTGGCCCTTGCCCACTGGGGGACTGGGAACGTTATGAAGAAGGGTATCACAAAACAACAGACATGGCATTGTAAAGGAGTCTTCTCAAGGTGGGAAGAGGCAGTGGCATCTGGACTTGCCCTGGGGAAAAAAATACTTTCCATAATGGTCCTGAAGAAAACAGTGTATGAGTATTGAGTCTGACAACAGGGTCAGGAGAAGCATGTTTTGAGTTTGCTGGAAATAAGGAACAGATTTAGATTCACCTGTCAAAAATGGAAAAAAAAAAAAAACACAGAAGTTCACTATCTGAGGAGACAAAGCTGTTATTCCCAAATCACCAGCCTGTGATATCACAGAAGCAAACATCTTCTCAGTACCTAATTTGGATGATACGTGTATTTTTTTTCTTCCCACTACAGACAGGGCTTGGAAAATGGATGAGTTGAAAGAAAAAGATTTATTACAAAAGGGAGTATTTTTCCAGATCTGAGCAAAACTCCTCACAAGAAGAGGGGAAGGGAACTTGTCTTGCTAGTGAGAGACAATGATTTACAGTATCTTAAAATTTGGCACTTGAAACCCTAAAGCTACAGTTACTGGTCTTTGCTAAGGATAATCTCTCTAAGGAGATTAAATATATATTACTTCAGTGCTGCCACTTCTTTGAGAGCACAGAAAGCCATAAGAACGAATAATAAATAAATAAATAACCTCCTCTCTGCAGCTAGAAGAAATGCCCCAATCTAGAGAGAGGGACAGGGTTTAATACTGCTTAGTTACCTAAATACAAGCATCAGCATCAGTAGGATTTTGCAAACCTACTGAGATGCCCAAATGAGTTTAGAAATTTGCCCTCTATATCCACTTATCCCTAGTAAAGCTGGAAATAATTTCATCTTCAAAGAGGTGCTGCAAAATTTAACTTCCTGATCTCAGCAAAGCTTTTTAAAATCCTTGTGGGAAAAACGCTATCAAAAAGGATAGCTTATTATTATAGCTAAACCACACATGATATCCCTATTTAGTGTTTGGGTTCAGCAGTGTGTAGCTCCAGTAGCTGTGCTGCCAACCTGCGAAGTATCCACAAAAATCTTTAGAGGCTTCTAATTAGTCAGAGCTGCACTACAGAAGTATTTGATGGTTTATTCACTGCTCTCAGTACAATCAGGGAGAGTAAAGCATTTACAGTCTCTTGTAGTAGGGAGTAAAGCATGGGTTTTTCCTGTGAAATCCAATAATAAAATCACTGAGTGCTGTTTTTTTGTCTCTGCTCCCCCCTTCAAAGAGAACACAAATATTGAACTCTTCTCTGCATCCCTTTCCTTCTCTTCAGGGCCCATAGAAAAAGCATATAACTATAGAGGAGACAGCAGGAAACATTTAGGTAGCAATTGCAGATATAGGTTGATAAATCAGAAAAGTCTCTCCAAGGATATATTAAAAAAACAGGTACTTTCACTTCTGTTCTTGTATTTGTTGGTTTTCAGAAACTGCCAATTTCCCAATTTGCAAGTGGCAAATAACTTAGAGGCTGTTACCAGTGTAGTACGTAGCACCCATTAGCTGTAATCATCACAGGATTGAGTATAGTTGCTTATTGCTTCAGAACCACCACATGGGCATAATTGAGTTCCTTCTCCTAAAATACCTCCTGAATTTATGATTACAAACTTGGAGCAAGGACTGTATTTTTATCCTGGGTTAATAAAGAATACGCCACATCATGGGCTTTTATTCCTTAAAAAACAAAAAGAAGAAAGAAAAAAGAAAAGAAGATACTGCAGTAGAGAAAGTAAGTAGTTGGTTTTCTATTGCCAGCAAAGACCTAACATGCACACACACACACCTGACCCCTACCACTTCAGCAGAGAGGAAAGGAGTGATACAGAGAATCCAGTTTATTGCTGCTCTTCCCAAAGATAGTCTATACATGCATCTAAAATACATACACAAACTACAAAATAAGTAGTAGAGCTTGCTGCTCTGATACCAACCAGCATGAAGCTATGAAAATGAGAGGTGCCTCTATTAGATGGATTCCTTTATTATTTAACATGCGTGTGTCTACAGTAATTATGAACAGCTGATAAATTGCCTTTTTATAATGGTATGTAAATGTACTGATATTGCTATAAATAATTACTCCATACACTGTAAGACACACTGTGCTAATTATTTCTCCCCTACCTCGTTTCCCCACTTAATTTAGTCTCAAAAATTGCCCACTACTGTGCAGCCTTTATCAGGCAGCTCTTTCAATGCATTATCTTCTTTATTGCTAGATAAAATATTATTGATGCTTTGTTTTGGCATTTCCTTTCCTAGGAAAAGATGTCTTGTTTGGGACAATTTCAAAAGCTATCTATTACAACTGAAAAACGCATCTGAGATGCCAGTGCTGGAATTTCTTTTCACCTGCTTCCAGGGAGGGTAGAAAATGATTCTGCAGAGCTGACAGGACAGGGAGCCAGACCCTCATCAGCATAAATCAGAGCAGCTTTACTGAAGACAAGGGAGTTATTTTTCATGTAAGGAGCTGGCCAGGTGTTCTCTATGCAGCAGTACTGGAGTGACATCAAACACCGACCTCAGGCTGGAGGAGGCATCTCATGCATGCAGGAATCCCCACTGCAATTGCCACTATGTGCCTCTTTTAAATTATTATTTTGAATGGCTAGAGTTTTACCATATTCATAGAATCATAGAATCGTTAAAATTGGAAGGGACCTTTAAGATCGTCGAGTCCAACCATTAACCTAACCTGACAAAACCACTTCTAAACCATATATATCCCCAAGTACCACGTCTACCCTTTTTTTAAACACCTCCAGGGATGGCGTATCCACCACCTCCCTGGGCAGCCTATTCCAGTGTTGGATAACACTTTCAGTGAAAAAAGGTTTCCTAATATCCAACCTAAACCTCCCCCGGCTTAACTTGAACCCATTTCCTCTCGTCCTATCACTTGTCACTGGGGAGAAGAGGTCAGTCCCCATCTCTCTACAGCCTCCTTTCAGGTACTTGTAGAGAGTGATAAGGTCTCCCCTCAGCCTCCTCTTCTCCAGGCTAAACAGCCCCAGTTCCCTCAGTCCACTAACCCTAGTTCCTATTTTCAGAGCAAAATAAATCCTCCCTACCACAGAGCAACCCAACACTAGCAGATCAGGCCTCCTTACTGATCTGCCTTGCCTTTGGGGACTTCTGCATTACTTCTCAAGCAGCTAAGCAAAGGGCCCTTCACCCAGCTGATTCACAGGTTCCTGCCTGAACCTGTGAACTGAGGGAGTTCATGGCAATGCCCTCCCATAGACTGTTATTCTGTATGACAATAAACAGCAGTAGCCTGGGAGCATATATATATATATAGTTGTGTTCTTCAGATGACTAAGCAAATCTATTCCTTTTTAATTATTATTCTATTTCTCATTCAATTTATTTTTGTATTTACTGTTAACTCTGCATCTTTGTGGAAGTTGTTTCATGCTTGCGTTGGAACATCCTTTTTGGGAAGCAAGTGATTTGCATTAATGCTTTTTGGAGAGTTAACATACAGAATCACAGAATGGTCAGGGTTGGAAGGGACCTCTGGAGATCATCTAGTCCACCCCCCCCGCCAGAGCAGGGTCACCTACAGCAGGTTGCACAGGACGGTGTCCAGGCAGGTTTGGAATGTCTCCAGTGTGGGAGACTCCACAACCTCTCTGGGCGGTTTAACTGGTTTAACTGGCAGCTAGTGTGGACAGCAGTCTTTTTGCTTCTTACGGGTATTTATATATGCTGAATTCAGAGATGGGCCATACTGAGGTCTTGGCTCTAAAGACCTCTGAGAAAACGGTCAGATGTAGGGCCTCATTCTGTTTTTATGCTACCTCTGCTAAAAGTTGGGCTTCACTGCTAATTGAAACAGGCCAGGTAACACAGACCTCCAGTCAAACGCTTTGGCTTTTGAGTGGTTTAAAGCGTTACTATCTGTGATTTTGTGTTGCTCTCCTCATCCCCTCTCTGGAAGGACAAAGTATGGGATGACAGGCTTTTGCCAATAAGAAATTCCAGTGCTGAGAGGGAAGTTTTGCTTTTAGGTTGAACTGATGCACTCTCAGCATCAGCAAACCCTCGTGCCAAGACTCTGACACCCTCCTACCCCAGCATCACTCTATTGTGATTTTCCACTTTCCTTGCCAGGCTGCAGTAAATTTCTTTAGAAATTGCTTTTACACCCCCATTATACCCTGCAACACCCTTGAAGTGTTTATTCACAGGTACCAAAATTCTCTTCCCAAAAATTCTGCTCAGTGTACTTCAGGGCAAGCAGGTTGATTTTGGCAGAGAACCCCCGAAATATGAGTTCATTGCCAGTGCCACATTTAAAAGTTCTCACTCTGCTAGATTGCTAAAGCTCTGTTCTTGTTAAAAATCTGTGATATGCTATCTCATATCATTGTGTTTTAAAGAACAGAAATCAAATATGAAAACCAAAAGAGAGAAATACTGCTCATAATCGCCCAGCAAATGGACTTCCAAGCCTTCAGCTTCAATGGACTCATCACTAATCAACTCTTTGGCTTAAAATGATCTCATAACAACATTTTTCAAACATTCTGTGATTTATCTTCTGACTAAACATAGTTTCTTTTCAGATTACACATCTATAGTCATAACAAAGCACAATCCCCACTACCACCCACCCACCAAACCAACAACAAACTGAAGGAACACACAGGTCAATTATCGAGGGTGATAGCATCCCAGATACCATCTCTTCACACACAACCCTACCCAAGCAATTTTCTGCTCCTTTTTTTTCTGACATGGGGAATAACATTCTTTAATAGCAAGGCACAAGTGGAACTTACCTTTTTTTTATATATATATTTCCAAAATATCCTGCAGGCAGTAATTATTAGCAAGAGATTTTACTTATTGATAAACTCAAGACTCAAATTAATTAAAGGCTTCCTACCCTACGTGAAATGGGTGGGTCGGCAGAACAAGGTGAGAGTGTTCCTGTTTTTCACAATTGCAGTCGAGGTTCCTAACAAACACAGTTTCAGTCCTTTTAACGTAGGGAGTGGAGAGGTGCCATGTTTGTGCTACTTCTTCACAACATTTTCTCCATGACCTTCCATCAAGGGTGAAGCGCAAAAAGGGGAAGTTAATGATCAATTCCCAGAAAATATGAACAGTTAGTCTTAGTTCACTGCTGATGAAGGACTTGGTCTACAGTTCATTGACTGTATTCTGTCAAGCAGTATTTACTTTTACAAATGCAAAGATGCCACAAACACTGGATTCTCATACGTGTTCAACTCCTAATCTCATTAGGGCAACAGCATGAGGAAAAAAAAATCCCTGGTCTGCATCTGATTCTCATTCCCATGACAGGTCCTTTGCTCTGACAAACACCAAGCTTTCTGAAGCACAGAAAGGCTTTGTTGTGAACAGCAACCAGACTATTCTGCAATGTTTCACTGCTGTGTATTCAGTCAGACCACACTTCCAAATGAGAAAACAGAAGCATCTGTTAAAATACACTAACAGCCTACTTTGTTAACGTCTCTTTTTGATTTTATTCACAGACACTGCAAATGGGCATCAAGCATTTTTCTGGGCTCTTTGTCATGCTGTGCATTGGGTTTGGTTTGTCCATTCTTACTACCATTGGAGAACATATCGTGTACAGACTTGTCCTACCACGGATCAAGAAGAAATCCAAGATGAAGTACTGGCTCCATACAAGTCAGGTACATACTCAGAAGTAACCCTGTGAAAGTCATGTGGCTGATTAAGAAAGCCTGGACAAGAATAAGGTGTAAAAGATTGTGAGAGCCCTGATGATTGGCATTTGAAGTGTGACAGCAGCTTCTGGAGTTAGAAGACGCTTACGTAATGGTGGAATGAGAAGCACAGAGGAAACAGTTTAAATATTCACAATTGCAAAGCCTACAAAAGCGACCTTTCCATTTGCACTTGTAACCTTACAACTCTTTTGGACTCAAGAAGCAACAGTGTTGTTATCCTGAACTGGCTAACCAGAATATTTTATCTCACTCTTACAGCTTCTGTTGCTTTAAAGCAGCACAGTGGAAGAGATCTTTTTAGAAAATAACAAAGTTTGCTTTTTTTCTGAGGAATTCTAACATCAAGGATTGCTTGCAAACTATTTATCAGCCTTTCATTGATTGCCCTTCCTTGGGAAACTATGGGAAAATAAATCTGTTGTAATGACAAAACACAGACATTGCCTCTATCCTTGAATGTGCAAAATAATTTATGCCCAAGTCCATCACACAAAGCCCAAATTGTTTACCTATTTATGGAGCTATTCTTAATCTTCCTTTTACTAATTTATTTTCTTCTTTTCCCTCTAGAGATTACATCGTGCTCTGAACAGTTCATTTATTGAGGACAAATGCCAGCCTAAGACAAAACGAGTAGAAAAGAGGTAGGAAGTTTTGCATGCCTTAAAACACAAACTGCAAAAAATACATTGGAATGAAATATGTTGTGTCTAGATATCTGCTTAGGGATCTAATACACCTCAAAGATAATAAAACCAAAAAAAGGAAACAAGATAGAAGTGACAAGGGAAGGAGGCAGAAGTGAATTGTTTCCAATAGAATGTATTAAATCTGGATTTTTTTGTTTTTTCATGTTTTCACATACAGCTTATAAAAGCACCCCCATTCTAAAGACAGGGTTTGCAGTTTTTTAAGTCCACTGCCCTTGTTTTCAGGTCATTAATTACTCACATACTAAAGCACTAGCTGATAACTAGGGCCCTATGAGACAGCTTCACAGTGAATGAGAGATCAGGCAGTATATGTATTCAAAACTTTTTCAGCTTTCTTATTTTTTAGAGTGAAAAATAAGAAGGCTGAGAAGAGGCAAATGCAGTCCTTTCAGAAACCTTTGTCTCAAACAACTCTTGTTGGAGAAAAAAAGTAGGTAACCTTGCCTTGTTTTCACAGACCGTCTTTCAAAGAGGAGACAATCTTATCTATAGCTACCAGGAACACAAGGCATTTTATTAAAATGATACATTTTCTCAGTAACTCAAAACTATTAGTGCACTTTTTAAGTACACAGGCAGCAGTATTGCTTTTCTACAGATAAGTTCAGCCACGGACTATAGAAAAAAAAATATCTTCCAGGCTGTTGCTAGGTTTTTGGCATGACTGAAACCCACATATGTAAATGTATGTTGTGTTTAATGTGTCATTCCTGCACTAACGGCAGCAAATGTAAGTAGTAAGCAACTATAAGCTTCTAGACCGCCTGTATAGAAAACCAGGTATATAAAAGTGCATGCAATTGATTTCCTCTGTTAATTCCTTCATCTTATGCCCCAGAAAACCCCACAGCGCGGCACCTCCTTGCACACAGCAACTCCTCGCTTTTGATCTTTGAACAGCAGTACCAGGAGCTGACTAGTGCAAAATGTTTCCTCCTCCTACACCCTCCTCCCTGGGTGGTCGCATTCACACTCCCACAAACTGAGGCACTAACTCAGCCAGACGGGAGTCGTCCAGAGGAGGGGGCTCTCCGTATCTTCGATGACACAAAAAGCACCAGCTGAATTATTTGCCAGATAATGAACAGTACAAAAATTTCACAACACAAGGAAATGGCAACAAGCCCCACAGAGAATGGCTTAGAAAAAGAACCACGCAAATATTCTTTCAACATTGACACTGAAGATGTGCTGCTGCCCAAAAACTTCTGCCCACACAGCATCCAGCCCACAGGTGTGTGTGCGTGCACACTCACCCACCGTCCTTGCTCTTCTCATGGTCTGAGCTGCTGTTTGCACAGAATTATGGTGAATTTAACTCAAGACATCTAGTAACATGGTGCCCAGCTTGTCATGAATACTGATGTGGCAAGGTACAACCCTGGGCTTTCAAATCAATTATATTATTACACTTTCTTTTATTCCTGCTGGGGATTGTGGAATTATTAAGAGCACCAAGATAGGGAATAGAGGTGGAAATAATTTGTATTATGCTACTGCTATTTCCCTCAGGGAAGAAAATCCACTGTTTTTTTTCAGGTCATAACTTTCCAAGCATTAGGAGAACTGCTCAGCATCAGTGGCCAAATCGTGAAGGTTTTCATTTACTTGACAAAACTTGAGTGTTAACTGTGGGGCTGTAGCCTTTGTTACAATCAACTGCCCAGACCCCCAGTCAAAAGCACCAGCAGCAGCAGCTACATCAGTTACTAGCACTTATGAAAAAAATGTTTTGATTTGTGAAAGAAAAACGTCTCAGAAATTATAGGTTAATGGTGTGACTCAGAAATATTTACAAAACCAAGGGCTGCAGGTTCTCTGAGATGTGTAGTTCTGCTCCAAGGCAAGTTGGTCGCACTGGCTGCCCGGGACCCTGGTGACAACGGACTCCGCAGAGCTGCACAGCAGGGAGACAGCTTTGGGCACCACAGCCCCTTGTCAGTAGTTCAGCTCTTTGCTAGGTGATCTTTTTTTGTCTAGACTGCTGTGTGGAAATGCAGCGTGCTGACCTTCTGCTCTTGGCCCTGGAAATGCTTTGCCGGTTTGTACTGGCCCAGTCTGAAAGGTGCTTAAGAGGTACTTGTTTTTTTCATCTCTTCAGGGGATTAACATAATTGCATCACAAAAGGCACATCCAGTTTAGCACAAGGCTTGAGAGGCTTCCTGCCTTTTGTTTTGAAATATGAGAAAATTGCTGATCTACACAAAAATAAACAACCCTACATACACATCCCCACTGGGGTTCCCTGAACCCTCCAGAGCGTGACCCAGGCTGGGTCTGCCACTCCTGCCTAAAGCCCTCCCCTCCGCCCTCTCAAAAACACTCCTGATCACCACTTCCTCTAAAGAAATTTCCACTTTCCAACTTCCTTGTCTGCAGGCAGGTGAGGCAAGTATCTACTCCTACCTCTGGACTCCTCCTGAAACCAACTGTTTTCAGCAATCCCAGTCCTGAAATGTTAATCCTTTTCCTTAACCTGACAATTGGTAGCTCACACTAATAGGCATTTTGTCCAAGGATGCCCACAGAAGACCTCTATGATGGAGCAGTTTTAAGAGCAACTACTTCAGAGTTTCAAGATCAGTTCATAAAATGAATGCAAACAGATCTGTCCAAAAGGTAAAGCAGGTAGGAAAGCCATGCTCCTCTCCCACAACAGCAAACTGCTTCCTTACATTCCAGTTGGAAAGTGGAGGCACAGGATGCTCCTGGGAAAACTCTGATTTGGGAGGGCTACAAAGAGAAGTTCCCAAGAAAGATGGAAACATTCTCTGGAACCAAAATAGTTTGGAAAGACTTTTCCACAGGAAAACATTGAAGCATTTGAAAAAAAATCCCAAATGGGTATTTGTTCCCCAACACAAAAACTCCCAGTTGTATTTATTCTGTCAGGAAGCTCATGTGTGTGCACTGGGAGGTTTGGATAGACATCGTTATGTCCATCCCCAAAAGCACAAGCAGCTACTCAAGAAGACTTCCAAGTCCAAGGGGACACCTTCCTCTTACATCTGTCCACACCAGCTTTAGGCAGCCTCTTTCCTCCTCTGTGGGAGCAAATGCCCAAGCTAGCACAGAGTACTAACACACAAAGTACTAACGCTGTACTGAACTTAGGACGTTGCAACCACAAAAGCTTGCAGAAAGCTTTGGAGAACTCCTATTTTCCTCAGCTGGGGTTGAGAGGACTGTAATTTCATAACTAACAAAAAAAAAAGTTTGGGGGAAGATGAATTTTAGGATTCTGTTCTAGTCTCTCCTATGGTTTAATCAGAAAAATTTGGCCATTTACATTCACAATTTGTACTTCTCAAGAAAAATAATTCCTAGGATAAAGGAATAATATGTCTATGTAATTCGTAACAGATTTTTCCCGTAGGATGGCTTACTGGAGGGCTGAGTACACAC
>VZSZ01002484.1:77986-97231 GCA_013398815.1 Ibidorhyncha struthersii
AAAAACAACAAAACCCAAACACCCAACCCCACAAAAACCCCACTCTAATACTTTCAGTTCATCATTCCACATTAATTTATTCTGGTCATGATACACAACTGTTATGTTTACAGACTGTCTTGTGATAGCAACGCTTTAAAAATCCTGCTCATTAAGCATAAAGATTTAAGCTGAACTCTTGCAAAACCACTCTTTATATATATAAAAATCTGTACACACATTGTTAAGGCTAGAGAGTCTTTTTCTTTGTTTACACTTAATTACTATGGCTCAGACTGAATTTAGACAGATTTTGGTACAGAATACTTGTCACCCCTTCCCTTCTTTTACCCCAAAATATATAGTCTTGATAAACTTTTAATTATTTCCATTCATTCTGGCAAGTCAAAACAGACCATCTAAAATTTTCACTGTTTCTCAATGTTTAAATTACAAGCACAGAAAAAAGAAATTTAGTCACTGCCAAAATTAGCGTCAAGGACTTCCTGTGCTTAAACTAAAATATTACTTTAAAATACTTAAATACTTTTTTTATTGGTAAGGAAAGAGAAAATAGAAGTTTCCAAAGCTCGTCTGTGAAACGCATCCAGACTGTTTCAAATGCTCGTTTCCTACCGCGACTAGAGTGAACCCAACACTGCCAGTATACACACAAAAAGTTACGAGCATGATTTTCAGTAGAAAGGTGATGTGACTTAATGACTGGGAAAGGGTAAAGGGGCTTTGTGCTTCTGCAAGGGCTCTTTAATTCTGATGTTCACAGCTGTAGAAGTCCACTATTACAGCAAAGCTGCTCAAACATCCAGGCAGTTTGTTAGTCAGCCAGATCCTGGTTTTGATGAACACGTATTTGTACCACAAAACTTACCATCAGCATTAGTATTCCTAACACACTGTTCTTTCTCCAACTTGGGAGTCACAAACTGTAATCCAGGGAGCAACTTGCAGTGAAAGCATAGAGAGTGCTGTTTTCATTTCTTCTACATAAGCTGTAACAGAACTTAAGCTATATCAGCATCCCAGCTTCCCCTTGCAAAGATAGGGTCCTGTGTTCCTTCTCGTTTCTCAGGATTCATAATAATTTACAAATTCTGTATTTTCTGAATATTCTTGGAGATAAAAATAATAATGCATACTTTAAGACAGTCTGTGATTAATTGCTTTCACTTTACTGTTGTTTCTATTAATTCCCACGGCAAATACAGGAAACTAATACAGATTTTATGGTCCAGGGAAGGAACACAGATGAGACAAACCCCTGACAATTGAACCTTCCAAGAAAATTAACTTTACAGGAAAAACGCTATGCTGTATGAAGGAATGTTGTAAATAAATGACTTCACATTTTGATTTCAGGAGCAGACTTCAAATACAGCCTTGCACTACAGGGAGCACAGAGACTATAACCCTATGCCATGGGCTTTTACAGAATTCCCAGCAGCCATGACAAAATGACTGCATAAATAATCTTGGCCCTTCTGTTGTGTCAGGAATAAGGTAGTGAAGATACAGCAAAAAGAACAAAGGTTGTTTTAGTTAACCATTTTTTTGAAAACAGGAAGGAAGAAATTAATCTCTCTACTTTAGAAGCTTAAAGTTTGTGAAAAGTGTTTCCAGTAACTGGGCAAAGGACAGAAGCACAGAGAGATACTAACAGAGGCAAGAAAAACAGAAGAATAACCCAGACAACAGCTTTTATTAGATTTAGTGCATTACAAGGTTAATCTTTGAGGCAAGTTTGCAACAAAGTAAGCCCTACAAATTCTTTTCTGGAAACTAAGGACACTGACAGATGTGCCTCAACCTAAGGAAAGATGTCCACATCAACCAGAGTTCATCAGTGGAATGCTATTTTCAAAGATTCTCCAACGTCTTACCTTTCTCCTCTTCTGGATACTAAGATGTGTGTTTGCTTTTGAGAGTAGGGAGGATGTTTACTACTGCACCAGCCTTCACAGATTCTTGCCCTGACTGAGGAAGATACAGGTCTAAGGAGTCACTCCACTGAAGTCTGCAGATGTACCTGTTCATTCCTATACCTTTCATCGGGAAACTATCCACTCTCAGAAACACTACCATACCTTGATGTGATTTAATAATTAACATCCAAGCACACTCCTCAACTAAAGGCCTCATTTATCTCCTGCTGTACCACTGACAGCTTCCATCCCATGAAGGCAGAACTTCAGTTAGATGTTCCCAACTTGGTAATGTGAAAGTGATGGCTGGGAAATGTCCTCTCAGGCACAAAGAATCCACAAAAACTGAGGGCAAGAATAAAACAAAAGGTACAAGAAAGGAATCAAGATCCAGAATCTGTTTCTTTCCATACCCTAACCACACTTCCCAGAAGAAACTGCAGATCAGCTGACAGAAGCACTGACTGCCCAAAAGGTGACAATCACAGAAAGTGAGGGAGGCTGGGTGGTCAGCATAAGCGGCAACTTTCCATTGCTCCAGTGGAATCAACCGATGTAGATCCTATGGAAGTCGTTGGCTCCAAAGGCAGCGTTGCACTTGGGGCACTTACGCTGCCGGGTGTCATAGCGTGTTTTCACACACTCAAAACAGAAGACATGAAAGCACTTTGTGAGAACAGCATCCTTTTTGCGCATGTTACAGCATGGGCAAGTCAGGCGGGCCTGAAAGAAAGAAACATTATAGTGAAGGCCCACTGTATTGCATTAGTTCTGTTAAAAGATGACTGAAGATGAAGGTCCTTCCACTTCTCATAAGGAGAAGGTGGTTTCTTCAATGAAAAATAGGTCTACAACACCAGAGTACAGACAAGAGATGTCAAATACTGAAAACATGACTACACAGCCTTTTGACTAACGTAGAGTTAAAGAGGGAAGTTGACAGAGACAGATACCTTGTAATCCTTGATTTCTTCCATCAATATCTCATCACAGTTGGGAACCATGTCAGGCTTCTTAGTGGTCTCCAGCTTCCTGCGTAACCTAGAAATATCTTCCTGCATAAAAACAGAAGACCAAATAAATAAGCAGTATATTCTCTGTTACAGCTTCTTCAGGGACCAAAGAGAACTAGCACCTGGTCAACAGCGCACTTGGCTAAGTCACTCCACCCATACTTTCATCCCAGATAGTCCAACAGGTTTACGACAGATTACATTATCATTTGGTGCCACGTGTGTTATCAGTTACTAGTGAATAAAACCTGAAAGAGGCACGACCTGAGGAAACCGAAATAAAAGTGAAACTGGACCCCCCCAAAAGTAGTGTAGTTGAAACCCACTCTAAGCTCAGTGTACAAGGAGACAAACACCAAAGAGACAGGTATTGAAGCACTATGCATTAGTACATACCTCAGCCCTTTTGAAGTTGAACATCTCTTTCTCTCTAGTTACTCTGTTTTCCACAATCTCATCCTGGAAGTCATGTAACTTCTTCTGAGCCAGCTCTAGCTGGGCTTTCAGATCATCCGCAAGCTGGGCTGCATCCATGGCCTGAAAAAGAAAACCAGTACCAAACATGGAAAAAGAGCTCTAGTGATTTCTAGTCCCTCTGCCTGGCAATCCAAGACTGCTCACAGAATACTCCTCAGGCTGCTGGACATCTATTTTTTCAATCTAATTTTGGTACTTTCAAATGGAATAACTCGATTTACTCCCTAAACATTACTTCAACAGCAAAATACCTTACTATTAACAAGTTCTAATCATTTAGCTTCAACATTCCTCTTCAGTAAAGCCAACCCCTGTCACACTGCAACGCATGTCACTTAGAAAAATACCAGTGACCACACAGTTCTCTTCCTGTTCAATTTATTTTCACCCTTTCACCTTCTACATTTTCTCTACTGAATTGTTTAGAGGCAGTTCTATAGCTGAACTAGACAGAACTGCAAGACTACTGTCAATTTTTTAATCATTTTCTGTCTTCGACAGTTCACTTTCTATACTGTCCCTACACCAATAAATCTATTAGCCAAGTTCCCTCAGTACCACAGATTGTGATCATTAAGCACAAGTGATTGTGCTGAATTCCCCATCTCCTCTCACAGTGATATTTCTGCTTTCCTTTTTGTCTGTTTTAATGTCATTCCTGCATTTCTGATAAAGATTTAACAACAAAGGCAGCATCAACCATGAGACCTAGTCTTTATTTTACTCGTAACAGACATACTTTATTGATCTTAGACATTTGTTAAAGGTCTTTTTAACATACCCCAGCCATTTTTTCCTTTTACTTACCCCATCTTTCCTATAAAGCTTTGACCCCAGTTAACTTCATCTGGCTGCTGCCTCTTCTTTCACGATATGTTTCCTTTTAAAGGCACCTTACTTGAGCTAATCAGACTTTCGCAGAAACAGCTATCATCTGCTCCTCCTTATCAAAGGAAACATCAGTCTACAATACTTTAATCAGAACTCTCTTCTGTACTCCTCAGCCTTCTGGTATACCAGTCCAAAACCAGGGAGCTAGGAGCCTTCTATGCTTCCCACAAGACAACAACTCCATCTTACAATCCAAGAGGAAATTAAGCAATCACTCACCTTGCGTTTGTTCATTTCCAGGGCCTGTGTTCGGAGACCTAGTTCTTTCTCGCCTGTTCCAATACTGCTTTGCAGTAAGTGTTCCTTCTCCTCCAGCTTACGTACAACCTGCAGCTGGGCATCCACCTTGGAAAGGGATAGAGGAGGTACAGAAGGGCTGAAATACATGCTCTGCAAGAGCTTCAGAGCTGTCATTAAAGCTGCGTGATAAAACTATCCCTGCCTCCCCATCACCAAGGAGTACCTCTTCAGCTTGCCTTCTTCTCCCTCAATAGACAGACTAGCAGTCTAAGAGCTGTATCCAGACCTCTCCAGTGAACACTTTAAAACCTAGCAGTCAAATACAACAAACATGTCATTTTTTGGAAGGTGGCTTAGAAAATTGCTGGGAGGCAGTGAACAGTTCCACCTTGCTTCCAAGGATGGCAGAATACTTATGTAGAAGTACCACTACAACAGGATAATGACTTCCTACTTTCCTTCTTCCTCCTGCTCTCCATAGCAATGAATGTGTAGGACATTTTATAGTCATACAGCAGTCTCTGTTTCTTACTAAGACAGGTCCCTTTGAAGTCTGATGCAGCATACCTAGATTGACTAGGGGGACATTCCCTCCTGTACTGATTTTGGCAGGGATACAGTTAATTATCTTCATAGCAGCTCATATGGTACTACATTTTGGACTTGAGACCAATACAGCATCAACAACACACTACTGTTTTAGTTACTGCTGAACAGTACTTACACAGCAAGTAAGAACTTCTGTGTCTCATGCTGCCTGCCAGCAAGTAGGCTGAGAGTGCACAAGAACCCTAACCCAAACTGACCAAAGGAATATTCTATAACATATGACACTCTGCTCAGCAATAAAAACTGGTGGAAAGGAGGAAGCTGGGGAACGTTCAGAGTTACGGCGTTTGTCTTCCCAAGTAACAATTACATGGGATGAAGCCCTGCTTTCCTGGAGATGACTGAACACCTGCTGGGCGATGGGAAGCAGTGAATGAATTCCTTGTTTTGCTTTGCTTGTGCACACAGCTTTCCTTTAACTATTGAACTGTCTTCTTCTCAACACGCCAGTTTACTCATTTTTGCCCTTCTGATTCTCTCCCCTATCCAACTGTGGGACAGTGAGCAAGTGGCTGCATGGAGCTTAGCTGCCTAACAGAGTTAACCCAAAACACCTCTACCTTCCCCTATCAGTTCTGTTGTCCTCTCTCCTTCTCCCAGGTTACCTGTGTCTTCAGTGTCAAAACTTGGTCTGCCAGCTCCTCCTTCTCCTCTTTCAGCAGCTTGTGGATCTGGTTGGACTTGATGCGTTCTGACATCAGCTTGAAGTTGGCATCATCCTTCTCCCTCAGCTGCTGCATCAGGCGGATGTTCTGCTCCTGCATGTCTTCAAAGGCTTGGCCTGTGACATCCATTTCTGACAGCAGGGCCTCCTCCTCCTGCAGAAGGATCACAGGCTCTGGGAAAACTGTCTCCTGTACCCCCTACAATGACCCTGAACATTTTACTTGGAGACACCAACCCTAGCACAGATGAAGGAAGATTTCTTGGTATCAGAGAACAGCATCTTCCCAGCAACCAGAAAAAAGTGCTCCCTAGAAGTCTGCATCACTGCAGAGATGCCCTGAATTAGAAGCTGTAAAAAAAGAGATGGTCATCTCCACAAACATTCACAGACTGTGGCTTGTCTGCTGGCAAAATCAGCTGACACAGTAGTTCCCAGAGCTGGCCAGAAACTGACTCCCATTTTCAGGCAGCCAGCTGAACAGCTGTCATATACATATACTAGGCAAAGAATTCTACATGTGGACAACTCAACAGCTTCCAATTAACAGGCCACCAAGCCCCTTAAACTCACTTAGGCCACTTTAGCATTAAATGAGTAAGTGACAAGACAGAACAGTTCTGTAATATCAAGAAAAGAATCTGAATTCTAAAAAAGTATGTCAAGTCCTGGCTTGCCTCTCCCCTGCTGAGGTGGTCCTGCTCTCTTATCATTAGATGAAGCCCTTTTCCTGTAAGAAGGTATGTCACGGTATCATGCATGTGTATTAATCATACAAACTGTGCAGTTAATACTGTTAAAAAGAAATTGCAGCCTTCTCCCCTAAAGGCTGATCCCACCATCTCTCCTCTGTACTCTTCACCTAGGCCACGAACAATTAAAGATTCCCCCCCCCCCCCACCATCAGCTTTGTGACCCCCTGGTGTTGTGTTTTTTTTTTGTTAGTTGTTGTTTTTTTTGCTGGTTGGGTTTTTTCCCTTTGATAAACAGGGACAAAACTCACATCTCTGGCACATACAGAGACAGAAATTCCTCTCAGGTAACCTTCCTGGCTGTAACATGAAGGCAGTTCCTTCCCAGGTGCTCCAGCCAAGACAGAACTCATCAGAAACTTCTCACCTGCTTAGCCATTGCTAGTTTCTTCTGTAAATACTCAATTTGTTCCTCCACTGCTCGGATCTTGCGGAGGGCATCCTCATCAGCCATCTTTTTGCTCTCCTTTTTCTCCTTGTCTTCCAATTCTTTCACCCTCTGCCTCAGTTCTTCCAGCTACAGCAAAGACAAAACAGAAATGACACTAAACACAAGAATGTGGCCTGAACATGGCTAAGAGCCTGTTTTCCCCACAATTCTCTGAAACACTGGAGAAACTGCCTTCAAAGCATGGGAAAAGAAAACCCATCTCATCTTTACAGGACAGTGTATTATGGCCAGATGGACCATTAAGATGGGCTGTAAGCCTAAGAGCTTGTTTTCAAAACCTAGCATCTTTTATCAGAGTAGGAACATCAGTCTCTTGCAGTTGTATACGTAAGGGTATGTGGAGAGAGCGCATCTGCTCCTTTACGGGCATCTGGTCAAGGACCTTTTTCAATGCAAAATGGAATAAGAAAAGGAGGGAGCAATAAGCAAAACATGCAGAGACACAAACCTCACAGACAAATGGTAAGGGAGGCAGTGATGAGAACAAAACCTGGTCAGTCACAGTAACTGATGAGAGCACGTGACAGCGTGAGAATGTTTATTCCAGCAAGGTTATCTGACTGTGGACCCTGCCAATTGGGAAATTAAGCAGGGGGTGACAGGGTGAGGAAACCAGTAACAAAATATACAGACACACAGACCTGACAAAACAAAGTGGAGACAAACACAAGAAACAAACCTCCCCAGTCACAACAGCTGATAGGCTACCAAGAAACTACAAGCACCCAGGAAGATCAACCTGGACTCTGCAACTGATAACACTGTAAACCAGGGGTGGATCCTGGACTGGAAGGGCTGTGGGAATCGATAGAAATGTACAAACCCAGGAGGGACGTGGAAGGGAAGTGAGAGCAAGGATGAACAAATTTGGGTTAGACAGACAAGAGTAGAAAAGGAGCTGGTCGCATATAAAATGAGGGCAGTCAGTACATGCTTATCTGGCTCAGCTGTGCATACAATCACTGCAGCCTGTTCTATCTTCTTGTATCTTATTATTATTTTCTTAACTATCTCTGTGTAATCTAACTCTTTACCACATGTGTATGTGTGCTGCATGAAGTAAGTGCTAGCTACAGGTAAGACTTGTATGTGAAGAAGGTAATAGGGCCTGGGATCACACAGGTATCAGAAAGAGAGGCTGTGCAGGTATTGCTGGGATCTGCAAATGCGTGTATGCTTGTGAACCTAGAGAGCATTGTGCATACGCCTGCACTAGTGACGTTCTATCTCTACCAGCTGAGGAGGAAGGGCACTTGCCTGTCTATGCTTATGTTTTGTTTGAGTCCTATATGTACAGGCTATTGAAGGCAGCACCTTGTTTGTGGCAGTCTGACTGGCCACGTCAGTGTCCTCTGTGTGTGCACATCTCTGGGACATATGCTCAGCTTCACTACTGGTTGAATCTGCAACTGACAAAGTGGTAGCCATGTCCCTCAGCCTGGGCAAAGGGATCATCCCTTCCCAGAGGAGGATATCCCAAAATCTGCCTGTTCATCTCCAGAACATTCTAATCTCTCTGCTAATTGACAAAGATGAGAAGAGGAACAGTCTCCCGTTCTGCAGACAAAAACGACACAGTTCAGGTGCAGAGTATCTGAAAACAAGTTTTAAGTAACATGCCGAAGAGAAAGAGAAATGAGATTTACCTCAGCTTTTGCCTTCTTCTCAGCTGCCATCAGCTGCACTTTGTCTCTCTGCTCTTTAGGGGCAGAGCGGTACATATCTAGCAACAGTTTCATCTCCTTCTGGCTCTCCTGGGCCTTCCTGGTGACAGGGAGATAGGTAACTGTGAGAACACAGCAGGACAGCTACGCTGTTACATATCCACCATGAGAGTCAGAGCAATATTCTCCCTGTCTCCCACATGGCATGCATATGGAGTCATCCTTGGCTCATCTTACCCTGGTAATGTAAAATAGCCAAGGAGTACAGGCTGGAGGCTGAGAAGAAACATGTTCAGGCACATATGGGTTGAACAGCCAAGAGAAGTGGGGAGGGATGGAAATGTACCCTAATAGTAAGCAAAAAACTATCCATCTCTGCTTTGGTACTGATCTGAGACAGGGAAGACTACTGTGCTCTTTATTAACAAGCTGCTGCTGTAAAACTTTACACAACTGTTATGACAGTAACACATAAAGATTACTTGACCCACATGATGAAGTATCTGGTTTGGTAATTCATGCTTTAGGCTGTCGCAGAAGAAATGTTACTACATTGTCTAAATCACAATATGATATAGAGGGTGCCAGAAACCTCTCACTTCAGTGAAGCTAATCTCTTAAGAGTGAGCTACAAGTCATCTCACACAAACACCACAGTTTGGACACTACTTAAGCAGGAAAAGGAGGGACAATAACTCTTACTTGAGCTCAGCCTTCAGCTGCTTGATCACTTCAGCCTCCTTCTTTCTTCCATCTTCATGCTTCCCCTTCTCCTTCTCTTTGGACTCTCTCTCCTTCTCAGATTCCTTCTGCTTCTGCTTTTCCCGCTCTCGTTCCTTTTCCTTTTCTTTCTCTTTCTCTCGCTCTCTCTCTTTCTCCTTTTCCTTCTCTCGTTCCCTCTCCCTCTCCCGTCTCTCTCGCTCCCGTTCCTCTTCATCTCGCCTGGCTTTCATTTCATTAACATCTTCAGAAGCAGCTTTGGGGACAGACACTTGGGCAGAAGGATCATCAGGTTCCTGCTTGATCTCTGGAGGTTCCTCCTTTGTGTCTTCAGTGCTGGACTGGGACTGTAAGAGAGCGCTACCACTGCGAGAGCGGATCTGTTATGGAACAGCAAGAAAGAAGACACAGAAGAAAACAAACCATTAAGTTCTTAGCCAGAAATCTACCTTATCTCCCTTCCCTCATCTTCCCAGATCCATGCATGCATGCCTCCTCTATAATTGCTACTACTTTTCATGGACCACTATACAGCCACAAAGGAAGATCATTCAGTTGGTGAGCGGAAGCAGCAGAGTGTAGAGCTCCATTGAAAATCACATTGCGTCCTGCATGATGTAACAGAAAGGCTGACATTGCAGGCAAGGGTGACAGCATTCCCCTGCCTTCTCTTAAGCATTTTCTGCTCTTTTCTGGCATTTCCTCCTCTGATACCTTGCTCAAATCAGATTGGGCCTCTCTCAGTTTGCGCTTGTATCTTAACACCTCTCCCTTCAGCTGGTGGTTGTGATTTTGGAGGCTGCTGATGAGATGACGCATCTCCCGATTAATTGGGCCTACAAAAACAGAAACACAGCTGTAACAAACCACACTTTTGCCATGCTTCTGCAAGGACTTTCATGGAGATGGAGAACAAGCTAAGTGACAATGACAAAGAACCAAAATAAGTTCTCCCACACAACAAAGCAACGCAACACATTTGCAGAAAAAAGTCATGCCAGGTTTACATGCAACTGTAAGTCCTTGCAAATTCCCAGTCCTAATTTCCCTTTAACAACACTTTTTCCCCATGTTCCTAAGGAAAATGTGTCATGCTACAGAAAAATATCTATGATTTAAATGTTACTTTAGAAATAACTTAATTTCCTGTGATGAAATCTGAAAATTACTGTTTTCCTAGCCAGCCTGTCATTCCAGACTTATAAATCAATCCCCCCAAAAGTAATTTTTAATAATGCTAAATGTTCTGTCATAAACGAAATTATTAGCAAAATGTATGTATGCTGCAACACCTGAGCAGAAGTCAGATAACATGGAACTGGCCTCCCATAAAACACATGAAGAGCTTTAGTTTTTTGAGATAAGTACTTGTTCTGGCAGGTCTCTAACAATAACAAGGAATCAAACCAGGTGTTTTACTGCGATGCAGCCTCTAATGGGCACTGGGGGGAAGGGGGAGTTGTTTGTTTGTTTTTAAGCACAGCAGAAAACCTCCATACCTGCTTGTTCATTGGCAGCAAGTGTCTGTTCAAACTCTATCCTCAACATCTCGTATTCTTTGCGGACTTGTGCCAGGGTGTCCTCTAGCTGAATCACCTCTGTGCGTAGTTTCTTGTGAAGGCTGACCTCGTCCCTCTGAGAAGGAAGAAGGGGACAAAACTTGGTGCTGCAACTGGAGTATCTCTCACCTCATTAACACGAGGTAGCAGCACGGATGAATTATTGCCAGCAAGACAAATTTCCTGAGCATTCCCAGAGCCACCCAGACCCAGCAGTGACAGTCAATGGGATGACGATGTTCCCTAGACTGATGGAGCAGAGGTGCTACCTCGATTAGTTCCACCTGGCGCTGGTGTGTGGTGCGTGTGCCATGAAGCAGAGTGCGGGCCTCATCAAGATGTGCCTTCAGCTGGAGACTCTCATTATACAAAACAGAAAATTGGGACTGCATACAGCGATATTCTGGGGTCTCCTTCACAGCCTCTTCCACTGCTCGTCGCAGCTCAACCTAGTCGGGACAAAAGAAAATGCCAAAGGAAGAAAAATTATCTCCTTGTCTTTGGCATCTATTTTGCGTGGTAGGAGAACAGTAAATCAAGCTGCCACAAGCAAAGACAAAAGTAGAACTTCAACAGCATTGCTGTAAAGTTGGTGCAGGTGATATGCTTCAGTAGCAATTTAAAAAGTCTATGCTTTCTCTGGATGCACTAGGCTGTTTCTCCTGCATAGTCACAGGACAAGAGCTTCTGATTCTCAGGTTCTGTAATAGTTTCTTTCAAAGATATTAGCTTGGAAAACATGGTACACCTTTTCAATGGATTTACTGTAAAACCATAATCACCTAAATCAATAAAGACGAACGCATGGAAAAGTATGACAGAAAACTACAGAAAATACATGTCCAAGAAAGCATTACATTAGCTTTCTACAGTAAGAAACATAGCGGATGAAAGGAAATGAGAGAAAGTAGAAGTACAGAATCTGATTTTTCCTTACAAAAAAATGTTAGCAAATGATTGCGACTACCAGCATGGAAACAGACACATATACACACATATAGCTTAACACTAATTAAGAGAAAAAGAAAGTTGTAAGCCAAATGGTATTTCTCTCAAAACAAACTCAGGTGGATAAACAGAATTTAGAGAAGCCTGAAGACAGTTTCTAGAATGTCATCTCTGAAACTTAGGTTTATCAGCTCAGACATTTCTTATAACAGGCTAACCGTCTATTGATCACTAAGATAAAATTTAGCTTACTCTCTAGATCATATACTCACCTACTACAGAGTCACAGCTTTTTGCATTACCACCTTTGACACGTAAGAAACTCATATGCTCTTTCCTATCTATCCATTCTACCACACTGAGAAAGACTTAAGTTCATTAATTCTTTTAAGAGCCTAGCTTTCCCATGCAAGTTCCCCGATTTCTTCAGTTCTCTGGTTCCACTTGCACAGGCCAGGGGGAAAGTGGAAGAGGGGTCAATATTTGTAAAGAGGTCTAGACATCATTAAAATGTGTTGAGTAGATCAGAATGGAAAAGAGGAAATAAGAAACCACTACAATTCCCAATGATGACCACACGGTGTCACTAACGCACTGAACTGCAAGCATAAGCCACATAACTTGCTAAATCCTACCTTGTCCAAAACACAACCCAGCTAAAGAGCAAAGACAGAATATAACAGTATTAATGAGGTTTTCCAGAGACACAATACAGCAAGACAGAGGGCAACCAACCACACAGAACACCTCCATCCTCAAATAGGTACAGATGTCTCACCTTGAGTTTTTCATTCTGTGTTGTTACTTCCTCAAGATCCTGGCGTAGTTCCTCCAACTCATTGAGGCGATTCCCAGCAAGCTCTTTATTCTCTTCCAGCTCTGCATTCATCTCCTCAAACTGTTGGGGATAAATGGCTTGTAAATCCTACTGTTAATGTACCTACTGAGGGTACTAATTAAGTAACTATTTATATAACAGAAATTACAGACTTAACAGTCAGGTAACATTACCAAGTGAGACAGTTTACTTTCTTTGGATCTGTTTCATAAGCAGGAAACTTGCACACAGACAAAATGGCTTGAACAGAGTCACACAGATTTGTGGCAAAGGAGGCATTTAAATTCTGTTCCAATCTACAGCTGTACGCACAAGCACTCCTTGACTTCATTCTTAACCAAGCCTCTGACATTACCTTGCGGGCGTTAATGGTGATTGTGCCCCCATAAAGGCTGCTCCCAGCTCCATACACCTTGTAGCCTTTGGAATTTACCTGCAATAAAGGCAACAGATTTCATCAACACCCAATTAAATGCTAAAACTGTTGACATAGCATATTCAAGATGGTACACTACAGATTCTCACTTCTTACAGCAAAGTACCATAAGGTGATGTCACACATCTCAAAACTACAACCATTTCTGTGGTTTCCAGGCAAAGAGGTTGGTGCTTACCCGTTCCAAAACATCCGCTAAGTGCCGGTTGAGCCTCTGCTCCCTCTTGCGTATCTTGTCAATATCCCACTGAAGGTCGTCAATCATAGTTTCCAGAACAGACACCCGAGATTCTGCTGTCTCTACTCTCTCTTGCAGCTTGGAGAACTGCAATAAAAGAGTGTTTCAGCCAGCATATTGAATAGAATCAATATTTTCTGAGACTGGTCAGTATTAATTTTTCTCTTATTCGTCATACTCTGGATTCATATGCTTTCTACCTGCCTTTTGCTGTGGTGATAGACTGCTCATGAGCTGTCCTGAATTTTACATTGGCTGAATCCCAACACAGTAATGATAATAAGACAAAACTGAAAATGGGAAGACGGCAAGAAGTTGGTAATATCTGGCAGAGTACAGAGGCAGCCACCTCACCTTAGTCGAAGGCACTTTTTTTAAAAATCTTTTTCATTGAGATGTTCATCTACTCTGCAGACCACTGAAGTCCTTGAGGTCTAACATCATGCAAGGCCACTGTTAACACACACAGTTATTAAAGGAACTGAAACCTCTGAAATAAATACTGCCAATAATGTGAATTCCTTAATGACTGGGATCATCTTGCAATTAATGTCGTTACACTGTCATATGTGACCCAGAGAAACCAAAGAAATTTGAAATGACAAGGATGTCACGTCAAGTGTCTCAGTTGTTTACACAACCACCGTAGCATCACCTTACGACTTCCTCTGCTACGTTTTCTTTAAAAATTAAATCCATTCAACTCACCGGTCTAGTTAGACTCTTTCATTCAGTGATGTAACAAGCAAATCAACCTGAATCACACAGAAAATCTATGTACAGTTCTCCACAAAAACAACCGTTTCCATAACCCTTGTTCAGAAGGCAACTTTTAAATCCTGTTGCTCTTGTCCCTCTCCAAGGCAATAACCTGCTTTCCAAACTATGGTAACCACAAACTATTCTAAGCAGGACCTCAAAGCAGATTTCTTTTTCTCTCTTTTTTTTACCTCCTGAGACATGATTCGGTGCTTCTCCTGAAGAACATCAGCCAGCTCCTGCAGCCGTCCGTTTTCATGTGACAGGTAGGTATTAAGCTCCAGGACTGCTTCTTCCATCAGTGAAATATCTGAAAGATGCATAAAGAAAAGGAAATGAACAAGAAATCAAGGAAGGCTCTTTTTAATTCCTAAACCGCAAAGAGAAAAAAAGAAAACAGAAAAGGAAATTTCTGGGTTTATCTTCTGCTTACTGTATCTCTCCAGCAGGTGGTTCTCAAGGGTCTGATCTTCAGCCACACAGAGCTTTGAATTGCACTCACTAAGCAAAAGGCAGTTTAGCATGCTATACGTTCCTGATTGCAATTTACTGTCCCGTAATGTCAGGGATCATTCAGTATCAACATGCCCTCGTAACCCAGTGACAGCCTAATGCAGGTCAAATTCATGCATAAACCTGCTACAACAGGTGGCCTAAGCTAATATATCAAATGACAATTACAGCAACTGAGTACAGGCTCACATCGCACTAACGCAAATACTACTACAGAGATTAAGACTGACAACAAAAGCCAGTAACGCTTTGCTACACCAATGATATACCTGCCAGCGGTCCTTGATCAGAGCATATAAAACACTACGGACAAGGCGGCAAACCAAGGATGAGTTGATATTCCACCTAAATTTTCATTCGAAAGATAAAATTCTAACCTTAATCTAATGAAGTTTCTCAGAGAGTTGTCTGAGTGTAAATTGAATCTGCTACATTAATTTTCAGAAGCTAGTGATTCAGCTTCCTGCTGCAGAGCTCTGTGTTCAAAACAGACACCTACACCAGGCATACCAAGACATTAGATAGCTACCGTTTTGCTCAAAACTCAAGAGGAAACTGAGGAGCTGGTCATTCCTACACCTTTTACTAAAGTGCAAGTGAGGAGTCCAATATCAGTTTGCAACACTGATTTCACTTCTTCACTTGTAAGCGTGAAGCCTTTTACTCAGTGGCTAAGGATAGGTGGGTGACAAGGTTGAACAGTAATCTGTAACTTTTCAGGTGCACGAACACGCTACAGGCAGAAGCAAGCCTTTCCTTAGCCCAATACCCTGGGCAGAGTTCTCAGGTTTCAAATTTAGAGGCATTTATAATACACTTACAGCATATAATACTAGTCTTTATTACAGGTTTTGGTTATTGAGAGTTTAGAAAGCTAAGCCAATTTATTTGGGAAAATAAATGAGCACAAGGACTAGGCTTTAACGCTTACAGTGCAGAATCATGTCTAAGCTGTGGGTAGATGAGGCTCCTTGAGTATCAGCCACCATGGTCATACCTCCACTATTCAGCTTGTGGGACAGCACATCCACTTTCTCCTGCAGCTTGTCATACATTGTCACAATCTGGGCCACAGCACGGCGGGAGGACTCTACACGCTCCTGCAGCTGAGATTCTATCTCCTCACTAGTGCTGCTGGCTAGAGTGGCTAGGAAGGAGAATGCCGGCTCCAGTCCTTCACCTGGGAACAGAAAGAGGTGCAAAAAGTAAATGTGCTCTGATAGGCAACATATCGTTAGTCCACAATCAGAAAGCCTCTGTCACCCCTTTAGAAAGGGACATCAATGTTGTCCACAGCTAGAATCCATCTTTTCCACTGTCCCCAGGCAGGTGTCTCACCTCGTTCCCTCTCATCTTTACGCTCCTGATTACTGTCTGAGTCTGGTTCAGGCTCTGGTACCACCAGCGCTTTTCTTTCAGACAAAAGGTCTCCAAGACCTTGGTCCAAGTCGAAGCGTTTAAGGATGATGCGGATATTTTCATCAAACTGAATGATGGGGCAGGCAAGACAAGACAAAGAAAGGATGTGAATAAAAGCAGTGCAGGGAAACAGAAGAAGAGGCAAGAGAGCAGTGTATCCAAAAATCACAAAGCATGTTACTAACCTGATTCCAGTATCGATTGATAATCAGCAGAGAGGCATCATCGGTGGCCTGCCGACGCTCCAACTTCTCAATGTGCTCCCGTAGCTCATCTTCAATGGCTTGCCGCTGGTCCAGCATCTCTGCTAGTTTCCGGTTCTTGGTCTGTAGGGTCCGGATGTCCATCTCCTCCTGTGCAGAAGCACAAGTCAGAGCACATTCCACAGAAGCCAAATCACTGGGCTCATAGAGAAGGCAGAGACAGATTTTTGTTTCCAAATAAAAAAATAAAACAAGAGCCTGAGGGGAGATGTGCAAGGAAGACATACCGTTGAAGAAACGCCACCAAGCTTAATGGTCTCCACTGTGGTCCCTGAGTCTTCGACCCCTGCCTTCTTCTCAGGAGGTGCAGAGGGGCCAGGCTCTCCAGCTGTCCGTTTATTGCCAATTCCAGACATGGCGGCTGAAGATATACACTACCACCTTCTTTAAGTTCTTCCTGAAAATTAAAGAACACTATTAAGAAAACCCAGCAAACACACACACAAGCAACTCAATTTAGGGTTTTTAACATACGTATCCATCATGGTAACAAGACGCCCAACACAGTACAGACCACATAACTCAAAAGGTTTTGGAAAATACTGGTCAAACGTTAAGTCTTAAAAGACACCACTGGGATTTGCACTGAAAACTGCATGTTGGTGAGAAAAAAAAAATCCACTGCTCTGTAATGTTAAAATAGAAGCACTGTACCTTATCACTCTCTTTGGAAAAAATCTTCATGCAGGTTCAGTCTCTGCTTTTTTGATCGCTCCCTCTGTATTAATAAAAATGATCTGGGTTAGACTTCAACAAGTCAGGCACCAGTTCACTTCATATCAACAAAACTGTTCCTACTATATCAACATCCAAAGTAGTTAAAGCCAAGGGCAACAACACCTTGAAGATGAGCCCTGTAAGAGCCTAGAGATATTACAAATCCTATGGAACTGAACAGCAATCCCGATCCAAGGTTTGTAAAGACCCACGTGAAGAGTTTTCCTGCGTATCAGGACAGACACAGACATGCTTGAAGAGCATTTATCCCCAAGTTAATGCAATCTGAAAAGCTCTGGACTACTAGTTACTGAATCACAGAATAGTTGAGACTGGAAGGGATCTCTGGAGATCACCTGCTCAGTGCTCCTGAATAAAGCAGGGTCAGCCAGCACAGGTCACCAAGGGCCTTGTCCAGTCAGCTTTTGAGTATCTCCAGAGATAGAAACTCTGCAATGTCTCTGGGCAACCTATCCCAGTACTTGATGATCCTCAGCATCAAAACTGGTTTGAACCATATACTTCTTGCAGTTCCCGACAATATTATCTAGTAAAATAACAAATGCCTCCTTAAAAGGTTTCTAAAACAAATATAGCGGCTAGTGCTGGAAAATGAAAACAATTACATCTTCATTAGACATAAGAAGTATCCTTCTCCCATACTCACTGATGCTATGCCAAACCAATCTGCAGATCACTCCCTACCCCTAAACTAAGTGAAACCCAGAAGTAAATGAAATGCACACCACACAAGTAAGATTTATATTGTTCAGTTTAAATCTATAATGGCATTTACAGTTAAGCTAAGGGTTACAAACTGAACCTGCCAGTTCTTATGTATTTGCTTTACTTGACTAGTTCTATTGAAAGTAATAAAGCTGCTGTATTTTTAAGATTAAGCTGGTACACTGCGTTGACCAATCTTATCGCTTAACAAGCATTTCAGCTTGGCATTGCCCTTTATCATATGGAAAATAATATAAAGATTATTTTAAATCACAGAATCATAGAACGGTTTAGGTTGGAAGGGACCTTAAAGATCACCTAGTTCCAACGCCCCTGCCCTGGGCAAGGGCATCTCCCACCAGACCAGGTTGCTCAAAGGCCCATCCAATCTGGCCTTGAACACCTCCAAGGATGGGGCATCCACGACTTCTCTGGGCAACCTGTGCCAGTGTCTCACCACCCTCAGAGTGAAAAATTTCTCCCTGATAGATAATCTAAATCTACCCTCTTCTGGTTTGAAGCCATTACTCTTTGTCTTCATCACTGCCCTCCCCATCTCTACAGGCCCTTGCAAAAAGTCCCTCTCCAGCTTTCTTGTAGGCCCTCTTCAGATAGTGGAAGGCTGTCAGGTCTCCCCGGAGCCTTCTCTTCTCCAGGCTGAACAACCCCAACTCTCTCAGCCTGTCCTCACAGGAGAGGTGCTCCAGCCCCCTGGTAATCTTCATGGCCCTCAATGAGCTACTGAAACAGAACATATAGCATTCCTGTAACCTGTCTTTTAACATAAGTATTAAATAAATCTCAAAATTTAAAAATAAACAAAGACAACTTCCACTTAACCACTTTCCTCCTTTTAACAATGGGCAATGATTTTAGCTAGAATGACTAGGCCATTGGGGGGCAGTGGGGGGAGCAGCTGTCACTAAAAACATCCGCCACATATCAGTCCAGCGAATCACCAGTGGCTACTGCCTTTCAGATTTTCTGTCCACAGACAAAATATTTCTTCCACTGCCTCCTGACATCATTCCTCACAGCCCTAGCTCCCCCTCTCCCCACTATTCACTTCCTCACATGCTGTATGGCAGGACCTGTACCACTAATTCTTCATGACCGTAGACCTCTTTCCTTTACGAGCTCAACCTTACCCTCCATCCCAGGCTATTCACATTCTTCTCTCTCCAAATAGATCACGCTGACTCATCAAAGATTGACTGTCCTCCCCTAGCAGGGACTCAGCTTCATCTTAATCTCTCTCTTATGGTTAAAACCCTGTTACACAGACACCAAAATACCCCTCCACTGGGCCCTCCCCACACCTAACACTGGCAGGATGTCATCAACTCTGACCACCATCAATCACCTGCAGAGAGCAAACTTCCCAGGTCTAGCACTCAGCCACTCATCTACAACCTGTACCCACCAACCA
>VZSZ01002484.1:114977-128088 GCA_013398815.1 Ibidorhyncha struthersii
TGAGTCACTCCACAGAGGTAAAAGTTTGTCTCTCAAATATGTGCTAGGCTAAGAGAGGAGATTTGGCTTTGATTCTTGGCTATGACCCAAGTCTTACTATGTCACTGTGACCAGATAGTGGTATCTAAGTTCTCTGCCTTCAACAGAAACAGATTTCCACACATCCTGTATCCACATTGCCTGTTACGAGTTTCAAGCACAGTTACAAACACAACAAAGTCCTATCTAGCTAAGCCAGATCAGAGCTCCTACATGATGAAAAGGCCTTAGGGGCACTTTGCTGGAAACCGACTTTAGCTCATCTTTCATCAACCTCCCATGACAATTCTGTGATACCACCACCCGAGGGACTCCTGAGGGGCCTTTTATTTTGGCTTACTCAGTGACCAGCCCCCAGCTTTCCATTTTCTTAAATCATGGTCTTAATCATCTTTGTTATTCCTCTCTAGGTTTGGACAAATTGTGCAGGTTTGGCAAGCACTGCCCTGATGATACCTTGCAGTCCAGGGAGGATGCATCGCAAGTGAAGGAATGAGGGCATGAATGGAGCAGGAGCCATGTTACACCAAGCCTGGCAGCTCTATGGGAGGTGGTGCCGTTGGTCCAGTCCTTTTATCCATCTCCTTGCACTGACTGTGGTGACATTCGGTGTGCTTGCACCTTTGATTTGCCACCGGCTCCTCCACTCTTACTTCTATTTGCGGCGCTGGCACCTGAACCCCATGAGCCAGGAATTCCTGGAGCAGAACCAGCAGGATGGTCAGGCTGCCCTCCATTACTTTGAGAAGCTGCAGATACCAAACACCTCCGAGGCCTCTGGCAGTGATGCCTTCAAGCCCTTGCTGCTCATCACCATTATCACTGTGCAGAGGCGGAATGATTTCCACTATGTCTTGCAAGTAGCCTCCCACTTCCACCGCCTCCTCCAGAAATGTGGTGCACGTTGCCAGAGGCACCGCATCCTCCTCTGTAATGTGGAGTCAGACCCCAGTAGCCATCAGGATGTCAAGCTGCTGAGCAGCTTCTTTCCTATGGTCAGTCGTGATAAAACTGGGGAGAACCCTGACCCCAGAGTGAACCAGTTTGAGAAGGAGAAGCAGGACTACGTCTTCTGCCTTGAGCAGTCACTGTTGGCATACAACCCAGAATACATTCTCATAGTAGAAGATGATGCTGTGCCAGAGGAGGAGATATTCACTGTCTTGCAGCACCTCTTGTTGGCCCGGTTCTCCAAACCATACCTCAGAGATGCACTCTACTTCAAGCTTTACCATCCTGAGAGGCTTCAGCGCTATGTCAACCCTGAACCCATGAGAATCCTCGAATGGCTAGGTCTAGGCATGTTTCTGGGGCCCGTGCTGAACTGTGTGTACTCCTGGGCAACTGGGCGCCCCAGCCTCAGTTGGCCCATTGTCTTGTTCTTTGCTTTGTACAGTATGGCTCTGTCAGAGCTGGTGGGACGACATTACATGCTGGAGCTGCGCCGGCTGGCCCCCACTCTGTATAATATCGTGCCGGTCACCGAGTGCTGCACACCTGCCATGCTTTTCTCCGCTCCTTCTGCCCACCGTGCCTTAGGTTACCTGAAGGGGCTGCACTGCCGCCAGGGTTTTGCTAAGGATATTGCTCTCTACTCGCTGCTGCGCAGTAAAGGGGAGAATGCCTATGTGGTGGAACCAAACCTGGTCCGGCACGTGGGAATGTATTCCAGCCTTCGGCTAAACGACAACCCAAAACTGCTGTGATCTGTTCATGTCTTTCCAGACACAAAGCCCAGAGAACTTGCCACTGGGCAGAAAGACAGTGTGCAAACTCAGGTGTTGTGCTGTTCACACTGGGCATCCTGTGCCTCCAGGTGGACAAAGAATAACTCTCTCTAAAAAAAGAAAGTTTCTTAAAAAATAAACTTATGTACATGCAGATCCTATTTAATATGTACTTGGAACTAACTAACATGCACCACGTGGGAGGGGACTGGAGGAGTCCAGCAGAGGGTTGTGGATTGTCTACTACTCTTAATCATTCTTAGGGAAGAACTGTCACACCAATATAAATGGCTACACTGCCTAATCTCCTTTACGTTGCTTACAGAAATCTTCGCCTTCAGGCAACAGAAATGTTGGACAAAGTGAATGTTTCAAATTTAAGCTAGTGAGGAGGAAAAGCATTTATTTTTCCATCCTTACTAAGATCTGGTCTCTGACCCGCCTGTTTCAAAGCTGTGGTTTTGAGCGGATCTTTCAAAAGCAACACGTGAACTTTCTCACAAATTTAGCCTGGATTCCTCAAATTTTATGCAGCCTCTATTTGTTACTGTCTCCCCCTACAGATCCTACCTGCACCTCCACCCTCCCCACTCCTTTTTCTTAGAACAGAAGCTCTTAAAAACAAAGTCTCTGCTGCTTTGTTAAAGGTCACCTCTGAATGTAGTAATAGGACAATAGAATAACAGCCATTGATGTGGCACGGCCAGGTCACAGATCTATGTATTCATTGCTACATTATAGACATTATAAGCAATATAGGATGACTACCACGTTGGTTGGTATCATCACTAGTTGTAGTGGATCCAGGTCGTTAAGAGTCCTTATCAGTTGCTGATTGGACTTAGACGTTCAGCATGAATTTACCCTGACTTCCTGTCAGCACAGAGGCAAAGGAAAGATTAGACCAGGTGCTGCTATTGTGCGGGATCCTTGTTTCGTTTTGGAGGTGTGTTTCACAGCTCAGCTTAAGTGATTCATTCACTGCTCCCGGCAGCAAGCAAAATACCCATAGGAAACAAAGCTAGCTGTTCATAAAAACAAGCAACAATAGCACAACACATCAAGGGGCTGCTCTGATACTGACCCATTAACTTAATGTACTCCGGTGGTTAGGCATCTGGGATAGGTACTTTGTACCTCAGCTGTGGGCACAGTTAAATATAAAACCATGCAGATCACAGAGATCTCATACAGAATTAAAACTGGCACCAAAATGTTTATGTCTATTGAAAAGCCCACCTTGACTTTAGTGGGCTTTGAATCAAACTCACTTGTATGTGGAGTTTGGTTGCGCTATTTTTGAAACCATATTCCTAGCTTTGGAATGAACTAAGTACAGTATTTTTGTCAAGTTTTGGTCAGCGGGTGTTTATTTTTTTGGTTTTGGTGAAGGAAGAGCTCTACTTTGAATTTTGTTTCCCCTAGTCTCTCCCAGGTGATTTATGCCTTAAGCTCTTAACAAGTCTGGTTGTAGACGTGAAAGACTTCAAACTCCTGAGAGATGAAAACAAAGAAAGTTGCAAACCTCCAGCTGTCAGCACGTGATGGGTATCAATTACACAACGCAAATGCATAATGCAAGTTAGCCGATTAGAAACGGCTTCACAACACAAAGCAGTGCTTTGCTCTCGTAGTAATCAGCTGGGATACTTTCCTAACACCTTTGGAAATCAGATGTGAGTAAAAACTGCTTGTGGATTCCACGTCACTGCAAAGGCAAAGCACCTTTCCTCTCCGAGGACACAGGAAAAACTGCACAGGCAGAACCACAATTTATTCCCAGCTGCTGAAAACCCTAAAGATACCAGAGTGGTCATACAGTGGCAGGTGGGCAAACCTATTCTCAGGCTTTACTGTAACATGGTTAAGATGGCAAGACTCAGGTTTCATTGTATATTTATTCCACTAAGTGCCTGCATGCCTGAGGTAATAATGTTTGTTTGTTTATGCATCTTCAGCTGTGAATGTTTTTGTGTGGTGTGCTTTTTCTCTTCACTCTTTTACTATCTTCCTACTATACAAATCCAGGACAATGCCCTCTTCTTTTCATGAGGGTCCATTCATACTTATTCTTGCAAAGAAAATCTCACAGCAAGGTACAATAAATGGGACAGGGAAAGGAAAAAGGAGCACAGAAAAAAAGAAAGAAACCTGAGAAAAGAAACCAACTAACTATATGCAGTTAATAAATGTTTTGCTGTGGGAAATGATTTATCTGTTTGTCTCAAAAGTTACTTTTCTTGTTTGCCCAGTACTACTTTATTTGTCATCCCAGAAGTCCAGGGGAAGTCAATAATTTCAATGAGCTTCACAGCTGAAAATTAAGAACATGAATTTGAGGCATCCCTTCTAAACTAGAAGACAATTTTTAGGGCATAAGAGATGAGAGAAGTTGATTGGGAGAACAAACAGTATGCAGAGGCCCTACAACTTGAACCTGCCAGTGAGAGAATTTCAGATAAACCTGATGAGAATGAACTCTTTTGTGCAAGCAGCAGGTTAATAAATTCTTCAAGTCCTTCTGGAATAATTTCCTTAAGTGCCAAATTCACCTTTACAACACAGGTGCTTCTTTTGCTGAGCCTGTTGGGGGCTATTTCTGAGTTACTCAGGTACTTGCTCAGCACCCACCATGCCAATGTGGCATCTCAGGTGAGCGTTCCTTCTTCTGACGCCTCTGAACTTTCACAAGTAGATTGATTTTTGTTTGTTTTCTGTGCCACATGTTTTAGTAGAAATGACAAGTCACAGAAGTATACTTCACCCTTGGAACAGAAAATAGGAGGTTACTGTGAGTTCTTAAGCCCTGTTGGATTTTGTTCCACAGTTTGGGCTAAAAATGCAGTCTCAAACACACAAGCCTTTTCCCTCACTTTTCTAGCAAGGGAGCAGAGCTGAGTTGCTGTATCTCAGGCTACGTAAATTCAAGGCTTAGCATCAACTCCTTGAAACATGGCCTTAAGAGTTTGGTTTTATTCACATTAAAACAAACTTCATGACTATTTTGGAAACAAATAATACGGATTTTCTTGGGTATTGGTTCATTCCCAGTAGTTTGGAGATTATTTTTCAACGCAGCAACTACTGCTTGCACAAAAGAATTCTTTTTTGATGGGCCAGACAGCTGGACTCAAGACATTATTGTCTGAGACAATTCAGGGGAAGTTATTCAATTAAACAAAAACTACCTTTGTTTTCAAGGTATGTCCAACATGAGGATGATTCCAGCAGAATACAAAGCATAAATTGATAGGTATCTATTAGATAAAAAGCTCAAGAGGATTTTCTAACTATAGTAGGTACCAATGTCTTAGTGAGAAGGCACTGCATTTGAAGAGAGGACGAAAAAGTTCAGTTGTGAGGAGCTGTGAGCTGCCAGACTGGGTATTTCAACAGCAGTTTGGCCGGATGCAGGGTGAATAACTTTTTTTTCTAAAGATATTTACAAGCAAACTTTCTACCAAATAAACAACCTTTCTATTAAAACTCTATTGTCTGTTCTCTCTGTATGCCACTATTTGTTTTCATGACTGGCAGATCCATCTCTTTCCTTACTATATTTGACTTAGAAAGAAACTTCTGTATTCATGCATCTGCATGGATCTGCATGGATGTAATAATTTGGATCCTACAACAATTCAGGCTGACGAAATCCTCTGAAGGTCCCTGGTCCAACTCCCCACTCAAAGCATGTCTTATTAGACTAGGTTGCTCAGGCCCTTCTCCAATTAAGTACTGAGGCATTTTAATGGGGACCTGAAATAAAATTAAGCTCTGAGTGCTGGTAACCTTAGTATACTTTTGTATACAAAGGCTATAGCTATATATTTCACAAAATAATAAAGGTAATTTTTCTGTGGGAGACAGCTGTAGTTACAAATGCAGTGGCAGTTTCTCTCATGAAGTTAGAGTTTCTTTTTGTATGTTTCCACACCAGTTTCATAGATGTATCCAAATTCAGCAGATGGCAGGGTTCAACATATGGTTCTGAATAATCTTTAGTATAACATACATCTGCCAAAAATGCATATAGAATTAGGTATTCCATGCTCTGTGCTTCTTTACTTCATGTGCCTCTGTTGCTAGAGTAACTTACATTTCCACAAACTATCTGTCCCGACATCTCATCCCTTGAGAGAATCCGCCCCATCAGCCATTTAATTTGTCCACCTATAGGCCAATAGTCAGCAATATCAATGTCCATTTCTAAGACTTTGTTCTGCATGTCAAGATATGAATGCCACATTCCCAGCTGTGTAACCACTAGTGATTTTTAAATGTTGACAAAGAAAAATAGGGTTATATGCTCTTGTCCTGATAGTAAGCCTCTGGCAAGCTATGTATTCTTCATTGCCTACTTTCTCTTTGAATTTCTGCCATGGTGTCCAGTGTTCCTCCTGCAGTGCAGAAAACACATCTACAATGGTCTTTTCAGCAAAATGGTTGACTTCACACATCTGCTGTAGTTATTATTTTGCAAATTGTATGCCAATGTTGACATGCAGCACCTAAGAGTGCTTTTTCTGGGGGACTGCGTGCTGCTTAGATAAACAGGTAGTAAACAATTAAATGTCTCCCTTTATAGCAGCCAGTTGTTTGCCTACTTGCTTCTTCAAAAACTAAATGTCAACAGACAGGCACAGAGACTGGTGTCATTACTGCATTTATCTTCATGTCCTGTTATAGCTATTCTGCACAGCCCAGAAATATTGCCACTGGCAACCTGATTTAAAGTTGTATCCTTGCTTGCTATCCCAACTATTGAAATCACTACAAAGATCTGGGTTTTCATAACAGTAATGTTATGTGCTTGCCTGTTTTTCATTCCAAGTCATGGTGTTTGTCGCAGCCCAGCTTTAAGATGCAAAGAACGAAGAGCAAGAACACCCTCCCTGTGCAATCCCCTCAGTGCTCTTTGTGGGCCTGAGTCAGTTCTGCCCAACACCCTCCATACTCTCCCTCATGTACGTGTCTGCAGACCCTGCTGTGGAGCCAGAAATACAGGTGATTTCTTTCAGTGGGGTTAAAGGCCAGGCTCTCTGCATTGGGGGTGAGGGCTGTAGGTGAATGGGGAAAACAAACCACTTAATAAACAATAGCTCTGATTAGATAGGGATGAACAAGCTGGACTTTGAGACAGTTAAGCAAGACTGCAGGGTACAGAAAACAGGAAACATCCAGCACAGTGTGGAGAGGTGAGGAGGAGGCAGATTCTACACAGCTCAAGTCTGCTCTGGTTAGACTTTAACCCCATCACGCAGGCAGCACTCTCGTGGGGCACACAGAGCCAGGTGTTTTTCATGTGGATGCATATTATACTCAGACATTCTTCCAGCTTGCAGTGTTTTTTTCCATTCCACTTCAAGCCCTTTACAGGCCTGACCACATACAAAATTGCTGATAAGATTAAGAGTACTTAATTCACTGAAGCGCAGAAGGAAGCTTCAACTTTTTCATTTTTCTCTTGGTGACCCTGTAATCTGAAATTGCTTCTTCCCTTTCTTTTTCATCTTTCTTTCTCAGATGTACTACAGTTTGTCTCTCTTCACATTTACTTATTATTTGCATTTGAAATGCTAGTAAGTAATCAAAGGTGAAATAAGTATCAGAATGATACTGCTAGAAACACACAGAAAAAACACAGTCATCAACCTGAAGAACCATAAGCAATTCTAAAATATTTACCTATTGCCTTTAAACCAGGCTTGGCATAGATTTTAAAGTACTTAATTCAGCAACAGCCTTCACTCAAAACTTCAATGCAGAACTGACAGATCCTTTGACAGCAAGGTTGGGTATAACGAGGACAGCAATTGGTGTGCCACGTTTTTGAGAGAAAATGCTAGATGCTTGTGTTTTAACATTAACTATCTCTTTTATAGCTGACCACCATTTTGTGTTTCCATGCTATAAAAGGCACAGCAATGAGCATTTAAGCTCTCTTACTACTCATGCATCATTTGCAGTGATGTTTCAAACAGTGATTTGAATGAGCTATAAAGATTTTTATATTGCAAGACTGTTTATATCAGCTTCATCACTAACAGATAAAAAAGCCATAATCCACACAGAAAAACGTCAATCACTGTATTTAGTTAGATATGTATTTGAGTAATCAATTCTCACACACCCAAAGTCTCAAAAAATAGTAATGCTTCCTCTATTAAAAGATTTTTCTTTTCACTGAAAAAGTGGATCAGCAATCACTGCAATATTGTGTAAAATTATTTTTAAGAATACCAATAACTAAGAGTACTTGTTCTTTAGCTCAGCTGCCCTCCCTTCCCATTCTCCCAGTCCTTATCCTCAGCCTGGGATCTTTGCAGTGCTTCCCCCTTCCCATGCCAGAGGCAGATGGGGATGAGGAACCCTAGGGAGGCAGAGAAGAGCTGGTGCTTCCTTAGAAACTGAACTCCCACAGAAAACCTTCCCGCACAGCCAGCCCTGCAAGCTGCAGGTGAAGACAAACCCCACGTACTACTAAGATGGGCAGCAACACAAACAGCAGTGGATGCTACAAAAGGGCATCTGTTTCACGCCGTTACTGAGCCACTTTGTCACAAAGTTGTTATCTGTATCCCTCAACATTCATCTGTGTGATCTCTGCCTCTCTTTGCCCCCTGCCTCCTGTTTTCCTGAAGACCCCAAATCTGCTTCCTGACCTGTGTCCTTATTCATCCGAACACACCTTCCATCAGGGCTTTGGTGTTCCTCTCACTCCATGTCCACCAAAGATGTCCTAGTCGACCAGTATTATCAAAGTCATGCTGTCCATGGCCACAAATTCAATCTACATCAAAGTAATGTCTAGATGTAGCCACCTCTACCAAGGGTGCTCACATCAGCAGACAGCCTCTTGCTAGCTACGGCCCTATGGCTGCATCATGTTACTCTGAAAAAGGCTTAAACAAAAAAAGGAAACCATTCCAAAATTAGCTCGGTCGCTGGAAAGCTGAGAGAGTTGAAAATACTACAAGTTCAAACACTAACTCAATGAAACAGGATTACAACCTGGATAATGCAACAATTTTGCCATTAGAATATTATTATATTAGAATAATTAGTACAGGCAATATTTTGATATTTTTTATGGGGCACATTAGTTGCTTGGTTGAATGCAAGTACATTGCATTCCCTGCATGATGCAAACTTATTTCTCTTAGCATTTAAAGATACATGATACCACTCTAACCTAATTATTAGAGGTATAAGTATCCCCAAACTATGATTACATAGCTGTGATGATGAAAGTTGGTACTCTTTTCCAGTGTCTTTTTAATATCACTGTACTCCTAATTTTTGCACAGCATGATCAGCGTCATGGTTCTGCATGTTAATAGTACTGAACCTTACAGTGATATTATCTAGCATAATTGCTTATTCCATATTCTTGCCTGAAAAGGCTCCCATTCCTAAATTAAGTGAACAAGTTAACCATCATGTCATTCACTTTTTTCTCCTCAGTCCTCAGAATCTCTGGTAGGACCTGTAATCCTAGTGCTTGAAGTGCTGGATATTGGCTTAGAAGGACTAGAAATACTAGCCATTACCCATCTGGAAATATATATACACGCACACACACACACACTTCTGAAAGAGTTAAGAATGCAAGGTGGGCTGCAGAGGATTATCTAAAGCAGTTTCTAAATGTCGGACACTATTTTTTTCAAGACGACTTCCCCAGCTCTTCTCTAATAGTCTGTCAGACCATATCACAGATGACACTGGGAAAGAAATACTTTCAAGTACTTTCCTAACTGCCACAGCTTCTAACCAAACCAGGAATGACGGGACTGAAGCTCTGATTTTCCCTGTGGCCCTGAGGAAGACCATCAGTATGACACCTTCTTGGTCTCAAGAGGATTGTAGATAATATATTTCATTAAAAATATTTTTAATCCATGCTAGATGCCTCTGTTTGTGGTGGAGAAACTTTAATACACCGTGGGGTTCATATTTCTGCTAGGATGGGAGAAATGGAATATAAAGCAAACATTGTAAAGCAGGGAAGGCTTCATGTCCATCTTATGTGCCACAGCATTCTTCAGCAAAAAGGTATGGATTGGGAAGGAGAATGTTAAAGAAAACAAAACAACACAAACACAAGGCCTTCCATTAGACAGTATCCTCAACTTTTTCAGGGTTTCTCTGCAGACTGTCATGGAGTACTACTACTGGCAGCACGTAAGCTGTTAAGATTTCCCACAGGCACTGACCTTGGCATGCAGCTCTAGAAAAGACAGGCTCAAGGATGAAGTGCCCTAATGAGGACAGTGTTGCTCAGTGAGAGGCGAAATCAGATGTCTCCCTGTGTCCATGTAAAGGCTAAAGGTATCACTACATAAGCCAAACAAATGGAGAAACTACGTCATTCTCCAGGCAAACACTGGATCTTTGTGGTAAAGACATACTAATGTCCAAGGCCGCAGAGCATGTTGTTGCTGAGGGCATTATGTTTGCTTAACAGTCCCTGTGCTGCACTTCTCTCCAGGACTACTGACCTGCTGTGTGAGGGGGGAATAAAAAATCAAGCCTATCTACTTGGATTTGGTGAATACCTATGGTGTGATATCATATAAACTGGAACTATACCGCTTATAGAGCATTAGCACTTTTCACAGAAAAAATTTGCTAAGCAACTGATGTCATTGTAATATGGGTAGGTAATTCACAGGGATTTTGGTGGAAAAAATTGGCTTGCACTTGTGCACCTCAATGTGGGCATATTTCTTCTGATAACCACCATTGTCACACACACACACTGCATTAAACGGAATCAGAACTTGCAGTTTCATTCACCGTGATACTGTAGCATTGCATTTTGCTTTTCCATATACTAATTGGAAAGGGAAAATATGCTAAATTTCCAAGTGAGGAAAATCATTGTAGCACCTAGGAAAGCCACTGAGGTGACAGTAACTCATGTCAGTTAAGGATCTGTTGCGTTGTTTCTGCATTTTGTTTTCTACTCTTCCTTCCTGCACTGTGTAATTTTCTAAGTATAAGCTTCCAGAAGATCTAACCCTAAATTGAAAGTTATGCCCAAGATCCCTGCAAACAATTGCCATGGTTCCTCTTGTAGGTCTTTTCAGTCTGTTTTACAAAGAGGAGGAATAATTTGAAATAACTGGAAAACATCTCAGTTTCACCGTATCACGAATGGCCTTATAGAGGGGAGGGGAAAGGGGAGGAACACTGGGAACGAGACTAGGTCCCGTTGGTTGTGTGTGGTTATGGTCTGACAACCAATGACCGATCTTGAGCAATGACACCTCCCCAAACAGCCTGGGAGGAGGGAGAATGAAGGAGTGGAGAAAAAAAAAAAAAGCTGTCAAGAATAAAAAAGCTGTCAAGAATTTTATAAAAGTTAGTGATTAGAAGGACCAGGTCTCTTCGCCTGCAACCACCTCAGCAGAAGCTTGTAGCAGCAGAGGCACTGTCCACAAACAAGTAAGTATAATAATTTCATTTCTAAACTGTAAAGGTTTTATATATATATCAGCAGCTGAGACAAAATGTGTTTATCTAAAGTGGGCCTGGGGAGTTGTTTTTGGTTTTGTTCTTATTTTTTTGTTCCAGGAACAGCTTGCAAGAAATAAGCACTCAGCTGTTCCGCAGTGATCTTCCAATGTGACCCATTTGCTGCTAACACTGGCTTTCTAACTTAGCTTAGTCACTCAGAACTCCTGGAGTAAGTGAATCCTTAGTCTAAGGAGACTAGAGCAATAACATACCTGCATTGTTTTCTTACTGCTTTGTTTTGTATGTGTTTGTTTATGCTTGTGGAGTGCATAAATTTATCTTTTGCAAGGAGATGGGAGAATCACTGGAGAACGCAGCTGCTTCTGACAAACACCAATACTGACGGAAGTGTAATTATGTATGTTCATTGTGCAGCTTCTTCTGAAGTATTAGTGCAATAGTGCGGCTAAGATTCTTCGGTGGGGGGATGTAAGGTAGTCTGCAGCGCAGGAAACTAAAAACTGCTCTTGCGTTAGCCTGTAACCTTTCAAGTTGTGAACAGCCAGCTTCAGCAAATTGCTGAACAAACTCAAATCTCACAGAGTCTGTGATCCTCCATCACTTTCTCAACTATCCCATGTGCCTGGCACCCAAAACTATTCAGCCCATCTGAAACCATGACTACCACTTCCCCTAGCCTCCCCTGCTGGCATTACAAGACTTGAATTCCTGTGCAAGCCTGACACCATTTTTTTACCTTCTCTGAGAAGAGCCCAGCCCTGAGACAGAAGCAGTTTCACCCTAATGACCACACTTACTTCCAAGAAACCATTTTTTTGCCACCTCCACCATCTCTAGCCATTGTGCACACTCCAGGAGTGCTTTGCACTGACTGCAGAGGCCAGGTCCCTGAATATATAACCTCCTTTCATACTTGCTAGAGGGATGAAATAGGGGTACATTTGCTCAGGGCTTGAGTATAGCTCTGAGGCTAATGTGGGAATGAGGAAAGTGAACTGCAGGTCTCGCATACTCCCATAGACTTCAGATAGGATATTGAAGCAAGATCCCTAGACAGAGCGTGGAGATGGAAAAAACCCTTGTTCTCACCCTCATAAGAGAGAGCAAAAAACAACCAGGCAATTTACCATCATATACCATCATAGGCCCCAAAGGACCTATCAAGGTTGTGAAACTACTATGTCAATCAAAAAAATCTGCTGTTTTTTCTAGGTGACAGAAGTCTGAATATCTCTTTTGTCCCATACCCGTGACTCACTTTTTAGAACCCAGAAATGAAACATTTTGCTCTACTGAAACCTTCACTCCCACTGCAAAGATGAAGGGAGAAACATCCTATTATTCCCTCAGAGCTCCTTCATACATACAGGAGGCACCACTGCCACTTCCGCTCCCTAAAGCAAGTATTCACACAGAATCACGGGGTAATTCAGCCTGAAAGGGACATTAGGAGGTCTGTAGTCCAACCTCCTGCTCAAAGCAAGGTCAGACCAGGCTGCTCACGGCTTTCAGGTGGGTTTTGACAAGGATGGAGACACCACAGCCTCTCTGTCAACCTGCTCCACTGCTTGGCCATCCCAACAGTGAAAAAAAATAATTCTTCATATCCAGTCCAAATCTCTCTAGTTTCAGCTTATGCCTGTTCTGTCTTACTCTCCCATCACATGCTGCTGTGAAAAGCCTGGCTCTGCCCCTTCGATCACTACTATGTAGGTATTAGGGGTTGCTGAGACGTGCCCCCAAAGCCATCTCTGCCCCCAAAGCTATCTCTGCTCAAGGCTGAACTAGACCCAGCTCTGCAGCCCGCTCCTTGCAGCGCAAGTGCCTCAGACCCCCAACCTTCTCAGTGGCATCTGCTGAAC
>VZSZ01002484.1:143533-156993 GCA_013398815.1 Ibidorhyncha struthersii
TTCTGACTTGCCAAAGCCCCTCAGTGAAAACTACACTGCTGGGGCAAAACTGGCTTCTTGGTTCTGCCAATCTGAATGCCAAGTAATGCCACTCCACTGAAGAAGTGGTGTCGCTTTTCCTTTGCACCAGTGTTACTAGTTACCCCACAAATCTATGATGAAGTTATGAAACACTTAAAGCGCAGCCTCAGCTCCACAGTGGTGGCTGTATATCCCCATAGTCAATTCCTGAAGCCAGGTTTCACTGGGAGCTTCAGCTGGGCATCGGGGAGGAACGGAGATCTAGGGAGATGATATAGTCAGCTCACATGCTATCAGCTACTACTATAAATTTTCATGTCCAGTCTGTCTATATTGCAGACTGAGTATGTTGTTTTAGTTATTCTTCAATAACTAGCACAATCACCCACACCAGAACAATCAGGCTTTGATTCAGTGAGATGCTTAAGGACATACTTCAAGTCTGCCAAGGAGTCTGGAAACTGGGTGGCTAACTGATGTCCATAATGCCAAGGAACGCTTAAGTAGCTCACTGAATCAAGGATGGAAGTTTATTACTTGTTGATAGTATCATTCGGGTTGGATTCCTGATCACCATTATTTTAATCTGAATTAAATATATGCAATCACTTCAGATCTACTCTGAGCTTACTCCGATCAGAACCTGACCTACTGGCAGAAGCACTTCTTATGGTAAGAAAAGGTAAAAGTGATTTTATTTTTTTCAAGAGATATAAATTCAAAAATGAAAAAAAAGAATTGTGTACAAATATCACATAACAACATCAACAATTCCATAGATGTAGTTCCTCAGTGCACACTTTAAACATGAAAAGGTTTTTTTTGTTTGTTTTTCCGTTTTGCTTTTAAATTCTGGCATAATAATATTAAAGCTGACAAAAAATCAGGGCAAGCTACATCACTTCCTCATACAAAAAAAGTACAAAACATTAGCCTCTAACTAGACATAACATAATACTGGTCATCACAGTTAGACATTTAGTAACTGTGTGTCTTGGAGTATTGTACTGGAGGGTAATAAAAAATAGCTTCTGTTGCCAGTCTTCCATCTCAGGTTACTTCAGTCATAGAGGCAGAGTGATTCTGGAAAGAGGAAAAGGCAAATGTGAACATTTGTATATGGATATATAGCAACACAGAAGTCCTCTTTAGGTGGAAACAGTGCTGATTCAACCTTCTTGGAAGCCAATGTCTGGGACTTGGGCCCCTCACTACAAGGAAGACATTGAGGTGCTGGAGCATGTCCAGAGAAGGGCAACAAAGCTGGTGAGGAGTCTGGGGGACAAGTCTTATGAGGAGAGGCTGAGGGAACTGGGGCTGTTTAGCCTGGAGAAGAAGAGGCTGAGGGGAGACCTTATTACTCTCTACAGCTACCTGAAAGGAGGTTAGAGTGAGGTGGGGGTCAGTCTGTTCTCCCAAGTAACAAGCAATAGGACAAGAGGAAATGTCCTCAAGTTATGCCAGGGGAGGTTTAGATTGGATATTAAGAAAAAGTTCTTCACCAAAAGGGTTGTTAAAGCATTGGAACAGGCTGCCCAGGGAAGTGGTGGGGTTGCCATCCCTGGAGATATTTAAAAGACGTGTAGATGTGGTGCTGAGGGACATGGTTTAGTGGTGGGTTTGGCAGTGTTAGGTTGATAGTTGGACTTTATGATCTTGAAGGTCCCTTCCAACCTAGGCAATTCTGTGATTCTATGACTTCAGTGGCAGTACTGAGTCGTCCTTGCATCATGCTGCATTGGCAGGGTTTGTGTGCGTGCAAGGCAAAACAAGAGTGGGAATGGATGCAGAAATCTGTACAGCGAAGGATGATGCACCTCCGATATCTGAAGGAACAGTTATGAGCAGCCACTCCCAAGAACTTGTTTATAATAACTTCAGATGCTAGATCTGCTTCACAGTCCAGAAGCTATAAATAGCTGACTAGACAAAATTTTTTCCACAGTCTATGAGTATTTTCACCCGTTCAGCCCTTTTGCTATACATGATGCAATGTGAACATATAAGTAGCACTTAGTTTCTGGACTGCAAGTCCACCAAGAGAACAGTTAATGCACGTAATTCTGTGGATTTAGTTGAAAGTCTTCCAGCAAATCTTTGCCTAATCAAAATTGACTTTCCAATTAAGCAAAATATTTCCAGGCATTAGAAACAGCGTCTTTTCCATTTTTTAATTCTTACTTTCAGTTTATTTGTCAAACATTTAACAAAAGTCACTATTGATCTTTCCACAGACTGTGTACACAGGAATGACAAGCCATCTAATAAAGGAAGTACAATTTAAAGAACAAATAAATTACACCAGGGCTTTTCAGATGACTGATAAACTACAGTTCCTCCTTGTTCCCAGAAATTCTTGGCAGGTGTCATTTGCTTGCCTGTTTTGAAAGGACTGGGTATGGTTCAATTATGCCAACACAAGCCATTTCAAGTCAGTAGTTTAACAGGAACACCATTAATGATGATGCTCCCACTAGCCTATTTTTTTGCAAACTTGAAAGAATGCTATTAAATTCTCTTCTGATGACTGAGATAGAAAACAATATATGATTTCTTCTTCTTCTTTGATAAAAACCTAATCTCTGTAACATTTTTCTGGACAACATAGTTTATTCTTAGGATTACAAATGTTAGAGTAAATTGTTAAGACAACGCAAAAGCATTCCAAAGTGTAACCACACAGAATTATCTTTGCTTTTCTCTCAGTTTTCTGTTCTTCTAAACAAAAGTTTGTTCTCACAAATGACAGGCAGAGGCATGTGAAATCCTACTGCTTTAGCTTTGCATGCGCACAGGGGCAGATGATCTACAGTATTTGGTAGTTTAAGGGGTAACCGCCTTAAAACAAACCCTCTCCTGATGCAAACTCACTCTGTTCAATGAGCTTAATGTTAGGGATAAAACCAGTTCCCTGTGTAGTTACGTATATAACTCATTTTTACTCTGCCATAATAGAAAACATGCTTGGTGGTGGTCTGGGTGAGAGGATTTACAGTACCTGTGCACTCAATGTCTCCAGAGGACTTTCCACTCTTGGAAAAGCCATTAGCGGCATTCCTCGTGGGTCTTCAGGCTTCGGTTTAGAAGGAGCTCCATGAGTGCCTTTAAAGTTATGGACAACACATATCCCCTATGTAATGTCGGGAGGGGGAAAAAAAAAAGTGAGGTCAGCATGTTCTGTCCCCAGGAAAGATTCACAGGAATCACCATCAGGGGTCTCACAAGTGCCAGTTTTTGCAAAGAACTTAACCTGGATTTTGGTTCAAGGCATCACCTGTCTCAGGCTTGGTTATGGTATGTTTACTGACACAGTTGGGCGTAGTGGACTACCTTGGTAAATGGGCCCATCTGTCTTGTAATCTGAGGTGATGAATCATTCTCAGCCTTTTTATGTTTTATACAGCAGAGACTCCCATGTCTGCTTTATCATCACAGAACCATGGACTACCCCAATGTCGCATTTTATTGGCCAAATATTCCTTTCAGACTCTGACCATCATTTCCAAACAATGAAAACAGCTCACTGGGTGGCTGAATCTACCTTACATCCGGGTGACATCAAGCTCATTTAGCACCATTCCTGCATACTTGCAGCACAATTGCTGTGGTGTTTATCCTACAAACCCTTCCCTTCTGCATGACCAGACTTACTGCACCCACATGGTGATGCGAATAAGAGCAATCACACATAGCAGGCTGGGGCTTGGGAACACAGTGGAAAAAAAGACATACAGGAGCTGACACATCTGCTGTCGGAGTGATTCCTGCAGCCAGCTCCTTGCTCACTCTTCCTCTTCCCTGCTCTTTAGCCTGCAAGGAGCAGGCTGCAGCCTGGGAGGGTCTCGTGCTGGCAGCAGGAGCCTCACAGCAACCCTCCCTTTCAAGCTCTGGGGAGACCCTTTCAATTAGGCTTGTAAACTTGCAGGGTGGCAGAAGGTCTGGAGAGCCAAAATGTGGCTGGGAGCTGGCTGTCACTGATAGAAACAGCCACTGGGAGCACATAGATTGTCCTGACCTGATATGGGGGGTGACTGCCTCTCATCTTGCATGGGCTAGATTTAAACTGCCTTTCCCAATGGGAATCAGACAAACTACTTCACATGAAAGCCAAGGAGATCCAGGTCAGAGGTAGCAGGCATTCTTTTTAATTAAAGGGAACAAAGGAATAAATTATATGTGAAGTTTTTGTTTTGGTTTGGTTTTAAAGTACAGAATAGGAAAAAAAAAATCAGTGACACGACAATCTAGATTTAACAGATCTTTGAAACCTAATCCCTCCTGATTACAGGGATAAAGTGTCTGTTGCTACACAGTGGATAGTTTTGAAGCATATTTTGATTAAATGGAACCAGGCACATTGGTTGGTAATAGTGAGAGTCACCCTGACTGCTGTGCAGGTAAATCCTCAGCAAGAGATCCCTCACCAAACAAAACACCTAAACCACACAGCCGACAGGGGAGCAAGTGACACTGGAAGTCCAGACACATGCTGTTCCTAGATTCTGTGGGAAGGCCTCTGATACACTTTAATGCATGTGGTTATCCTATGAGATGGTGAACAATTTCAGCTCAACTCTGAATGCTGCAGAGGGAGGTATTTTTGTCTTCCAGGGAGTTTGTCCTCACCTTCCTTTCTATTGCTCTTCTTCTATGGTCTGAAACAAAATCGGGAACCAGGACCACTGCTTAGAGCTCCAGACAACATCCTGTACCCTACATTTTTGCCAGATACCAGTATCTCTGGCAAGACCAGGATTTTGCTACACAGGGTTGTCAGAGAAGAATTCTCAAGCATGCCTCCCTTCTGACACTCGTTGAAATCTACACTATCTTTAAAGCATTTTCCAGGATAGGTCAAGTAAGAATATGTACAGTAATTAAAATAATCCTGAAACACATACAATGCACAAATGTCATCATATTAACCTTATTTATTAGTATCAACCTGATCTCATATTAGGATTTTCTCTGATGATACCTTTAATTAGATGGGGCTAGAATTAGTTCTTAGCAACTAGATTAATCGGCTGCAATAAGCCACAAGAGAATATTAATCTTTTATTTTTCAACTGAGGTAATTTTAAAAGGGATGTAGAAGGACTGACAATCTTACCAGAAACAAAGCTACAGCACTGCCCAAGATGAAGCCTGCGATCACGTCCGAACAGTGGTTTCGATACTCAGAAACTCGATTTAGCCCGGTGAGGAACGCAGCACACAGGGTACCCAGACNTGATGTACATCTGAAACAAAGGGCAAGTCAAAAATGAAAAGGGGCTCTGCCAGAAATGCATCTTTTTCCACCCAGACAAATCCTAAATCAGCAAGGATCTGACAAAACTCATGATTCATTAAAAAAAGCACTGGGAAATGGAGGAAGAGGTTTAAAGTAATTCAGAGAATGCTTTTAAGAGAACAAAACCGATAAAGAGAACTGATAAAGAACAAAACTGTTAAATGATCTTTCAGGATGTCAAATATTCCATCAACTGCATTTAGATACTGGGCTTTTTCTCAGCTGACTTCCTAACTTGTGCAAATACTTGCACATGTGCTAGCAAACATGCACTCTGAATGTACATGACTAAATGTTTGCAAACAGAGTCAAGAATTTATGTTTATATTCCTGCAGAAATGGTTATGTGTGCAGGATGGAGTGCCTAGCATCCATGTGAACTAGCTGCTCCAGTTTCCTAAGTGGTATTAAGTTTAGGAAGCAGAGAACATTAAGAGAAACCATTCCAGACATTTTCTCTGCAAGATGAAACAAAACACAGAGTATGTGAGAGATTTCTTTTAAAACGAAGTTGATTCTCAAAATGTAATTCCACAGCATGAAGTTCCACTGTGCTCTGCATATCTTTTAAGGAATGCCATGTTTTTGGCAGTTTGTATTTTATTTTAAATGCATTTTGACAGGGAGAGTAAAACCACATGGGTCACAATTAGCAGCCAGTCATTAATTCCAGAGCCACAAAATGGCAGAGATCAAGCAAAACAAGCCTGATGGCAAAACGATTAAATAGAATCATTTTCAGCAAGGAATTGTGGATGTCTGCATGATTTCCAAAGCTTTGATAAGCAAAGCAAATAAGTCAAACACATTTGCCAGAAATGCCTCCAGATGACTCCCACAGGAAGATACATTTGAAAAATCCATTTGATTCTTATTACCAATCAGCTGGTAAATGAACATGATTCACACAGTGTAGATCTGATCCAGTGAAAGTACAAGCACCTCTTCAGCTGGGGAATAGAAAGATTACAAACCACGCAAGTGTCTCTTTCAATGTTTAATATCAAAAGATGCCATTTTATTTGTAAAGAAAAAAAAAGTTCTCTTATTGTGAAAATAACTAAAATCACCAAAGCTGAAAATATTTCCATTCTTGACTCTTTTTCAGTTGTCAGAAACAGAAATATGGTTCTGTTAGTCTTCTGGACAAAAGACTTTATAGAAGAACCTTATTGTTTTAATCACATCTTCAATGAGACCACAACTGGGATCTCCAATTGTGCTGCCTGCAGGTCAGAAACATCATCTTTCCCTGGGATGACTTCTTTTCTGGGGAAGGGCACTGCTGAGCTCTTTGCCATGGGTGGCACTGAAATCAAGGCAGGACTCTGCAGGTTGGTGGAGACCCAAGACTTGCTCTCCTTCGCTGCTGCTGCAGCAGCTAAGGACACCGCGCTGGTTCACACTGCCAGTCTCTGGCCAAGACTACAATGGTTTGGCTGGAGTGAAGCTGCCCCGGGATTCTCCTTTGCCTGTGCTGAGGAAGTCTGAGGAGGCTCGGCTTGGTGCTCCTAATTGCAACTACCAGCACAGCTTGCTTTGCACTCCACCACCTACTTGGCAACCATGGGCGATTATTTTACTGTATTCATGAGCCAGGTATACAGAGGTCACTATGGTCTGGTGCATAATTTGGGGATCAAGAAACAGAAATTATACCCATTCTCAAGGTCACTCTGTTCATTGCCTCTCATATATTCTGTTATTCTGCTGTGTTGTGCGTATTTTTTATTCTAACTTTCTCTCTGTGTTTCTTTCCCCTTCTTCCTGATGGGGGCATCAAACATCCCTACAGCTGGCTTTTCCTCACCAGCTGGTGTTAGAAGTGTTAGCCCTAAACCCAATACCGTACGTAACTCTAGAAGAAGGGAAGGGATCCAGCAACCACCTCTTGGAAGGGAAACAAACAGGCCAGAGAAACTGACCAGGGAAGTCAGATCTGACTGCCTTTGGGCTTTTACCTAGGTAAAATCATACTTTCACCTACCAAGAAACTGCAGTACTAGACTTCTAACAGCTGAATTTGCCAGACCTCTTCCTAGGGAAGGGAAGTCTTCTGCCCTTAAATGTGCTGCTGAGGACATCATTTAAAGGTAAATTCAGTTTATGAACCGGCATATTATTGTGTGTAATAGCACTGGGAGTGGAACTAAACTACTCGAGAGGTTCCTGCCTGCTTTGGTTTTCCAACTTGATACCTGATTGGAGCTCATGCCTTGAAATGACAGCTAGCAACTAAGCACTAGGTGGCAATCTTGCCCCAGCCTTTGGTGCACCTGACTATCACCAAAACTCACGTTAAGCTGCTTCTTTGGAAACAATAGAAAAAAATATCATTGAAGTGACGTGCCACTGTGTGAATAATTACCACCCATCCTTTCACACTATGAATTTCCTTTAGCAGCGGCCAATTCAAATGAGCAATAGGGAGCCGGACTGCCACCAAAGCACTACTGCAGTTTACAGCATCCAGAGGAAAGCATCACCTCTCAAGTGACAACGCAGTTCTGCTGCCGCAGCTGCAAACCCTAGTTACAGAGAACAACCCACACATGCTTTTTTCCTTACAGGTATGAGATGAAGCTGGATCTCTGGGTTACCCACATGGGAAAGTTCTCCTCACTACAGATGTGAAATATCTAATGGATTTGAAGTTTCACGCATCTCAGAAGGAAAACGTAAACTTATAGTAAAGAGAACATTTTTAGCAATGACAGTAATTAACCATGCGAACAGATTGCCAAGGGAAATCTGTAAAACCCTCAAGAGGAGGGTTTAAAACAAGACAAACTGTTTTCCCAGAAGGTATGATCCAGTTCATCCATAAATCACACACTGAGCTCAGAAATAACTGGGAGAGCTTCTCTATTCTGGTCAGACTTTCCGATCACTGCAGTTTGATCTTTATTGTCCTGGTCCCTCCAGTCAAGATATTTTTAAAGATTCTCACAATGCGTTTACCCTTTCACTTAGAGCATGCTTCCAAAGCCTTGTGTAACAGCCCAAAATATCAGTAAAAGTCACTTACATTTGATTTCCTACATACAGCAGGTGTTTTTGAAAACTTCCCACAATGCTATTTATAGGGTAAATTTATTTACAAAATTCTAAGTGTCAAAACCAGTTATTTGATGGGCGGGAGAGGGAGGAAGGAATTAAATATAAAAAGATGTGAAGAAAATAGAACAAATCATATTAAAAATAAACTACATATGATTTAACTATATAAATTATTTATTCAATTTCTTTGCAGTGCTCTTATCAGTAACTCAAGCAGTGTATTTGGCAATGTGCAACGTGTGATAGTAGCATTCATCCTGTGTGTAATTCCTCTCCCATCTTTTTCAGATAGACAAAAGCATAGACAGTCAAGGAGTTTTTTTTGTTTGCAAATTTAAGACATACATATATGTGTGTGTATATATATATGCAAATATATGCTTATACATATTTAGAATGTATGTTATATCTATGATGAGAAAGGCAGAGTGGAAGAAGGCTGTCTTGTCCTTTTAGAAGAAAGTGGGGAGATTTGTGATGATGGTTTATTTTCCTTGGAAAGTTCACAATTTCATACCAATACTGGAAAATTCTGTGTCCTACAAGCTTTACAGACAATTTTTTCCTTTACCACAGAGGTTTCTACAGCAAGAGAGAAGCAGAGTCTTCGACAATGATGTGTACTGGAGAACGTGATGCAGTCTCCTCAGTACTCAGTGCAACTGCTAGAGGTGCCAAGGCGTCAAATTTCATTGATTAGTCTAGCAGGTGTTAATGCAGAAACGGAAGAAACTGTTGGTGGGGTCACAGTGCAGAAAGGATTTCCTGTAGTATTCTCCGCTATTCAGAGTTTACCAAATGTTAAAAGTTTTATATCCAGGTATGTTGTATCACTCTAATCTAGTCAAGAAGCAAACCACTCAGGCATAGAAGACTTGTTGTGATCCAGTGACATGAGGTGGAGTCTTCTAGCCAAATGGAGGTGGCAGACAGCATTACTTGTGGATGCTGCTAGGCAAGAACTTAGCTGAAGAATCACAAAAACACTACCAAACTGTCAACGTAAGTGATTAAGTGTATCTTTCAACTATAGAGGCCCTGTTGTGACCATAAAACACTTCCTGCTTTCACTCCAGAGACAAACAGGAGGATCAGCAAGGATATCTACCTACTCTCTACAGTAAGAGGTCCTCCAGTTGTGCTGGTGAAATACATTAATTTTCTATGTTCTGTTTGAACACTACTGTCTGTTAGATGCCCTTGTCATTTACTCTTCCATGACCTTTCTCAGAAAAGTATGAAGTAACAGTTGTTTAAAGATGATGTAACTGGGTTACCCATATGCAACATATGATTTTATCATCTGTTTTTCATTTTTTTGCCAGAAATGTTAATGAACTAAGGAGTATTTCTAGCCTATCATTTTCCCTTGAGAAAGATACTTAGAAGCATGTGTTTCTAACTGTACAGCAGCGTGCACTATATTGCAGCGACTGCCATCTTTTTCTGCCATTCTGGGAGACTAACAAAACTTCATTAGATGCCATTCTAATTTTCGCGTTCGTATGGAAGCCAGGGCTGCCGGCTATTTTCTCTTTCCCATAGTTTAGGCATACAAGATTCTTCTCTGCCTGCAGAGATTGCAAAAGTGGTGCTTTGAGCTCTCCTCAGCTTCTTTGGCAGATGACGAGAAAAATCCTACCTGATATAAAACCCAGATTACAAAAAAAACAAACCCAAAACAAAACACAAAGCCAAACCAATCACAGTGGGAGTACTGTCACTAGCAGACTAACGAACAAATCAGTACAGAGACATCTGCAGAGGATACTCGAGGTTCAGTGATGGGAGGAGACACCCAAATCTCCACAGACATTTATACAATGAAAGATAATGTCTGTGCTGACTCCATTCTCCTGCCTCCTCATGTTCAACCTGTTCTGTTTTTCTTGCTCCATGGCTCAAATCTTCAGCTTTATGCAAAATACGGCTATTACAAACCAACTACCCTGCGTATTATGTTCAGCAACCCACGTTATCACATGTACTACAATCAGCAAGACACTTCTCAAAAAATGATGCACAATTACTAAGCAAAGCTAGATCTGAACACTGCATTTCTTGTGTAACGCTTGTGTTAATCTCAGCTGACAGGCAGAGAAAAGACAAGTGACAACACCTTTAGTGCTAGAGGATGTCTTCAGGCAGAGAACTGGGCTAAAATTGGACTGTAGGCTGAAATGTCTTAAGGGCAGACTTTGATGACCTTGCAGCTCAGAAATAACTCCATGGCCAGACCCTGCCTATGTGGGGGGAAGAGCAGGTACTCTTGAAAGACTAGGGCTCCAACACACTCAACTACTGGGGACTACTCAGGGAGAGAAGGAATTACTCCCCTTCAAATGTAGAAATTGGCCTGTTTGTAGAAGACTTGCCTTCCTAGAAAACAAGGGAGGTTTGGCAGGGGAAGTCCATGAACGGATGTAACCAGCTTAGGGCAGAACCAGGACCAAGCCTGATCCTGGAGCTTCCACCTAAGAGTTCATCATGATGAAAACAGCTGCTACAACAATGTTGAGTTTATCGAGAACTGCATTTCACACGTGTTTGCTTCCTGTTCAGAAGTAATGCATGAAAAATGTTACAGGCTTTCCAAACACTTCCCAACAAATCCTGATCAAAGGAGTTACCAATTTACATCTCTGCTGTTATTCATGCGACAGTCAGTGCAAACAGATGGATATTGAAGCAGCAGCAGGTAGCCTCTTCATTTTATAGTAATAATATGGTGTTTTATTCATCTGCTACCAAGATCCCAGTAAAATACTCAGTAAATACTCAGTAAATACTCTGTCATTAATAAGTTTAAGGCTTTTCTGAAATCCTGATGACCTACAGACAGGCTCTGCAACTCATTTGAGCCAAGCTACTCAGGGAAAAAAGACCTAGTTAAGCCATTTTGAGATCATAACCAGGTTAGGTCAAAACAGCAAAACCACTGAGGTTTTCTAATTTGTGAGTAAGCTTCTTGGGTCAATTTTCAAACATTACAGAAACTTTAGCCAAAGGACACAAAGGAGCAGCCAATCTGTTTCACTAGTCTTTTAAAAACAGACAATCTCCTTCCTGACAGTATAGCAGTGTCACCTTGTCAAGATGTCAACTGGGGTCCATCTCTTTGTGGTAAGAGCAAAATTCTGGCACTGACTTTTATTGCAGCCTTCTTTGCATGGGGAATTCAGGTCCTAATCAAGGAGAGCAAAATCCAGCCTAGTTCTGCCTCCTAGTTACATTTTAAATGTTCAACAATTCATGGGATGTGAACAAAAGAAATAGTAGTGATCCAGGAGACGTTAAAGCATCAACTTCCTTTTAATGTTCGTGAGGCAGGGACAGGGAGAAGAGGCTGAATGCGTACTCAAAGGCCTCTGAGAAAATCAGCAGCAAAAACAAGATTAGGACCTCATGCGTCCGCATCATACAGTGCCTCAAAACCAATGAGCATTTGATTTGCTTATACTAGGATTGGTAAAACAGAGAGAGAAGGGGATTTTCCCCTACAGATAAAGAAAAAAGCCCTCCCCCAAACAACCCTCTTTTCTTCAAAAACAGCCCCATCTGGATGCATATACAGAAAACTCTCATACCAGCCAGCAAGCATCACTGGCACTCACCGTGGCATATAAAGCTGAGTAGATGCTCAAAGCAGCATGTTTGGATGGAAAGGATCTCCTCGCCTTTTCAATCACCTCCACATCCCCAGTGCAGATGTTGCCGTTGTTTATGAACTGATGGTGGGCCCGACAGTCGTTTCCAGTGTAGTTGGGTTTACATACAGTCAGGAAGTAGGGAGCCAAGTTCCCAGTCACAACCTGGCCAGCGTTTACAAATATGTCAGTGGCAAAAAGTCCAAACGCAAACACTCCTGCAGGAAAGGTTAAAAATAATAATTATTCAAACAGGTTTAGAAAAAAATGTTGGCACCTGAAAGGAACAAGACATAATGAGAGGCAAGGGACCAAACCCCACAGTCATTACCCGGAAAAAGCCCCTGCTGACTCCAGCAGCCACCTGCATCAAGGGCATGACACAGAAGACCGCATGCTTAACTCTGACAGGTGCTTAACTCAGCAGCTCCAGAAGGACTCAGAAACAGGCTGAAAACGATAAGCATGTGCCCAACTACTTTTGTGATTCAAACTCTGAACAGAACTGAGAGCTACAGATTTCGCGGAAAACTCTGCACCTAAATGCCTGTAAAGTTTCCACTATGACAAAGGCTCACAGCCTGCAGCCAAGTGTCATACACATGAGTTGTTAAAAATATTTATGTTTTTTTACCATATCTGGGCCAAAAAAAAGGTCTATAACAGCTCTGAACCTGAAAGAGCAGTGTAGTGCTGAGATACAATGCTGCACTTAACATGACTATCTAGTGTCAAGTACCTTTTGGATTTTGACTATTCACCGTCCTGATGTTGAGAAATTAAGATCCTGATCTAGCAATATTTGGCAGGTCCTTTGGGAAACATCCTAATGCTTTGCTCTGGAAGACATTGCCACACAGTTGCAGTTCAGCTCACGGACATACCCACAAATTCTATAGCAGAAAGCATTCACCTGAACCCAGGAATATTTCCAGGATTGTGGAGTATCCCCTGCTCAATACTGCAGTTGTCACATACTCCACTGTCTCCTCACAAGTGTCACCAATACCTGCTACAGCTGCTATGAATATGTATGAGAATCTTTTACTTGCACATACTGCTTACAAACCAAAAGGACAGAAGAGCAGGTTTGCAGAAATGCCCAACCCAAAAGTTTGGAAAGACTGAATAAGCTCCCCTTTCCCCCTTCCCATTGCTAAGGTGGATTATAGTTTGTCACAAAAATTTAGAACAAATGAATATCTACTTTTGGTGTCGAACTATTGAGTGCCATATTTTTGCTTTCTCCCTTCTGTAGCTTTGAAAGCAAAAGTAATTTAAATTATAAATCAGCTAAGATTGATATGTATTTAAATATGACCAAGAGCTGGAGATCCAGGGTAAACATTTTAGGAGAGCTGTGATAAAATCTTAAGAGCTGGCACCACTGTGGTTATAACAACTTCACTGCTTATCTGTAGTGCGTTAAAAAAAAA
>VZSZ01002484.1:166529-176914 GCA_013398815.1 Ibidorhyncha struthersii
GAGCGGAAGGACATTGTCCCTCACCCATTGGAGCCAGAAGCTCCCATTTTTACTGAGACTGGCATAGAATTTGTCATGTCCTGCTATTAGCATTTAAAATTTACTGACAGTATGGACTTCATAGATGGAAGGCTTGTAGACGTCTGGGGAAGTGGAAAGTAATTCTGCAGAATTCCAACATTTTACCATCAAGCCCCAGCAATACTGGATGCTTCCTCCAGCCTCCACACCTTCACAAATTTATATTCTTCTAAATCTGCCAGGTAAGTTACAGAGCTCCCACCAACTTTGAAAAGAAATTTAGATGAAGGACATCCCTGCAATGGAAATGTATCTGAAGTCACAGAACTTTTGGGGAGGTCAGTGAAAATTCTGGACAAACACATCATGTTTGTACTAATGAAGTAAAAAGTGCCAGGGTATGGGAGCAGCATGGCCAGTCACCCATACTGTTAGATTGCTAGCATGCTCTATGCCATAGCCTGGCCTGGTGACAACAGTCTCTCAAAAAATGCCTGGGATGAGTCCCCCAAGGAAAGCTGCATGCAGCCACCACTACTGATGCAGGAGGAGTTTAGCCATTTGGCCACAGATTGCACACGCAAGCTAGTCTGAGGGCCAGAGGGTGACTTCTGGCCTGTTTTATATACTAAATGTACTGTTTTATTCACTAAATGTACTATTTTATTCACTAAAACATCAAAATGGATGTCTCCGGCATTCCATTGATCGTGATGTTAGCAGTGCTTACGTATTACGTATTTTTTTGTGATCAGAACATTCATGCTTTCTGTAAAAATGGTAACTGCTTCCCAAAGGAGTAACACCAGTATTTCCTAAGCACTCAGAATTAATTCAAGTCTGTTGCACAGAGGTCTATCTGTCTTAGCTAAAGCTGGACAGAATTTGATCACACGCTTTAGAGGCAGCAACGGTCCACTCACAGTGGACTGAAAATCCCACCTAGCGTGCTTTGTCATCAGGGAAGGGGAAACTGGGAGATTTTTAGAAAGACAAAGTTTGTAATGAAAGTATTTAGGAAAAAAAGCCAGTCTGACGTGGAAAGGGGAGCACTCAAAAGAATTCATTTCATACATTAATATAAGACCGACAAAAGGAATCCATAGTGGTAGGGAATGGTCAGAGAAATGCATAACAAGGTGTGTATGTGCACATACACGCACATAGACAGCCAGAGTTAGTATAAATGTCAAGGAACCAGTCTTAGTTCACTTTGACTGCTGGAATGGTATGTTGTTTCAAGGGCAACAATTTATCCTTATTAAGCCAGATGAACATCCTTATTGATTATTGACATTCAAGCCAAGTATGCTCAACCTCTTTATAACTCTAACCGCTGATGGCGAGAGATGTGGAGTTGTAAAGTGTATGTCGATAATGGCATCTGGGGGTGGGAGCCGATGCATGGGAGCCACGCTGAAATATTGCCTTTATCCTGTTTCACTCCATCTGCTCTTAACAAAATTGGCAAGCAGTTCAATAAGCTCAGCTCACTAACTATGGGGCTGGGAATTAAGAAAAAGACCATCTGCACTAAAGCAGTTTAAAAGTGACACTCTGCTTCAAACCGTTTATTATTTGAATTACGATAATGTTCAGAAGTCTAAATTAATGCTTTGGCTTTTTGTCTGCCTGGAGCTGCACATACACATTGAGAAACAATTCACACCCTGAGGAAATTCTACTCTGTGAAGACATGGGTTAGTGGACTTTAAAAAACCCAAACTTTTCAAACAAGAGCGACTTAGGTATAAAACATATTAACAGTCCTCCTTTAATAATACATCCATTTTAAAAATTCCTTTGCATCAGAAGTTAACTGACTATTTTCCTGCTTCAATTTCCATCTTTATTTCTACAAATTTAGCTGTCTGGCATACTCCTAGCAACTCCCATGTGTATAGATTAGTTCCACTTAGATTTAGGAGTATATTTTGCCAGGCTATAAATCTGTTCAGTTCCATTCCACTGATTTAAGCAGTTATCCCAGATTTCCTACATTTTAACAGATGAAAACATGATTTTTTAAGTGAACAGTGCCTTTGGTTTAATATAGAGTTTAGGTGTATAGTAATAATGCTGTACTTATGAGGTGATACAAGATGTTTTAACATAACTGGACTATTCCTGTGTTCCCATCTCTGGCACTGAATTTAGTTGTCTGAATCTGAGGATTTTGTTTCTTTGTATGTTTAATGTGGGCTCTAGAAAGTGAGCCTTGCTGTTCTCTAAAAATTCAATGGGGGCTTGGGCACCTAGTTCCAATAGCTAATCTAGCTGTGCAAAATTGAATGTGGTCTGAATAGCTCCTCAAAGAACCGATTTTTTTTTTTCTCCAGGCATTTCTGAAGTCAAGTAACTCCACTGATTCTCATGATTTAAAACCTGATGATTCTGCATAAGCAGGGTCCACATCCAGCCAAGTTGTCCAGCTGGCCTCCCAAAATCCATCACTGACACTGTTAAGTACCTTAGCTTCTGCCAGAACAGAATCAGCAGCCCAGGAACTGGTACAATTCAGTTCTAAATCTGAAATCTAATTATAGATACACAGATATGGGTAGAAAAAGAAAACAGCAAGCAAACTACTTATTTTATTTCCGTTTGGGAAAACAATGCAAGGTTAATGAACTGCTGTAGCACACTGGCTTAATTAGATAGTAGAAATGGCAAGAAAATGGCAATGGAGATTGGGGACTGAAAGCACCGGTGATCTGCAGTCTGAGGTGATGCATGCAATAGGGAGGCACAGGTGGTGCCACTGGATGCGATTTTATTCTTGATTTCCTGAATGCAATAGCAGCTCAACTACACCGAGGTTATGTTGCCTCGACACCCTTGCTCACATCCCTTTTCATATTACTATTAGGTACAAATACTGTGATGATGACCCAAAGCCCCAGTATAAATTAGAAATACCTACCCAGCAGTCATTCTTCCTCTGCTAATTTCAACCCGTCTGTTGAGAAAACTTCTTCAATTAGCCTTGCCTTCCCATTACTGGCAGTGTCACCCAATACTTGCTCCTCAACATTCAGCTCTCAAAAACCTCTGCTGCACATGCTGTACTTATTTCCTGGTTCCTCCTCATCAAAGAGACAGATAAAATGATCTGTCCCATTTTCCTCTTCAACAGCCTTTTGTCCATTATAGATGTGAAAATGACAGTCCTTCAACTTGTGAACCGACGTTTTCAGACAGTGAAATATCGCATCTTCCCCTCTCAAGTTCTCAGCACAACATGAGCACCCAACACTCCCTGCACTCCTGTACAGATTACCAACAATTTGTTAATTAAATTATCAATTTAATCAACAAAACAATGGAACTATTCTGTTTAAATGGACGTGGAATCTTGATCTTTTTTTTTTTTCTCCTGTAACACTTTCTGATAAGCTCCCAGTCTCCTTGCCAAACGATTCTTTGCACAACTGCATTCTAAAAATAGATTGGGCTAAACATCAACAAGAGCTGTTTCTGTAAGGATAAACTAAGATAAACTATCCAGGAATGAATCTGGATTACAGCCAGGAGGAGGAGGTTGCAGAAGCGTGGCATCCCGGAGCAGCACTTCTGCAGGAATTGTGCAGTGGGGTGACGGTGGGGGGCAGCCTTGAAGAGTGATATTCAGTTTATAAAAGTAATTATTGATGGTGCTGACAGCCAAGGATGGGACCAGCTTTAAGACTTTCATTCCTTTTACTAGTTTCTCTCATTCAGGACGTTAGCCTTCTTCCTCAATTCAAATCCTCTAGCGAAGCTGACGACTGCACCCCACCTTCACTCCCCTGCCACATGTTGGCTTACATCTGCTCCAGTAGCCAGAATCTTCCTCCTTAGCCATGTTTCTCCAAAATCCTGTGCATGTAGAGTGCCACAATTCGCTTCCTCCTATGCACGAACTGGCTCACCACCAGTCACACCGCCCCAGTCTTGTCTCCTTTCTTCCCTGCCTCCCGCTGAAAACTCACTACAGATTCACTGCAACTTAGTCAAACTGCTCTCCCCTCTTCTCTAACAAGATCTGGCCTGACTGCCTCCATGCAGTCCCACATCACTGCTGGCAGAGGATGCATCTCAACAGCCCTCCTGCCTCTCATTCACTCACTCGCTCAGGGGCGACAAATGGGAAAACACTATTTTTTCTATTTTTTTCACACTTTCAGCAAACACTGGGGCTGTGTGGAATTTGCCACAGACAGTTTTCATTTCAGCTGCAATTCCACACAGATAAAGGAGGAGTGTGAGCCAGGGCGCACAGAAGAGATGTGTGAAGCACAGTTGTGCCCACAGCCTGGACTGACTGAAGTCTCCCTGTGAAACAACATCCTTCTCCTGCTTTCCATGAAAAAGTACAACTGGTGGCATTTCTGATCACAGCAAGATGATGGAGATCCCATATTAGGAAAAATTATGTGATCTACAGACTGGATCTGTCTGCCTTTTACATGCATTGTTTACATTATTCTGATTTCCTGGAGCTTTTAAATCTTTCAACTTGTTTAACAGCATCCTTGTGACACAGTCAATCTCTGTTAACACCACTTTCTACATAGAAATGGCATCCAGAGACATGCTATTACACACAAAAATGGCAGCAAACAAAAGTGAACCTGGGTCTTAGGGCACCATTGCTCTCAGTTCTGGGCAGGTTTCAGCAAGTTGTATGGCATCTCCTGAATCCTCTGTAAGCATGTGTGTGGCTGCATTTTTAATGTCACAAATAGAAAGAACTAAATTAATCAAGTCTTCAGCATTCAAATAGCAGCCAAGGGGAGGAGCAGATACAAGGAAGGCACTGGCTGTGAGACAAGCTATGTGCAGAGCACTCAAAACCAGAGAATATAAGCAGATGAGTGTTATGGGGCTCTCAATCCCAATCAGCCAGTTTCAAAATGACTCCACACAACTCTCCCTGGGAAAAGGAGGCCTGTTCACCAAAAGGTGACCTTTGCAAAGTGCTCCAGCAGGTGTTCCATCAGCACTGGCTTGCACTGGGTCAAAAGAAACTGTCCTTTGCATCAGGGTGTATCTGAGGACTGCATTAGCACAGCTGTGGGTTGGTAGAGAGACACTCTTTGGGCTCTGTGTGGCAGCTTGTGGCTCTGCCATTAGTTCAGTAGCAGGAAATTTCCACTAGCACTACAGAATGCAGAAGGACAGAGTCATACCGTGAGTTAGCTGGGACGGGCTCCCCGAGGCCTCTAGCCCATCCCCTACTCAAAGCAGGGCCAGCACAGACCCCAGCCTTGAGCAGTCCTGTCACAAATGTCTTCAAGAATGGAGATCCCACGGCCTTGAGGGGTTCACTGTTTCAGTGCTTGACTACTGTCATTGCAAAATGATTTTTCCTAATATTTAATTAGTTTCTCTTCTTGCAGCCTGTGTCCATTGCAGGGTAGCCTCTTGTGATTTGAACAGTCTGTCTCCATCTTCTGTACAGTCCCCACTAAGAACATGGCTCATATTGACTTTCACTTAGTGTTGTTAGTTCCTCAGTTCCTTAGATCTCCCTCGCAGTTAGCTGTGGGCCCTAAGAGTTGTTGATCTGCTACCTACAGGGCCAAATATTGACAGTGCACAGCTGAGACTCCATAGTCAAACCCAGCTGGCAAACACTAAGAAACATTCGTATCGAGAAAAGACACCTTAGGAGACAAGTGGTCACTCAGGTCTACCTTGGCACCCTCTCCAGGACACGGTATTTGTGCTGTGATCTGCAGCCAGGACCCTGACCCAAGCCTGCCTGGAAGCGCAGAGGTTTTCCCTGATACCATCAGTACCATCGCTGGTCATGAGGACTAGGAACCAGATGAGAGTTTTCTCACTCTCTCATCTTTGCCATCACCATCTAGACAGTTCTTCTCTAGACCACAGGAACCAATGCTGTATTTTGCATAACTATAAGAAGAAACAAAGCAGTATCTTCAGCTGAACACTGCAGACCCAGGTCACCCATAATCTTCTGAGGACAAAATTTTAATCTGCATTCAATGACTCATGATCTCATTCTGGTTTGGGTTTTTTTGTTTGTTTGTTTTTGTTGTTGTTTTGTTGTTGTTGTGTTGTTCAATGAGAACAACAACAAAGACCAGTTAGTTATGAGTCCTTTTTCAGAAGAGGAAAACTGGTTTCTTTTATTCCAAGTCAAAAGGGCCAAAATCCACAATTTGGATTCTAGCCTGCCCCAAACCCACAATTGTCTTATCATTGTGCTCAAACCCCCAATTTACTGTGGTAAAACTGTCTAAAAGAATTATACTGAAGTTCTAATCAAGGGAAGAAATTTCCCACAGCTCTGCATTGCTCCTCAGAAACTGGAATGTGACCGGGACCACTACTAAGTCCTGGGGACACTGGCAGTGGAAGATTCTGAAAGCATTACACCAAACAAACCAGGTGTATTTATTATTTTCCAGAATGATGTGCAAATACCAGAATATAAACATTTACACAGGGTAATGGGCACACCTTTGCCCCACTCCTACATATCCCAGCTTGTCATTCACCACTTCACAACCTGGGTCCCCTCCTCAAGAAGAGGAAGACAAGACACCACTGCCAGAGGACACCTGACAAGCAGAGTGGCTCTTCCTCCAGCCTCATGCTGTGAGAAACCCCAGCCCCATCTCCTGACGAGAAAAGGAAGATGTACCCAAATAAATGCCCGTGAGTGGAGGTCCCCCTGCTCTGCAACCACGCTGAAACGGAGGCCAGCCCTGAAAGACAGGAGCATGCAAGCGCCATGTGTGGTACATCACCTTGGAAAAGGGATGAATCCTTCCTTGACAAGGAGTAAGGGACACTCCAGGCACTGACACTGACCTCTCCTCCCCGCTGCCGCCCAGCTTGCCGTGCTGACACAGGGGTGAAATATGGTAGGTGGGAGACTGTAGCACAGGAGTCTGTGCTTTCTGGCAGCATTGTCACCGGCAGAGCCTAGGGATTTCTGCCTGAAAAAGCTGGGAAGAAGCTACTGTAACAGAGCTCTGAGTGGCATTAGCTGATCTCGGTTTTCCCGGCACCTGCTGCTGAGCTGCCACAGGGGAATCAGGCAAGAGAGGCAGAAATTCCCTGGCTTTCCTTCTAGAAATAAATCACTGTAATAATATGGCTGCACTAAGCCAAAGCCAAGGAAGCAAGGTGGCAGAGAGAATAGAAAAACTATCTAAAAGAATTATGTTTCTGAAGCTTGGGAGGTAAGAGCAGATTGTAGAGAGAACTTTGAACAGTTTCCTCCTGCTTAAGGTAAATTTGATCAACGCTGTAATTCATCTTCTAATTAGTAATTAGACCAATTAGGTTTGATGGATTCCAACATTATCTGAACACAAATACTCTTTTGCACAAATAGCACTGGTCAGTTAACAATTAGATGTAGGCTGCCACTTTCATGCTGGAATCAGAAGAAACTGAAGATCGCATGAAAAGCGCAGTGGCACTTTCTATTCTAATTTAAGGAAAGAAAGAATGGTGTCCTTGAAGCTTTCTGCTGCTCTTTAGCATTCATTTCAGTGAGCTGGCTCCGTTCCTAAGCCTCTCTGCTTCTCTCGGGCGGGCAGACACATCACAATGGATGGAGCAGCACAGGCAGCAGCTCTGGACTCTGGAAGGATTGTTTAGTACCAGCTGGGGAATTGGCTCATCTGCAGTAACCTCGTCACGGGGAAAGCTAGTCTTGAGAGACACTAATGAATGTGGTCGAGTCACCCCACAATATTTTTAAGGAAATGGCTTGAAAATTTTACATTTGTGCAAAGCAACTTGTTCCACCTTAAACATTGTTTCCATAAATGTGTCATACTGGCAAAAATTAAAAGAATTGTTATTTCCTATACCTCGCCCCCTCCAACATTTTGGAACTGACAGTGTGTTGAAATACTACACTTTCTCCCAGGCTCTGCAATAACATGCTGCTGTGGGATAGGTCACTTTTAAATTCACCAGACCTGTGATCATGGAACTCAAGCTCCAGTGCTTACGCTTTCAAGCTGCTCTTAATTTTTACATTCCCTATCACTGGAAAACTAGCTGACTAAAATACCTACGCTATAGTTACCTCCAGCAAAAAGTTTGCATTCTAAGAACTCCAAGTCTGAAAAAAAACCAACCAATTATTCTCTGGCTAATTTCACCCTTCCTGAAGAACTTATAACCACCAAAATGAGGGGCTGTCTCTCTAAAGCTCTGTAATGCAGAGTCAGCTATTCAAATGAAGCCCAAGATCCTTTGAAATGTGGTGGAGACAAAGACCGAAGTTCTGTGCTATTCTCGCAAGGCCACAGAGATGAATGTCCTCCTCCTCCGGGCCACCAGACACTGGCTGGTGGGTACAGTACCGAAGTGCTTGCCATGACTGTCAAGGGTGGTACTTTCCTGCCTGTGAAAATGAAAACGGGTTAACCACAGCTTTTACTTTACCATGAGACCAGCTGAAAGCATTCCTATACCCATCTCAGCATGAAAACAGGAATGCTGGAAATTTAGCGCTTGTTCAATAGCCACCAACAATGTCAGTACAACTGAAATCAGCCCGCAAGAAAGGGAAAGTATCTGAGAAAAAAAAGAAAGGCATTAGAAACAACTGGCACGGGATGCAAATGAAACCATACATATCTTGTAAAGCTCTTTGCAGCACCAGACCCTACAGAAAACTACAAGTTCAATCCAAACCAGACAGGATTCCAGAAATCACCCTTTCCTACCAGTGTCGACAGCAGAATTTACTACTTCAGTCTGAAGATGTATGTTTCAGGGGATAAATCCCTAAATCTGAAATAAAATGGCCAGTTGTGTCTTTACAAAGAAGATAATTTTTTTCCTTATGTAGGTGCAATTTATTACTAAATCCACCATAACCTACTACTTTGCTGCAAAGATGCTAATACCACCACACTCAGAAAATTAAAAATTAATAAAGCAGATGAAAGCCTTTGACCTATCCTCAGTGGAACATTTGGGAGAAAAATGCATTTCACAGGATGGAATCAGGCATACATGATTTTCATTTATTTAACAGTGTTGTCATGACATTTAGGCATCTCCCCTTGCAAGAAACTCTCATTATCAGAGACTAAGAGGTTATCCATAGGAGCATTAAAATACTTTTTTAATTGTGATGTATGATGCTCAACTACCCAGTGTAGCAGAAAAAAATGGTTAAACAGTCAGCAGCATCACATGTTTCAAGAACAACAAATAAAACTGCAGAAAACCAGGCCAGCCTCATTTATTTTGCCACTAAAAGTGCAGGGAAATGCACGTACAGTGGTACCAACCCAAAACAGCACTTCTGAGAAGTGTTGTCAGGGAAGAAATAAAATACATGCATTCGTTTTCCCCATGGCCACTCTCAAAGCCAAATGACTGAGACACAAAAACATTCCATTAAATTCACAAAGATGCTCCCTTTTGGCTTGCAAGCATTGTAACACCTCACAGCTATGGTGAAATCAGGGCTTTGAGTGCTCTCCGGACCTGTGTGCACAGGACTGTACCTAAAACACTGCTTATGTCTCAGATGATTGAGCTTGTACTGACTCCCAGACTATTTTCCACAGCTCCAGAAATACCGTTAACTATTGCCATGAGTGCTCCCTCGTTGCTGCTGGGTCCCACGCGTTCTAACAATAATCACTCCTCTCATGCCACGAGGTGTCAGGACAGTGGCAACACACAGGCAGCACAGAGAGATCAGGTTTGCTACTGGAAATCCTCTTAGCCAAAACAACCAATTTGCTGCCAGGAAGTGAAGCAACAAGTGTCTTGCAGAGGAGAAACAAGTAATTGTAAGGAGGGACCAGCATTACCTTTGACTTAAGCCATTTCTTCACAGTGAAGCTGCAGGATGTCAGTGATTATTCCTGAGAGCAAAGCGTAGAGAGTGAAGCTACCACTTAACCCACAGCGAATGCACACAAAGCTCCCTCCCACGAAGCACAGCTGTGCGGGCTCTTTTGTTTATGGGTTTTTTTTGGTGTTTTTTTTTTGTTGGCTTTTTTTTGTCGGCTTTTTTTTGTCTTTTGAGAGAGAGTACAATCATCACAGTATAAATAGAGATGGCTGCACTTGCTCCTTTCTCTGAAAGGAGATTCAACTGGATCAAACATCTCTTCCCAGTCTGTGACAGTCTGAAAGACAGGCAGCACCCATTGGGGTAGCGGATGACAACTGAGGATACTCACGCTCTGAGTGGTCTGACCAGTAGTGCAGTGCAAGGACAGAGCTTAGGGAGACCCTTAGCTCACTCTCTGTCTCATTTACTAGCCTTCCATTAATGATCGTTGCCAAAACTCAGTCTGCAGAGTCAGCTACGAGCGGAAGCAGAAGCCTGAAACTAGCCAGCAAGGAGAGGAAAGTCTCTC
>VZSZ01002485.1:0-25934 GCA_013398815.1 Ibidorhyncha struthersii
CTCTTCCTCTTCCTCTTCCTCTTCCTCTTCCTCTTCTTCTTTTTCCTTCTTCTTCCTTCCCTTTTTCTTTTCTTCAGGCAAACTGTATTTTTCAAGGCACAGCAAAAGGTTCCCACCTCCCTCCCAAAAAAATCAAAATGGCAACTCGTTCTCAGAAATAATACAGCATAACCAAGCAAGGTATATTAATACTGTGGTTTTCCCTTATTCAAAATAACCCTCATTAATTCTTCCTTGACAAAGTCCAGGAGATATGGCACTGCTAAGTGGCAGGGATCAGCTGAAAGCAGGGGGCTGAGTAGTTCCTGAATGGTGGGGTTTATAAAATTTTGGGAAAAATACAGAAACTGATTTAAAAGTTACTAACCAGAGAGAGATAGTGTAACACTAAATTTGTAAAGCACTCTGAGATTCTTAGAAGGTAAAATATTCTTTTATGACACCATTTATCCCTAAGGACCTGAAAGTTGTGGCCTTCCTCCAAAAGTCAAATTGACTTCTGAAGGCTTTGGCTCATTATTTCCTGTAAGATACACCACTAAAATCTATCAGCCAAGTGAGCGTGCAGTACATTCTGTGTTAGGAAGAGCAGATACCAACTGCAGTATATAAATACTAAGTACATTTCCAAATAGTGCATACAAGCCAATTCAGCCTGGGAATGATCGCTTTGAATGAACCTGTCTGGAAAGTTTAATGTCAAAATTCTCTGGCCTTGTAGGTTTCCACAACAGACACAGCTGATTGATTTACTCAGCATCTCACAGTTACTTTTTGAAGCCCCTAAATGGAATTATACTAAGTCCTTATCCAAGTGCCACTGGGCCAAATGATCTTTCCTTCTGTGAAAACCACTTCAAAGTGATCTTCGTAAAGTAAACCGCGTTGAAAAGAGGATTCCAGAAAAGAGCTAAAAGGGGAGCGCTTTAAAGGCGTTATCGTTACGGGCTAGAAACAAATGTAAACCACGCTTCTACTCATTACGGTTGCAAATATTTCATAATTTTGAAGTATAAAATTCGCTCTCTTTCAGACTCACAGCCGTATGGTGGCTGATTGCTGTGTTAAGTAATGAACGGCCAGAGCAGCAAACTGCTTAAGCTTTTGTCTAAACGTTCATTCTCAACGCCTGGAGAAGTGCAGTGATGGTTAATTGCGCTAACCTCCTACAACGGGGAGAGGAGCATCTCTTCAAAGTCGCTGGTAAAGATACAAAAATCAGGAGCTTCTGTTTTGGGTTTCCTGCTATACACATGCTATGCTGACGGTTAGTACTTTAGATGAAGAATAAAGGCATACGCCATCACTCTCCAAGGACGGGTAATGGTGCTTAGCACTTCAGATAAAGCGTTGGAGCCAAGATGTCCAGGCAAGTGTATCCACAAGTCTTCTTGATATATATAATTTTACCTTCTAAACCAGATTTCTAACATCATGGATAATATTGACAAAGTCATTCTGATAGTTACTGAATATTTGAATTTTTATTTCATGTTTTCTCTGCCCTTTGATTTTTGTTCTCCGAAACAGTGTCAATAAAGCTGTTATAATCATTGTTGACTGTCACATTTAAAGATTCATTTTCCCAGGGTACCTTTTTGATATGTTATCCTAAAGAAAATGAATATATTCTGTTACATTTTGCTAACCTATAGGAAAGGCACAAAAGAGAATACTTGAAATCACACTTCAGTGCCTACGGCACCATGCGCTTCTCTGAAAAACTTCCAGTCTTATAACCATTGTAGCAAAATATGTTCCCTGTCCTCTGTTAACGTATCCTTGTCCTTACGAAGCTACCTAAGCTGAAGTAAGTTTTAGCTCAGCTGTCAATAAAAAAATAGTCCTCCGGATTAGACAGTTTCCTTTTAGAGGAAACATGGATCCTTCAGCTTTGGAACTGTTTCCCCAAAACTGAAATAGAGATCTGGTATCAGACTACCAGCAAGCAATTAGATTAGAGAACTCTGGTCATAAAATAATAATAATCAGAAATTATATTCCCAGATAATCATCATCACCATCATCTCCCTGTAAGGCACTATGGCACTAACACTCTTCTCACTAATCTACCTCAAAACTGAGCTGCGGAGATCTCAACTCTTGTTTGCTATGTATTTAACAAACAGGAGCGGATGGATCAACTGGGTAAGTCAATAGATCGGAAGTAAATACCGAAGTCAAGTGTCCTCCAGAGAAATTTTCCTGCTAGCAGCCCTAGGTATGCGCAAAGGGAACGATATCTCAAGTACTTTGGACTGATCTCGCAGCTCCCATTTTGGAAAAGAGAAGTTAATTTCAAATTGTAGGGACTTCGGCTGCATAAAGCTTTAAAAGATCGAAATCGGCACTTTGAATTGCACCGACTCAGAGGTAGCAAAGGCGAGGATAATTATGGCTTGGTCTCGACGAGGGCGAAACTGTTGCAATTGCTACACCAAGTGCAGCTTCAAAAAAAAAAAGCACTTTCTGAACACAATAGCAGCCTGTGACTCAGGGGCAATCAAGGGCCCACAAACATTGAGCCTCTGTGGCAGAGGGCGAATACATCTTCTCCGTAATGGGGTCAGGCGCAGTTTCAAGCAAGTTCTCCGTCAGTTAAATATGAACTGATCTGACATTGGTTTCACGCTAAGAATAAAATTCTCTACAGTACGAAAAGCTGGCACAAAACCTGCACCCTCTCTGCGCATTCGCACAGAGAGAAGGAGGGTGAGCAGCAGCAGCTCTGCTCTGGCCATCCTCCTCTTCCTCGTCTGGCCCCAATGTCTTAGGAAGAGCTCCCCAGCATCTCAATTACTTGTAGCCTTTGGAAAGCAAAACAAAACAAAACAAGTCCCCCAAACTTGGTAATCATCCTCTCCCTGGCCTGCAGTCAAGGATGCATTCTCCTTCCCCACTCTGTTTTGTTTCCTCTCTTATAAATGCAGACCTGGGGAATAAAAACCAATTCCGCCTTTCTGGCTGTTCTTGCCTACTCTCCGCAAACTTGGGTTGAACCACAGCTATCCACTTCCCTGCTCCCACCGCCTTTTTAGAGGAGAAAAGTCGGCAATTTGTACGAGATATTGCCTTTGAGAGAGTGCTGGCGTTTTTCTGCCTAAACCAAACTTCCGTAAAACCCCTGAAAATCTTTAGGATTACCTTTGCACGCATCTCTTTATCTGACAGAATTTGAGCAAGAGTATTTAACTTTTCATAGTTTAATTATTTTTATTGACTTTCTTTTACCCTAGAGAATTCTTACTGTGTGAAATATCACCGACTATTTGATTAGGGACCCTTTCGTGGTGCTTTTCAAGACTTTCAAGGCAGCAGTGTCAAAATAATAGTCATATATCAGGGTCGGTATAATGAAACGCTGAACAATCTCAGCTCCTTGACAATCCATTGTGTGCCCTGTGAACCTAAAGAGGAGTTTACTAAGGCAACTCAATCATTAGACTCACGAGCTACGGATATTTGTGGATATGTGTTAAATACACACGTATGCAACAGTAAAGAAAACCTGGGGCAATGCCATAGAGGGGGGAAAAAAAAAGAAAAAAAGACTGAAAAGATTATTTTATGAGTCTAGGTACAACTAGTTCTTCAGGTACTAATGGGGGGAGGACACTCAGATATTTGAATAATTATTTTCTGAGCCTTTAAACTGGCAGAGACAGCTGATCTGGAAAAGAGTGATCTTTTGTTTTTCAAGCAGCAGGAATGAGGATTGCATTCTCTAAACCAGAGTGAGCGAGGCAGCCTCATATTTACAACATTCTAATCTTACAGATTACCTCTGCGTATGCCAACTTTTGAGAAGCATTTTTGCTTCACTTTGGAAACGAGACACTTTTCCACATCACGCTTTTCTTCATCAATCTATCTCAGGCTGAGAGTTAGTCAAATAGACTACTTTAAGTCCACATAATAAAGAATAAAAAAACCCCATCACATAAGGGAAGTTTGCTTTTACGACCTCTATTCCACTCTATGCCATACTGGCAAACTGAAACAGAACCAGCTGTGCACTTATGGGCAGTACTGGTATTTTGATTAAAGGTTTGGGTTTAAAATTAAGGTAATGGTCTGTGCTAGTGCATCCCAAACAAAAGTGAAACGTCCCGCTTGTTTTCAATATTCCCTAGGGTGGAATGATGACATTATGGAGATCTACATGGATTTTTATCTTGTCTGGCTCAGCAATGTAGGATAAGCCTGCTTCTCCGTTAGGTGTTGGTATCTTCCTGCTGAGGGGCGCTTGGACTGCACTATCAAGTTCAAATCCACAGAGCTCGAGGCAGAAAGGCACCAGTTCACAGTCTTATGCTCACAACATGAGGAACTCTTGAATTTAGACTTTACAGGACAACTAAAGTATTCAAAAAGATCAGAAAAGGGCTAGGCTATCACGCTGATTAAACTTTTTTTTTAATTATTTTTTTAAGCACTGGAGGCTGGTATTTTGGTTTTGTGAAGCACTGGAGTTAGGAACAGGATTTCCAGGCTCACCAGTCCAGAGTCGATGTGACTTTGGCACTCTGTAGGAAAAAAAGAAGCGAAAGCAATCTGCTCTCTACTGAGTCTTAAACCCCCTGTTTTCTTGAACTGGCTCTTCAGCTGTAAATTTAACAATTTGAAGCTTAGGGCTTTCAAAACTAAAAAAGTTGGAGCCCAGATGACGTTAATATATCATAGGGCTAAAGGATGATGATAAATTGGGAACCAGGCTTCCCTGGTTTTGAGTCACTGGAATTAGTTGTCCAGGTTCCATTAATCCCAGTGTCGGCGTGAGTTCACAAAAGTTTTAAGAGCTCAGGTTACATCAGTATTACGTAGGGCAGAATGAAGTAAAAGAAGGGCTGTTGTTAAACTACTGTGTTCTGTTTTGTAGTAAGGTACTTGTTCTTCTGGTTCTAAAACTGGTCCTGAAGCTAGAATCAGGGTTTGAAGAACTGTAATGAAAAGTAGAGCGCCCCAGTGACTGTGGTACTCGTCAGGGGTAAGGTTGGTCTCTGCATAAGCCATGGATTTGCCAAGTGTTCATGGATTGGTAGCCCAGTTTTAATTTAGTCTAGGATGATTCATGTTGGAATTTAATACTCTGCATGTCTTCAAAATTCTTCAGGTCATAAAGAAGAAGGAAAGGCATAGTTCTCTACTGGGACTAAGTCATTATGCCCCTTTTATTGTGGTCATCTGTCCTTTTATGAAGACTAGGTTTAGACTTACATCTTATAAATCTACAGCATTAAAATATATATAGCATATAAGTCTAGAAACCAATTGACTTCAGTAGGGCTCAGAGAGATTTGAATTGAGCTGGCATCTACAATGTCATAAGCCTCATGTTTCTTCAAGAGGTATCACTTATTCCCCCAGCTTTAATAATCTTAGGTTATGGTTTGGTTTAGGATTTGCAAATCCAAATAGTTAAAAACCTAGATGATTTCAGAATTTTGAATAGTTGATAGAAAGGAAGAATTTTCCACCATCACTAAGGCTCAATGTTTTATTCCACAGTATGGAATAGTAAACCTAGTTCTGCTGCAATTTAGACTTATGGCTAAATTTAGGGGTTTTAAAATAAAGAATTGAGAAAGTGCTTGTCTGCATGCTGTAAAGCTCATAAAGGTTTACTCTCCTGTGTGTGTAAAGTGTTACATCCTCTTTTACTGTGGGCTCAGAGCCCTAAATTTCATCAAGATGAAGATTCCTGGTCTTTACTGATGGTTTTATCCCATTTTACTAATATTAAGATTAATTTCTGATTGAGCTTTTTGCGCATGTATCCAGTTTCTGGAGTTCAATATATTTGGGAATATTATTTCATCCAATGGAAGAAAGGACTCTTGTGACTAGACATTCCCATCCCACATGACATCTTACCTAAACTGAGTAAACTGAGTTGCGTGATCCCAGAGGAGTACATATGTGAAAAAGCCCTTTCTTCATTTGCTTACATGGTGGTGTTCTGTATATTATTAATCAAAATCCAACTTAAATCAATGAAAAGAACCTGAGTTCAATGACTGCCTTTGGATCTTGCAACTGCCTGAATACCCAAGGAACAAACAGAAGGTTCTCAGCATGACAAGAAGTCTCCTTTCCTTTTAGCTGTCTAGTTCAGGCACAGTGTCATAGGAAGGAAATGAGAGTCTCTGCTCTAAGGAGAGTTTGCTGGAAGGAACAGAGAGCCAATACACAGCTATTTGTCAGGGATGATGGAAAGAAAAGTGGCTTCAAGAGTACTAGGGGGCAGTTCTTTACTTCTCAAAATGTTACCCATCTATCTGAAATGAATCCAGCGTGTGAAACAAGGACCCCTCTTGCAGGAGCGCAGTGGGCAGGGAAAGAATCATTTATGAACTTTTTATTTCTTTTCTGTCTTACCTAGTCACTAGGACTTTTTCCCTGTTTAAGAAGTCGTCTTCTACTTTAAATGTTAATAAAATTTACTTTTCCTGTATTTGAAAGTAATTTACTGTCCCTTTTGGAAGCTCAGTGTAATAGAAAGGTCTAGGTCTATCCACTTAATACTCTACCTGATCTGGGTTTCCATCACAATCCTTCTCATAGAACTGTGGGATTTCTTTTATGGCATATGCAAAGGAATTGTATTACCAAAACAAAATTTCCAAATAAAATGATTGATATATATATTCAATGTAAAACTTATCTACTTGTTCTCTTTCCCCGCCGTGTTCTGTATTACTGAATAAGATTTGACAACCCGTTTTTTCTCTTACTCATTCAGAACTTACAAAACTTCTGTTTCTCTTTTGTTATAAACATGAAGAACATGGTGTGCTGCCTTCTTTACTCCTTCCCCCCCCACAAAGTTCTGTATTTTAAATAACTACATCGTTAAAAGCCTCATAGAACATCCAAGATCAATATAACATGCCATCCTCCATAAGAAAGTTATGTCATATTTAAGCTCTAGTCTCTATACTGTCTCCTGTATTCTATACCATCTTTAGTACCGTTATGGCACGTCAGATAGGGTTATTACTATGTAGATTAGCCAAATAATGAACACTGTGAAAGTGTTTATTCAGACCAATATTGTATCACTCTGAATGTGTGGAAAAATTCCCTCATATAAATGGGATCACATAAAGGTCAATGTCTGTAAAATAAAAGCATACCTCAAAATAGGATCTAAGTAAGAATCAATATCAATATATCCCATTTTCACATCATAAGCATATATAAATGTGTCAGTCACAAGAAATGTATTGTGTCCTTTTCTGTTTGTAATTGCAACATCATTGCTTACCTACAGTAAGTTATAGAGCATGCCTTCAGGCATGAATTGCCCTTAAAATAAAATTCTACCGTGTTATTATTTTATATTGACAATCTTTATAAAGGTAGTGTCTCGGAAGCTGAAGTTGTATAATAAAACTTGTATGCCACCTATGCTCAACTCCTAACCAGTTTCTTTAACTTCAGAAAACTTGCTTTAGTTCAAACTAAATTGAAAGGTGTATCTGCCGAGAAGGTCTTACACAGGGAGCAGAAAGAAGAAGGAGAAGGTAGACTGGTGAGGTAGATTGGGTAGAGTTCAACAAATGGTGCATGACAAACGGTGCAAGCAAATGCATGCAGTTGTTGCATGTTTCATGTGGAGTTTTCCATTCGCCAATGTAGTTAGATCTGTATGTTCCTTGAAAGCAGATGTAGCCAGTAATAAATGCTTGTGGTGATTCATTCATCTATATATAGGTCTTGCACAGATGGAATTTTCCAGACCTATGGATGGAATTTGAGATACTTTGGTCGAGGTTGTTGAGTCAAACACCCTACCCGGCCCATTTCAATATTCTGAATAAATCACAGTGTTGCCCAAAACCTGGAAAGAATATGTCAACATGTATTTTATGCAACGTGAACTGATTGGTTAATACCCACAGGAAAATGTATTTCAGGTCATAGAATCATAGAATGGTTTGGTTGGGAAGGGACTTTTAAGGTTGGCTTAGGGTTGGAAGGGACCATCTAGTCCAACCCCCTTGCAAAGAGCAGGGACACCTTCCACTAGATTGGGTTGCTCAGAGCCCCGTCCAACCTGACCTTGAATATTTCCAGGGATGGGGCATCGACCACCTCCCTGGGCAACCTGGGCCAGTGTTTCACCACCATCAGTGTAAAAACATTCTTCCTTATACCTACCCTCTTTTACTTTAAAGCTGTTACCCCTTGTCCTATCGCTACAGGCCCTACTAAAAAGGGATTAATCAAGAGCAGTCTGCTAAAAGATGACAATAAGTACAAAGGGTTCTTTAAATTTTACGTTTGGCATTTCCAAGGCGTTGTATCAAATGAAATAATTTTGAACAAAAATCATACCTAATCCTGCCTTTCCTTGGTTGACGCTTCATTTGTATTTTCTGTCTTCCCCTCCCCTCTTTCCTTTCTTAACAGGATTTAAGGCTATTTCTGCTAATGCTGTCTGTCTCACAACTTTTCTGTGTACTTACCATCCCACAACTGTAATAAGAATCATGATCTGAGTACACGACGGAAGGCTGGCTTTGATGATAACTCCTTCTCTGCTCTCAAGTTATTGACTTTTCTCTCAGCTCAGTTTTCTCTCCTATTACCGTTACCATCACGAGTGTTCAGGAATGGAGCACTCCATCGAACCTTCATTTGAACTTCTGCTGAAAATCTGCCCAAGATCAGCAGAATATCTTATCTAGTGTTTCCTCAGTATAAATAAGAGGCCTTTCTGTTTCAGGAGGTCTTGGGTTTGAAACTTTTTTCCCACAAATGCAGTGAATCCAGATTATATTTTAACCATTTGTCTGCTGTAAAGCCCATCACTCCCTTGTTTATATTTGATATTATTAAGACACTATTCAAGTGAAACAATTCAAAGGAAAGGATGGGTTGAGATAGAAACATTTATACAGCAGCGTTTTTAATTTATGACCCAAAGAAAACCAGATAGAATAAATGCAAGAATTTATCACCTGTACTTTCCTGTCAGGATTGAAGTATGTCAGGGAATCAAAAGCAATTGAGTGATTGTATCTCATGAAGTCTCTACCACAACTCTCTCATAATCCTTTGCAAAATGAAAGTAAAATGCAGACTGAAGAAGACTCACTACTTTCACAGCAATGGAATAAGTTTGTATGTTCAGTAAGTAACTCTGGGCTGGCAGGAGATAAGTTTTTTACTCAACTACTTGAAATATTCTGGCTATCTCCTTAGTTCATTGCTGGGGGCGGCAATCAGAAACGGTTATGTGAAATTGTGTATTGCTGTATACAAGTCTTCTCGTCTTGCTTGATTTAAAGAGTCAAATATATGGCAAAACTCAGTGCTTAGTCTGTATGGTGACAAGGACTGTGGGATTATCTAATTGCCCAAATAAAATTACCTATTAAAATGATTTTGTTTAGTTCTGAACTTCTTTAGGATGAAAATGGGTGTTTTCGATCAGATAGGCTCATTGAAAAAAGATTCTACTTAATTAAATTGCAGTGGCTATAACAGAGCACTACTTGATCGTATTCTGTTAACTGTACTTGTAAAATGTGTTATGAAGATTTTGTTCATTTTTTAATATTTGGCATCACTGACTGCTGCCTTCAGTTCTGATTAAATATTTTTCCAGAGTATCTTCACACACAGTGGACTGTATTTCCTCTTTTATATTTTCTCCAATTGTGTTCTAATTGCAAAGATCACTGCACAGAAGAATAAAAGCTCTGACCATGAAAGAGTTTTCTGCATTTTGATGAAATATCAAATATAAAAGTTAAATTGCCTGGATCTTACCAAGCATCATAGGGTACTTTAGAGTTTAGTGGAAATAAATAATTACAGAGTAAAAAGGCTATCTGAGATGATGGATGCTCAGGGGAGTGAGAATGGATTTTTCACAGCCAGGTCACTGGCTTGAAGCTGACCCATTTCAGTGGAGACTGAATGTGGTTACCTTTGGAGAGCTCATCACTGGCTGTAAGAAATTTGTGAATTAATCTAGTTCTGTGTAGACGTGTGTTTAGGGTGCAGAAAAAAAGATGTTACACACACTTAAAGTTTCAAAAGATAAAAAAAGGATACTTCTAGAGGCTTTATCATAAGGCTAACATTTTCACCAAATATGAAAGTAAGTGGGTAATAGCAATACAGTGAAGCCTGTACTGCCATGTCTCCGTGTTTGTTCTGTGCATCAAGGATTTGAGTTTCTCAGACTATTTAAAGATTACTACAGACAATAATTATTCTTTTTAAAAGATACCTGGTTAAACGTAAGGAGAAATTCTGTAACCACTAGCGAACAAAACTGCTTTCATAAGCAAAATCCAGTGTAAGCCAGTGTTGCAGAATTGGACCCTAAGCAAAATTCCAGATCAAAACAAGCTTACCATAATATTAAACTGTAGAAAAATCCAGACTGGTTTTTGATAAAAGTAAATTCTCTCCCCGCACCTCTTGAGTGGATGGACCACGCGGCAGGGACTGGGGGAGCAAAGTCCCTCCCACTGTAAGAGAAGATCAGGTTTGTGACCATCCGAGGAACCTGAACATATAGAAGTCTATGGGACCTGATGAGATGCCTCCCAGAGTCCTGAGGGAGTTGGCTGATGTAGTTGCCAAGACACTCTCCATGATATTTGTAAAGTCATGGCAGCCAGGTGAAGTCCCTGGCGACCAGAAAATGGGAAATATTACACCCATTTCTAAAAAGGGTAGAAATGAGGACCCTGGGAACTACTGACCCATCAGCCTCCCCTCTGTGCCTCGGGAGATCATGGAACAGATCCTCTGAGAAGCTATTGTAAGGCACATGGAGGACAGGGAGGTGATTTGAGACAGCCAGCATGGCTTCACCAAGGGCAAGTCCTACCTGCTCCACCTGATGGCCTTCTATGACGGAGTGACTACATCAGTGGGCAAGGGAAAAGCTATGGATGTCGTCTATCTGGACTTCTGTAAGGCTTTTGACACAATCTCCCAGAACATCCTTCTCTCTAAATTGGAGAGGTATGGGTTTGATGGGTGGACTGTTTGGTGGATGAGGAACTGGTTGGATGGTCACATCCAGAGGGTAGTAGTCAACATCTCAGTGTCCAGATGGAGATTGGTGATGAGTGGTGTCCCTCAGGGATCTGTATTGGGACCAGTACTGTTCAATATCTTCATCAATGACATAGACAGTGGGATCGAGTGCGCCCTCAACAAGTTTGTGGACAACACTAAGCTGAGTGGTGCGGTTGACATGCCTGAGAGCTGGGATGCCATCTAGAGGGAGCTGGACAGTCTCAAGAAGTGGGCTCATGTGAACCTCATGAGGTTCAACAAGGCCAAGTGCAGGGTCCTGCACCTGGGTCAGGGCAACCCCCAGTATTAATACAGGCTGGGGGATGAAGGGGTTGAGAGTAGCCCTGCTGAGAATGACTTGGGGGTACTGGCATACTGAAAAGCTGGACATGAGCTGGCAATGTGCGCTCACAGCCCAGAAGGCCAACGCCATCCTGGGCTGCATCAAAAGAAGCTTGTCCAGCAGGGCGAGGGAGGGGATTCTGCCCCTCTACTCTGCGCTGGGGAGACCCCACCTGGAGTACTGCATCCACCTCTGGAGCTGTCAGCACAGGAAAGACATGGACCTGTTGGAGCCGGTCCGGAGGAAGGCCACAAGGATGATTAGAGGGCTGGAGCACCTCTCTTATGAGGACAGGCTGAGAGAGTTGGAGTTGTTCAGCCTTGAGAAGAGAAGGCTCCGGGGAGACCTTATTGCAGCCTTTCAGTAGTTAAAGGGGGCCTACAAGAAAGATGGGGACAAACTTTTTAGCAGGGCCTGTTGTGACAGGACAAAGTGTAATGGTTTTAAACCAGAAGAGGGGAGATTCAGACTAGATACAGGGAAGAATTTTTTAATGCTGAGGGTGGTGAGGCAGTGGCCCAGGTTTCCCAGGGAGGTGGTCGATGCCCCATCCCTGGAAACATTCCAGGTCAGGTTGGATGGGGCTCTGAGCAACCTGATCTAGTTGAAGATGTCCCTGCTCTTTGCAAGGGGGTTGGACCAGATAGCCTTTAAAGGTGCCTTCCAACACAAACTATTCTATGATTCTATGAAATTCAGGAAAAATATCACACAGAACCCCAGGAAAACTTTCTCATGTTTTTTTTTTTTTTAAGAAGACACCTTTCAGATTTCCAGTTGTGTATTAGGCAGTTATTAAAAAGGAACATAGTTAGCCAATGACTGGTCTTTTTTTAACTACTTTCTCCCTTTGGTCGTGATCTTGAAATACTTCTTCAAGCTGGTCTGTGTAATATAGTCTAGTCTAAGTGAGACCTTCATAGTTTATTTATGTCTGCATTTCATTCTGCTATTAAATAAACATTTTGCTTGGCTTCTTAATACCACGACGACCCTTTCACTATTTAGGATACATTCTGAAACAGGCATAATAGTAGAAAGACAAACACAAGTGTGCTTCCCCTTACAATAGAAGTGTCAGAAATGTTTTTTTGTTTTGTTTTGTTTTGAAAAAAAACCAAACCCACCCTTGCTTTCTTTGATTTTTTCCCCACAGAAACTACAGAAAATTAAGAATTTGCTTTCTTCATCTTTTATTTAAATGCACTTTGTTTCTTGGTGAAATTCACAACATATGTTACTGTTGCCTCTTCTGTTCAGTAGCATTTCATGATTTCTACTCAACAAAGACACATAAATGTTTAAAGTGTATTATCATTGCTATTATCAAGCATTGCTATAAATAGAGCCTGGATTCCCTGCTAATGTTTTCAGGGACAATTGTTCTTGGATTCTGTGTACATAATAACAAAATCCTGCACCAAATATTTCATGATATGTGTGTGTATAAGCAAAATAGGCAGATACAAACTGGTGACAAGAAGTATTCAGAAGCAGTGAGACAGTGCTGGTCAGCTGGAGAGGACTAAGTATCACTGCCGGTAAACTCACCATTGTCAGGATTACTGTAAACAATGAGATTTTTGGGGTTGATTCAGAATGATTTTTAACTAGTTATTTTAAAGCACTTATGGGAAAGGCTGACATTGTGGGCCAGTGTGTCCAAATAAATCAGGGTGCTTACTAGATAATTTAATAATTTACCGACTTATGTCCTTATGCCACTTATTTGAAGAATGTCAAGGGATGGTTGTCCTTTGAAATAAATTTCAATGTGTTTGCTGCATTGTGTGTTTCCAGATGGCAATATGAGAATGTTTGTAAAAGTAACAACGTGTTAAATAGAATTTGCAAATGATGCCCTATCCTAAAGTGCTGAAAAAGGATGCCTCCATGATTGCCTCCATGTCTCTGTCATCAAGGTGTAGAAATGACTTATGAGAGATGAACTGAGAGGAAGAAAACACCAGAGTGCCGGTGAGGAAAGCTTTGCAATTGATTTCAGAACACAAATGTTTTTGTTAATGCTAGGGGACACGCAGGAAACAAGGACAAGGTTTCATTGCCATCACTGTGACACTCAGTGGCCCCATAAGAAAAGGAGTTATTGGTAAGGATTAACTGGACAGCCTGGGCACATCTATTAGCTTAAGGAGTTGGTATTTTACTCTGTGTAAGTAGTTTTCATTCAGTTCTTTTATTCACATCTGGGTTGATATATCCTATCTGCTTTGAGAAAATATTTTTTTGGATGTGACAAAGATGAACAAGACCCTCAGTTTACTGAGAAGCCCATTTCCAGCTGGTTTGTTTCGTTCTCTCTCATGGCATTGTTCTTTCTAGACCCATGGCCATGAAATGCACTTCTTCGTTGCTCTCAGAATCCAGGTGAATTGACTCTCTGAGCATTGTACAACTCCTGAATATTTTTAGAGAACATGTAGGATAGGAGAAGGCTACCTGGGCAAGGGAAGCTCACTTTTTGGGTGTTTCCTTTAACTGACTGTAAATAGCAAACTTTTAAATTCATTGGCTAATTAGGTAAAATGCAGTTCCGTAGCATACTGTTGGTCTCTATTGGAATTTTAGCTTCATTTCCTTTGCAGAAGTAAGAAGTGTAGCAAAGTGATCCTTCTAGTATAAGTCATTTTAATGTGGAACTGTCATATACCATCGATCCATCTCAAAATCCAGTGCTAAGTGTCTGTGTAACTACCATCTTACATTATCGTATAACCATTGTTTACTTCACAACTTCAATGTGTTTCTTTTTATAATAACCCTTTGTGGTTAGAAGGTTTTAGTATATTCATTTCATACCCGAGGAAGAGAAACACAAAGGAGGGCTTTTATTAACATGTTCAAGTCCCATTTTTAAATTACTTTGATGCCAAAATTTCACTGAGTACTATTGATATTCAAACACCTAAGGGCCATATTTTAAATTATTAGTTGTGAAATATAGAGGCATCAAAAATAGGTCAATAAAGTCAAAACAACAATAATTACTGTTTTATATGAGGCAACATCAGAACCAACTGCCCATTGCTATACTTCCTTTAGTTGTTACTGCTGGTGCTATACCTGGTCCTGAACAGTAGAAAATGTGGTGGCTGCATCTACTCTTAAAGCTGCCACGTGAAAGTGAACCCGGTAAATGGCTTCAAATCAAGTTTTTTACTCTCAAGCCTTGGAAAAACATACGACCGTCATTTAGGAAGGTAGTGTGCTATTGCAGTGTAACAACATACTGACAGTTTATGGTTCAGGGGCTGAAGACTTAAAGGGTGACATCATTCAAAACAAAGCAAAGAATGGAGAGCAAAAAGCAACTCGCATCAGCCATTTGAGGACCTGTATCTCAAGATATGGCTACTCAAGACTTCTAGACTAATATGGAATTAATCCCTATGGAATTTTTTAGATTCCATAAAAATTTTCTTGAAATAAGAACATTTGCGTGAAAAAAATTGCTAGCTTGCAGGTTGATAAAGCTTAGCTGTACTATAAAAGACCTTGAAGTCATTTAGTACAGTAAGTGTTATCGACATTAATTTAGGGCAATATCAAGTACTACTTATGATGTAACTTAAAAAGGAAATACGCAAAGATAGCAACTAAACTGGGCTACCTCAGCAAGCACGCACAATTTCCTATGTGTTACCTTCTAGTACGTTATTATCTAAGATATTAGGAACTGGTGTCCAAGGGTAATTTGTGTGACAGAAGATGCAGTTAAATACTTTCAGGTGTTTTCGGAAGTGCCAAGTTAAGTTAAGCACTTACCTCATTCAAAAAGTTAATGCAAATGGTGACTTGCCACTTAACTCATCTATCCACATCTGTAAATGATATTAGGCCCTAAACACATTTACAGATTGCAGGGATAACATTCAAAATATTAGTCTGAAATAATTCAGTGGTTCTTGTGAGTCTGCAGACAGGATGAAATTAGTGCCTTTCCAGAGTGTTAACTATTTAATCATTGGTCGAATGGTAGAAGAAAGAAAGAGAGAACAATTTTATGGGAAACTATGAAATTTATGACTGTTCTGTTAAATATCAAAACACCACTTCTGGCTGAAAGAAATTCCCAAGACAAAGTGTTGAATGAGTGTTTAGGAGAAATACGTCTATGTGCTTACCTTATGTTCACTTTTTTCCCTAGGTGTTCCTATTGTCACAGCATCGCACAGAGTCTCTGAGTGGTTGAAGGGGACTTGAGATCACCTAGTCTAACCCTCCTGCTCAGGCAGGGTCAGCTACAGCTGGTTGTCCAGGACTGGGTTCAGTTGTGTTTTGAGTATCTACAAGGATGGAGACTCTATGACCTCTCTGGGCAACCTGCGCCAGTGTTTGACGATCCTCACAAGTGTTTCTTATGTTCAGAGGGAATTCCAGGTGTTTTAATTTGTGCCCATTACCTTTTGTCCTGTCACCGGGCAACACTGAGAGGAGTCACAGAATGGTCAGGGTTGGAAGGGACCTCTGGAGATCATCTAGTGCAACCCCCCTACCAGAGCAGGGTCACCTACAGCAGGTTGCATAGAATGGCATCCAGGTGGGTTTTGAATGTCTCCAGAGTGGGAGACTCCACAGCCTCTCTGGGCAGCCTGTGCCAGTGCTCTGCCACCCTCAGAGTAAAGAAGTTCCTCCTCACATTTAGATGGAACTTCCTATGTTCAAGTTTGGGCCTCTTATCCTATCACTGGGCACCACTGAAAAAAGACTGTCCCCAAGGGAACAGTCAGGCTTCTTCATCTTCTTTCCCTCTCATACAATATTTGTACATGTTGATAGATCCCCCTGAGCCTTCTCTTCTCCAGGCAGAACAGTCCCAGCTTTCAGCTTCTCCTCACCTGAGGAGTGACCAGGTCATTAAACAGCACTGGCCCCAGTGTCAGCCCCTGAGGTATACCCCAACTCACCTCCAGTTGGACTTTGTGCCGCTGGTCACAACGCTCTGGGCCCAGCCGTTTGGCTCTTACTTGCTGTTAATATTCTTCCCTTGGCATCTCTGTTGTCCATGGTTAGAGCACAGGATACTGGGCTAGATGGACTCATTATGACCATTCCTATAGTCTTAGTAACAAAGGTAGAAAGAGATTTTTCTTAAATCAGATAGTCCCAGGACCGCCTGCCCTCCCAAACACACCCCCAGGCCTGCAAAGCAAGAACAGCCATGAAGGGATTTTCTGTAATCATATTCCAAGCTGTAATGAGAACCACTTGGTCCAATGTGCCCTTTCCTTGATATTAAAAAGACGGGATGGCAATAAAGCTGTGTTTTTTTTTAAGTTCCCTAGCAACCCTCCCGAGATTACATGAGTATCCAATTATTTATTTAATTTTCATGCTAAGCACCTTTGTCCTTTAAATGGCCTTGACAATCCTAACCCATGAACTAAGTCCATAGAAATAAATGTAAGTCCTTCTGAACGGCCGTCCTTACCATCATTTTCTGTAAATTACATAAGGAATAAATTAGTGCAAAATTTCTTGTTTAATTTCAACCTCTGCATGTGTTGTATTTACTCAGCGTGAACATCTATGTTCACATGTCACATGCCATTCTATTATTCTTCGCTGGCATAGAAAGAAAAGACAGAACATTTAAAAATATATTATAAAAATAATACATCAAAAGGAACAAGCAGCTTTGATCCTCACATCTAATTAATTGCACATTGGATAGATTTAGCTCATACAAATGTGGGGTAGTTGCTTCACTGTAAATGATTAATAACAATGTATGAACAGTTGTTTGTTTTTTCTTCATTCCTTCCAAATGCAAAAGCACGGACACCTACAGTTCAAACACCAGGAAAGAGGTTAAAGCGTGCTACGGCTGACCTCTTTATAGTTATTTATGCTATGCAGGGTCTGAGAAGCACTCATCTTCCAAGGGCTTTCCAGTAACTCAGCTCATAAGCAGGTGGAACATGTATGCACTTCCCTGAGCATCATTTGTAAGTCAATACAGATTCTCTCACGCCAATCAGTAAAACATGAGGAGCTATAATTTATAGTAGCTAGTACACCAAGATCCATTTATTATACTTTACACCTATACAGCAATTGATGTATATTGCCAGTTCCCTTGGGATATGTGGAGACCTTGGGGACAGACACCATATTATTTAGAATCATGAGGCACATCACAGGCTTCTTTGATCTAGGCATAAAAGGAAGCATAAAATAAACCTACTTTCCTAACGAAAATTTTCATGTAACCACCAAATGCTTCGACTTCTTTCACTGTGCCCAAAATGCTGTGGCTCAAAACTAAAATTTTAAAGGTATCTTTCACATTATAGTCTGTGATGTTTACAATACTATTCATGCATAAGATGCAATCATTTTTTTCAATTACTCTTTGACAAAATCCTGCCAAACACGATAGATATGAATCGTCCATGATGAGTGAAATTTACCTTCAGTTACACAGCAGTAACTCATTGATTCGGCAGAGTATGATTTCACAGTGAATGAATCATTCGAAGTGTCTCCTGATTTATGCTCTCGGTATGTTTGAGCGTGTTTGTGTGCGTGTACGTATAGATCACACAAGTCTTTGGTAGCTCCGGATACTCTGCAATTTCTCTGGGATGGCAGACATTGAGAAAAGTGAAAGGCGCATATTTTCCCAGCAGGGATCAAAGCAGAAAACCAGTACAACTTAGATAACCTCTCTGCCAGCCTCTCTCCACGGTGGAATTCCCATTTAAACATCTTTCCCAGAGCTGCATCTCCTCCCTCCCCGTGCTTTACTGTTTCTACACCAATGGCTGTAAGCAGGAGGTGCAGTGAAAGGTGAAACCAAAATGTTTTGATGCCGGGCACTTTGATCCTTCCTGCTCTTTTAGGATCCCTTGTATCTGAAGCCCTCAATCAAGTTCTGAGAAACTTCTGGGAGGAAGGACGGTCTTAAAAAGTTTTTCATTCCTTTTTTTTTTTTTTTTGTTTCTGCAGTTTTTCCCACAGAAGGGCGTATTCAGATTCCTAAAGAAGGCTTTGAAAGGGATCCAAAGAGGCAATCACATGCATGTGCGACTATTTTTTCACCAGGCAAGAATATATGGAATGTGAATGGAGTTTCAGCGTAGCTCTGCGAATGTGAGTATCAGTTGAAACTGGGTAGTTCTTCCATTAAGTTCTAGGTAAATTAATGTGCATATAGCCATTGAATTACTAGCTTCATATAACTGAAAGCAGGAAAACCTGTCTGCATTCCGTCGTTAATATAAAGTTTAATTAGAAGGAAGATCTTTAAGGGTGAAGAGTGTCACTGAGCAGCACAGACTTGACCGTATCTCGAGAACATGATTCTACCCAATATAGGATTTCTGAGGGGAAAAATGAATGTTAGTCTTGCTTCTCCTGCACAAATAGTAATATCTGTAGACTTTCTATCTATAGGTTAATCCTAAGTAGGAATAAATATTTTCCAAAGACTAGACAATGTATTCTTTCTCCTCAGGTAAAGAGGTGTAATTGAAATCCATGTAACTTATTAAGTCTTCAAAATGTAAATTAGTTCAAACATATCTGATTTTCACATTCAAAATAGCTAGTAGATACAACAGCAATTGCTCTTAATTATTGCCTGTCATTTTTTATTATCCTCCTGCTTAAAAAAATTCAAGTCATCCAGCAAGACAAAAAAAAAAAAAAAAAGCGCTGTGTGACTTAAGTGACTATTGTGAATAATATGAGGAGACTGACCAGGGAGCTGCTTATGTCGATGGTTTTCAGGCCGTAGATCCGTACACTGTACCTAGGAACAAGGGATACAATTGCAGCAGTTAGGATTGGTTATTAGATAACGTAGAAGTGAACCCATGATACGGTCATTGGGTACATCCTTCGCTGTGAAAAACCAGCCATTTGTAGCAAATATTTACTGCTTGCAGAGTTGTTTTAAGATAAAAAGTCCCCAAAACTATCTTCTGTTATTTTAATTTTTTTTGTAAATTTTATTTCTATCTTTACTTGCTAGAAGTGTCCTATATGCCTGTATTTGAGGACCTATATAGAATGGCATAAGCCTTACAGAAATTTGACTAATTACTCCTCCTTAATTGAATTTTAATTTTGAAACTGAGCTTCCAAACTGTATGGAGAGACAGAAAAGAAAAAAAAATAGCTTAAGAGCAAAAGCATGCCCTCTGTTTTTATGCCTCTGTCTAAACAAAATACACACACTGAGTATTTAGAGAAGTAGATTAAGGTTATTGTTGTTCGAAGGATGTTTACTGCATGCAGCTTGTAGGACTGTAAGTGAAGCATGACCCGTTCGTGTTTGCTTGACTTTTCTCAGTTTACTGCGACCCAGCATTGTTGGGTTTGTTGTATCTTTATTTAAACCTTGTTCCTCTGTGAGGAGCTGTGGCTTCTGTATTTCTCAGCATCACTGTACCCCATGGGTGACATTTCCTTCTGATCCTTAAAATGCTGTATTTCAGATGTTATATCACACCTCTGAAGAGTAGCTTGCTAAGGAAAATATAGCTGTATTTTCCTGAAGGAACTGAAGCTACATCAGGTTGAATTTCACCCTGTAGGTTATTTAAGCACAGTATGATGTTATACAAACTGAAGACAGAGGGCAAAATCCTGTCTGCTGATGAAGAGATGTCATTGAAGGGGGAAAAAAAAAAAGCAAACCACTCTCATTCCCTTCCACTGATGTCTTAAAGGCAAAGATTTAATTGTAGTGAACTGGAGAATAAAATTGATTTCCAAGAGGAATACCAATAATTTTGCCCTTGCTTTGTAGCTCAGATATACAAAGTCAACAGTTTACAGTCCCTTGGTCTGATCTTGTTTACAGAAGGTTGGATGAAGGATTTTTTGTTGGCTTGTTTGGTTGTTTTTTGTTTGTTTTTTTTTTTTTTTTTTTTTGTTTTTGTTGTTTTTTGTTTTGGTTTGGATGCTCNTTAGATTACCTTTCTCTACTTTCTCATTAGGTTCAGATGTCTAAACTCTGTGGGACAATCTGGCTTTAGATTAAGGATTTTTAAATTTTTCCTTTTTTTAATGACAATTTTGTAAAGTCCATATATCATCTGGGTCTGCCTTCCATTCTTTTTATCTGCACTCTTTCCAGTGCTCAAGATCCCCGACATTTGCCACAGTGATCTACCTCGAATTGCAGTAAGTAAGTAAGGGATCAGTGTGTGGGAGCAGCACTTCAGAGACAACGTCTCTGCAATGCGTCTGGGTGGGAACCTGCTTCCCCATATCCAAAAATGGCTGGGGAGATGAGAAAAGACAAAGCATAGAGCTGCAAGAAAATTGGAGAAGCACATCTTAATCCTATTTCATATTCTTCAGCATCTGAGCTGCTTAAAAAGCCAGAGAGATGCTGAAGGGGACATTTTCCAATGCTGAGACCTGTGGGAAGCTGCATGGGTCAGGTCCTTCAAAACTTGGATGAATGCTCGTTCACTCACCCATGATCTTTGTCCCCATTTGAGACACTCAGCTCAATCTGTAGTCTTTGTTTTCCAGTATAGTTGCACCATCCTCTGCTGTTATCGACCCACGCTATTCCTCAGTATGCAAAGTACAGTGAGTGACCTGTTTTGTTACATTTAGTTGTAACGCCTCCTCTTCTAGTTGATACTTGATTGCCAGAAATGCTTTATGTATATCTTTTACTATATAAATATATCTCCATGTATATTTAAATGAAGAGATACATAGATATATAAATCTTTGTATATTTCTTTATGTTCAGAAAGTGAACTCTAGTGAAATCTCTTACAGTAAATAAAGTGCATCGTGATGGAAAGGTATAAGGCATATTCTTTTTATTTCCACAGAATCGTAGAACCGTCTAGGTTGGAAGGGACCTTTAAGATCATTGAGTCCAACTGTTAACATAACACTGCCAAAACCACCACTAAACCATGTCCCTAAGCACCATATCTACCTGTCTTTTAAATACCTCCAGGGATGGCGATTCCACCACTTCCCTGGACAGCCTGTTCCCATGCTGGATAACCCTTTTGGTGAAGAAATTTTTCCTAATAGAGAGAGTTCTCTAAAAATTGAATACAAGTATAGTTAAATTAGAGAAGCAACCCAAGAATCTAAGTCTATGCTTTGTAGCAACATTGGTTACAGAAAAAGTTAGCAAGAAGCGAGAAGACCAGGACTTCTTGTAAGTCTGATTAACCTGTAAGTATGGTTGTAGGGACTAAGAGCTGGTTAATTGCTAGTCAGGTGTAAAATGACAGATATCTCTTTTTTTCATCTGATGCTTCCTCTGGGGCAGAACATGGGAAAATTACTTTCTTTATCCTTTTCTTAGCTAATTTTTAAGTTTTCAAATTCACTGCTGTCGTTCTGCCCCCCTTTCTAAGAGGGTAGGCTGCACCAGTATGCACCCTCGTCTGCATCTTACTCTTGTAAAAGCTGCTCTTTCCCACTGCAAAGCACTGTGATATAAGGAAGAAAAAGGCATTGGGAATTTTTCTCTCTTGTTTTTGTAGGTATCTTCGGCCATCAAAATGCAATCCTCTATTTGTCCCTGTCAAGAACTATGCCCTGAGCATGTACTATCGCAGAACAAAAGAATGTCCTAACAAATGCTTTTAGACACTACTCTGGATCATTGTTTCACAGTAGCTTTTTAATGCGGTTATAAAGTTGCATCTTCCAGTTAGCAAGAAAAGACATGATTTGTCTGATAGTGATAATACTGTTAAAAGCCTTTTAGAAACTGCAAAAAGGGTTTGAAACATTTCTTTTCTTTCAAGCAACAACATCGTGTAACGCAATGCTGAATTTGTAGCTGATGAACGTTTCGTACTGGGCTTGTCCTTCCCATCTCTCAGCATTTTCCTAATTAATATAAGGAGGAATTGATACAATATAGTGATGTTACATGTTTAGGATACTAATAATAAGTGTCGTATGCAAAGTTTTCAGACATCTCTTTCTGTCTCGACAAACTTTAATCCCTTCCCGTTTTCTTCCCCTTTCATGTCTGTGTTCATCATTTTAGCTTGTGCACACTGTTTATATTTGAATACAGCAATGAGAGCGAGTTCAGTCTCGGTTCACATCTTTGCTTCCCCCACCAACCTTTCATATAGCTGTACGTTATTAAGTCTCTCCTCATTAAGTCTTTTTTCCAATCATCTAACATATTCTGCTCGTGCTGATTTTAGATGAGGCCTAAACAAAGTCTTGCAAAACAGGATCATTACCTTTCAGGGTTTACATTTTAAGTTTAATGCACAACCTGCAACAACATGTAAAGCCCAAACAAAGGTGAATAGATAAAGAGAGGGTTGGGCAGATGGGCAGACTAAAGATATTAAAAATGTAGATTATGGGAAAAGGAATAGGAAAGACCCCGCCCCCCCCCCAAAATCCCAAACCAAACATACTGCAAGTGTAAATCAAGGCAGCTCCAAATTAATGCTGCTCCACTGATATCCACTTATAACAGCTGAGGAGCTGGGCCTGTGACTCTCGACCCTATGCGTAGAGATATCTCCTAACGCTGCCTGTATTGAAACCCATCGCATTTTTAATCAGTTTCGCTTACTGCGATCCTTGACAGTGAAAAGCTCTGTTGTGCGACACGATCCAGAACACCAGCAGTGACATGCCCAGCAGTTGGCCACTTCCCCTTCTGCGGATTTACACCCAGATATTCTCCCACCACATCGTGCTGTGCCGTGCCAAAGATGTCTCAGTCAACTTCACGCAAACAGCACCGCGCATAGCCGGGTTAAGACGCGAGGCGAGGGACTTGGAGAGGTGTAGCTTTGCTCCAGGTTATCAGAAAGGGAGCGCATCCTGTGTTCTCTTCTTTTCTTTGCCTAAGTATGTAAGGTACAACATCACACCAATGGAGCTACTCTGCTTCCAGTTTTGGAGTACTGTAGTTGGCACTAGCTAGGTATCTCTGAGCAACACGGCAGGGTAAGTATAGATGCGATCTACAGTTGTAGACCTTTCCTCAGTCGTTAAAAGTCATTAAAAGCTGGCTAAAAGCCAGCTGGATGCTTTGTTACAAAGGTTCTTTGGCTTCCAATCCCAATTTACTTCAGTAATTCTGTTCATAGTGCCTGTCCACAAATCACTGTATTGTCATAAGTGAAGGAGGAGTGACTGGTGCTGTGGCTTTGTGAATGTCTAACTTCACCACTGAACAAAAAAACGTACCATCTACGGAACTCCTGAATTCACTGGTTTCCTGAGTGTCCCAAATAATCTTATCCATTTTTACTGAAACAGTTGAACTTCTGTATTGCCCAATTTGGTATTCATAGAGTGAAATGACAGCTGAGATGAGTTTACTGCCCAAAGAACAAGGCATAAACACAGACCTTCTGAGAATCAAATGCAAGACCGTTCCCCAAACTGATTGAGGAAGAAATCTGAATCCCCAAAATAACCTATATTATAATGTCATAGTTGCAATCCCTCTCTTTGCCTCTGTCACAATGGAGAATTTTTTTTTTTTTTTTTTTTTTTTTCCTGGTGAAACAGCTTTGAAAGGAGAAAAAGGTGTTCCCCCCTTTCTCTTTAAATAGCTTGGGGTTTGAGCTCTCTTCCAGAACAGCTAGGGTTTCATTTTCAGGGAGAAAGACCTTGAGTGAGGAACTCCAAGCCATTAGATAAGCATTTTGACTCATGTGCCAGCAAAACCAGTGTTATTTTGGGGGGGGGGAGGGAAGAGGTTTTCTATGAAACCTGATTTCACATACATGTGATAGGAAGTGGTGGAATATGCCAAACAGACTGAGCAGCTGAAGGTATAAGATGCCTGGAAGATGGATCCTTGTTGGCTTTAATGTCTATTACATGGGGAGCAGTAAAGCATCAGGAACGGAGCTCTTCTGTGCACCGAGAAACACAACTTCAGGTGCTTGGCAAATACTAACGTTTAAACTTCTGTGCCTGTGGAGGTTAAATGCTTTTGTCCTAGGCAGGCCTGAGCAGAAACCACAGAGAAACTTATGCACCTTATGCATGAGAAGCTTATGCACCTAGTTCAGAGCTCCGGATTCCTATGGACAAGCAAGCATCTAAGAATGAAAAATTGCCATGAAAATGGCCTAAATAAGATTGAGTCTTTTGTACCGAGCCAGTGCTGATTGCTATTGATTTCAATGAGAATGGGACAATTAACTTAGGAACTTTTCAAAATGCTACCTGCTTATGGGAATTGTAAAACTTCAGATGATTCTTCAGAGATATTCTAGCAATTTTAAAAAGCAGAATCTCAGTTTTGCCTTCAGAATGTGCTTTTTCGAAATTTTGCTCATGCGTGTTTTCTCCTGTTCTGCAATATCAAATACAATTAAAACTGGAAAACTTCTTTGTTCCTACAAAATATTTGGGTTTGTGCATGTGCTTTTTATATATGACTATTAGTCATAATTTGCAAAATTAAATTTATTTGTATACCTGTTCATTTTGTTTGCAGAAAAGAATGTTTCTGCCACATCACACTTTATTACATGGCTTTTTAAAATCCCTTCTTGAAATTTAGCCCTGATTGTCCTTCTTAAGACATAAGAAGAGATTAAACTTCATATATCAGCTTCTTTCTCTCTAAAGCTTATTAACATCTAATCAAGATTAGATATGTGGTCAGACTTCTGGGGGAGGTGTGTCAGCATGCGACAACATGTAGAATACAGTGCAAAGTGTTCCATAATTGTTCGTCCTAATTAAAGTGGCAGAAAGGCTAAATGACTGCTGGAAAGTAAAATCTTGACGAAAACCCTAAAGGGGATTCTTTCCACGATTCTGTCATTCATTCAGTGTTTCTGATTTTATTTTCTTTTATCTTCAGGAAATCAATTCATCAAATAGAGGAGGAGAACAGTTTTCTTTGAAATATTATGATTTACTTGAGACAGTAGTGATTATTATTCTCCAGTTTTAAATAACTGTGTATGATTTGGCTTTTATTACAAAATGACTTATTAAAATGTTGATACAAAGTAAACCCCAGCAGAATTATAATAGTCAAGCATCTGATATTTACCAAAATATCTTTCTGACGTGGACAAGTTGCTGTAAAACACTTAAAATTAGTGGAATTCCATTAAAAAAAAAATCCTTAACTTCCTGCTATAGAAACATGCTGCAAGTTGTATATAAAATTAGAAAATGGTCTCTACCTTTGGCATAAAATATCCTGAACTAGATTTTCCTCCATTAAATCAGAGGGGCTTATTTCATCTACTGATTTCAGCAAGAGTAAGAACAAATCCTCCCTTCACTACTACTCTCCTCAAACATCTTTTTTCATAACCATGTAGTCAATACTTTAAAAATAAAACTTTCATACAAATTGTGGTAGTATATAATTCTCTTTCCTACCAGAATCCATACATTCTCATTGACAGGGGTTAACCACAAACCCTTTCTTAAATGACTATCATGTGTAAGGAATGTGCACATAAACATTGCTTTCTTCTCCGGGAGCTTTCTTTGTAAACTATAATATCCTTAACCAAAAATAACAGCTGTCCAACCTTCCTCTCTCCCCCCGCTCCCCCCCCCC
>VZSZ01002485.1:25975-80304 GCA_013398815.1 Ibidorhyncha struthersii
TTTTTTGTTTTTGTAATTCTTTCATTGCTTTCCGAATTCTGTGTATTGACAGAGTTGAAATGTTGGCTCTAAAAGGAAAGCGTGAAGTTCTGTAAATCTGCAATTGTACCTAGCGCGGAGGAAAAAATATTGTCATGTCTGCTTTTTGTCTCCCAACCTGCTAGGTGGGCATTAAAATAAAGGAAACAGTGTGGGTTTTGTTTGGATTTTTTTTTTTAAATGTTTCCCATTTTTCAAGACAGCTACTTCTGTCATCAGGAGAAATCTTAAATACAAAATCTTATGTTATTATTGACCCAAGATTCCTCTTAAAATTCCTTTTAACATACTGAAGATAGCTAAAACTATTTCTTGATTCCTCCTCTATACGCACTGTATCACGTACAGTGATACAGTGATACACATACACCTGTAAAAATAATTGCAAAAAGATCAAAATCTGTTATATTCGCTAGCCCTTTTTGTGCAAAACACAAACTGTGGTAGTTCCTCAGAGTGTTATCATTTTTAGCTATCGTTACACTGTTACCAAGGGTGAGTCATGTAATTTATGTGAAAGATATGACATGGTTGTCTACTGCCAATCTATATTTTATCAGATGATAGAAATCTTGAATGAACTGTTCCCCTGGACAGATGAATACAGCACGTGAAGAGTAACTACAAATGACTTGTTGAGCAAACCCTCATACAAGTTGGATTCATGTTACTACACATGAATATAACATAGACTAAATGATATTTAAGTTATGCAAAAATAAATAAAAACTAGAGTAATCTCAACAGGTATTTTCTGTGAGCTGTACTACTTACAGATTTTCCTAACAGCCTATGACAAATCTTGTCATGAACTCAGTTTATAAAGAATATCTATTCCAATTTAATTTGTATAATCTGTGTGGAAAATGGAGTAAAATAATTCTCCTACCACCTCTGCTCCACATAAACATACACAGCATCTGATATTTCTTGAAATAGTAGCGTAGTATTCTGTGTAATTTAGGAAATTAAATTGAGCTTTAAAGCATGAATTTTACGTTAACTCTCTGAGTCATATTAATTTCTTTAACCTTCGCAGAAAACAAGTTTGGTGCAGGTAAAAACATTTTGAGGCAGAAAATACAGATGTAGATGTGTTTGGACTGTATCAGAATTTAAAATGTCTATGTATTTTCTGCATTTTGTTTTTCTCCTCACTTTGTTGTCCTCTAGCTGAAGGCACCAGTGCAGGGTTAAAACTGGTGTGAAAGAGATTCCAGTAAAACTTGGAAAAGATACGAGTCTAACTATGTGCACAGAATAGTGGAATAAAGTGCTTGCTTTAAATGAAGTATTTTAATAATGATTTGTTCTATAATTTCTCTCTGAATAGCACATATGTGTTAAGTAAATTGGTTGTTGTAATCTTTTAAGTGCTTTATTTGAAAATAACAAACTCCATTATTAAAGAAGCACTGGACCACACCTATAAAGACAAGGGTTTGATTTCCACCAGTGTCTCCAAATGAATGCGGTGGAGTAAAAGCAAAACCAGGCCCTGTATTAGAATCCATATTGTGGATAGTAAGTTATCCAGACTCTGTGGATTAGCTAAGGCAGCCAGATTCCAGGACTATTAGCAAACAGTGGAGTTACCCTTCTAAGGAAAAAACTTTTTATTCTCAGCATCTTTTTGCATGTGTTCATCTTAATGTCAGGTAACATCAATATGGCATTTGCCAGTAACTCTGATTTAGACTCAGCCTTAGAGTTTTGTAATTTATGATCAGCTCCTTAGAATTTTTTTCCAGATTATAGGAGGAAAGACAGCAAAACTCATCTGGACGCTGGGTCAGCAATTGTGGCACACAAATGTCTTGATTTTAAAAAGATGCTCTATAAAAGATGTCCTATATACTTAGTTATAACTCGAGACCATACACCATGGCAATTTAACTTCTACTAAAAAAGAGTAAGAGACAATTTTACCTGAAATACCCAGAATCTGAGCTATAATACTGTACCTCTCTTTCTGTCTTTCAGTATAATATAGTGCCTCTATAGTATCCCTCCTTCAACCCTCATCTCTAAGAAATCCTAAGAAAGAGGGCTCTTTTAAAATGAAGTAATGATCAGATATTGATTACAGAAATAGATATGCCATTTTAAGATATTACCAGTGTTGCTGCTCTTTGTTATTGCCAGTCTGCTGGAAAGCTGAAAAGCTCACATAATCATCTCACATCATCTTCCATGCAAAAACAGCTGAATTAGTTTAAGTACAATTCCCCATGCAGGAAAAACTAACTGGACTGACTTTGAAAAGAAATAAAAGAGCAAATAAAATCATCACAGACTGAGCATTTCCAATGTCTTTTTCGTCTTCTCTTCAGGTCGTTCTATTATTTAAGGGACTGCAGCCATTTTTCAACCTGAATAACAGACACATGGATATTATTTAATGAAAATGTAGATTATAATTTCATTAACAGAAATAGCATGAACAGTGTTTTACAAGACCAAAATATAACTTAGAAGAGCTTAGTATTGTAACCATCAGGCAATTTCTTTTGCAATATTTGCAATTTTATTGATCTAATTAATACTCTGTTTTGTTCAGTTTCACCATTAAGACCCAGTGAGCAACAGAATACTCATTAAATTATCCACATTCATACTTATGGAACTACAATGCACTAAAGGACAGCAACAATTCCTTTCTGAAAATCGTGGACAACTGAAGTAAGAAATAATAGCAATCGTGTAGCACAATGCCACATCAAATCATTAAGAGAAAACACTCCTCAAAGCATATGTTTCTTTTCACATGTGCTTTTTGTCAAACAGGGAGAGTATTTCAGCCACTTTCAGAAGTTAACTTGAGGGCATTTTATATGACATGTACAGCTATATGGTAGCTGGGTTATTTGGAACAAGAGCAGTAAGCCTCAAATCAAAGGTCTACAAGTGCAGTATCAAAATCATATACTATATAGCTCTGTTTTGTTTTATTTAAAAACTAGAGTATATGCATTTAGTGGGCTGTCTGTTTTACTAGGAGGTACTTACTTATGACGTGGAAATATCTTAGCATTGGTAGGCTGTAATTTATAAAATTGACTGCCTAAGTATATCCTAAAATATCACAGCATAGAATGTTTCCTATTTTGTCATCGGTCCCTGATTTATCATCATTTCGAATTTGTGCTTTCTCCATAATTTTCCCAATGAACCAGAGAAATACAATAATGGTCAGGTTTCAAATTCAACTACCCTAATCAATAATAGTTTGCTGAAGCGAGCATTTAATTTAATAAAATTTGGGAACAGAAATAGTTAGCAATTAATTTCAGTTTAGGGAATCTTGATTAAAATTTCTTAAGAGATGTACATGGAAGCCGAACAGCTTCCGTTGAACAATTATTTTGCTGTCACTGTTGGGTTTGTTTTTTTGTTTTTTTTGAAGGGAGATTATAAATACAGAACCAGATTATGGTGCTTTTTCTACAGGTGTTATTTACTACAGGACCGCTGAAAATGTTCACTATTCTTCATGCATATGAGGATCCCAGTAACTGTGAAATATAAGCAAGAATGTATAACTACACAGTAAACATCATCTGTAGACTTTCTTCATGGGAACAAATAAAGCCCACAAGACTGCCCACACGTGACATCTGCAGCCTCAGATAGGTGAAAATGAATTAATCACACACTTTTTGTGCATTTGTTTAGCTTACTACCTGGGATTTGTTCACTGATTTTAGAAAATAGGGTAAGACGTCTAGTTATGATGTCAGGTAGACAACTGAATGACTTAAAGGAGTTTCTATCATAACCTCCTTTACCCTGTGATATGTAACAGTGCAGGATACAATTACATCCCTTTATCATAGATATATTTCTAACTTTTAGGTATATTGCTTTTACATTTTATCTTTAAACTCTATAAAGTGAAAAAATCATTCCAGCAGATTTGTTGAATGTTTATGTTTTTTTAGCGGATAATAGTAGATAATAAGAGGATGTAACTTTGAAGAGGTTAACATTAAAAATGAATATATTTTGCTTTTTTTTTTACATGCATGCAAATAATTCTTAATGACTCTATTGCATACTCTCATACTTTACCAGAATTATACCCCATGTATCAGTAAGTAATGTGACAAGGGAACTTCTTTATGCTTGATATAAATCAATGTTTGCTGCCTTAATTTAAAAGCTGAGTGATGATAAGATGCTGTGACTCAATAAATTCGGGCTTCTAATGTTATGCTGAACATAAAACCTGTTTATGCATTATAATGTAGCAATAACATATCCCTTCCTAATCACTGGCATACCTATCTTTCCAAGCTTGCCTATAGCATGCATAATAAAAAGTTTGCAAAATGTGGAAAAATTCTAATTTTCATATACCCGCATTATGAATCCCCACAGCTATTACAAAAAAACTAAAATCCTTGAACTACGAGGATAAAATACAATTTAGAGAGTACATTTTCTTATTATTGCCTTTGAAGATAGCATCAGTTGTCTACACAGACCTATAAAATGTTTTAAGGGTTGAAAGATACACCTTAATGCACTTATCTTTCCTTTCTTAATAAAAGATAAAACAACAACTCTCTGAATGATAAACAAACAAAAGCAAGCAATAACTTACTGCTTGCCTAAGTTGACCTCGGGTTTAAGAATCAAGGATTGCTTTTTGTTGGCTCTGGCATTAGCTAAACTAAATCCTAAAGCGCATTCTTAGATGGTGTGAAGTTGGTCTAATTGTATCCAAGTGAAGTGACACTGATTTGCACGAGCTGCAGCTCGGCGCCCTTACAGGACTGACCACCTGCCCATGTTGCAGAATTAGCTGGGGATAAGACTGATTGTTTTGTAACTGTTTAGTAGAGGATTGGCTACCGATTAGTTCTTTTTTGACCTTGTCTCTTTAACCTTGGGCAGATATCTCAGGGGGAGAAGAAACAGGAATGGAGAAGGTGGAAGAGGATGATAAGGAAGCTGTGATATTTTCTCGTGTGAGAAATTAATCATTTAGTGTACATTCAATGTGAACTTTGTGGTCTACGGGTGATGTATGGATGTTTCTTTTAGCTTTTCAGAAGTACAGTCCCCTCAAGCTTATAGATCAGCTGGAAAAAGATACAGATTATTGTAATGTATCTAAGACAAGCGTGAGAGGGCAGGGGGTGTTTTTTCCTATATTGGAATAACTTCACAAAGAATATTTTTGGGGGGTTTCTTCAATATAAATCTTACCATTCTAGTTCAAAGCAACAAATTCAAACAAACTTGCAAAATATACAAACTAGTAAGTTCAGGATACTAATTTAGATATGGTTGTTTACATTCTCACCCCATTTTGCTAAGTGTGAAATGTTGAAAGCAATTGTAGAGACCACAAGCATTTTAGTCCTGGCTTTAAGTAAAAGAAACAGTGTAAAAAGGGAGTTATTGCCTAACTTAATGCTTTTGCAATGCTCGCGTTTTCTTTTGAACAGAAGTTTCATACACTTAAAAAAATTGCTCACTGGTGGAATACATTAATTTTTTTTTTTTTAAGCAATAGAAGGAAATAAAGGACCTCATAAATATGCTTAAAGCTAGTGTTTACAAAATCTGCTAATGATCTCACTAATAGAATTTAGATTATGGAACATATTTTGCATCAGGCTTATGCCCAGAGCAGCCATTTTACAAGGACTCCCTGATAGATGTTAATTTTTACTGTTGGATCTGCAGTTCTTCAATTAGAAGAACATGTATTCTGCTGGGGAATGAATCATTCAGTGGGTGCATTTACATGTACTATTTTTTTTTTGTTTGTTTTTATTCTGTGAATCTTCTTTACACAGGCACGTTTCAATTATGAAAAAAAAATGTTCTGATGATTTCAAACTTAAATACATAAAACTCTTAAAAGAATCCGTGATACCTAGTTTTCATTGGTGTGTGGCCCTAAAAATATCAAGTGTATTTGTATGACGAGGTACTCTTCCACCTTTAAACAGTTTGTGACCTAGAGCAAATCAAGTTTTGGATTGACAACATAGATAATCCCTTTTTTTAGTGCAGTAGCAGAATTGAACAAAATGACCCAGGTGAAATGTTCCGATCTGATATTTATCAGATCCCACTAATGGGAAAGAGATTATAGAAAGTATTTGGGGCAGCAGAGTCCCTCCTACTGTAAGAGAAGATCAGGTTTGTGATCACCTGAGGAACTTAAACATATAGAAGTCTATGGGAACTGACGAGATGCCTCCCAGAGTGCCAAGACACTCTCCATGATATTTGTAAAGTCATGGCAGCCAGGTGAAGTCCCTGGCGACCAGAAAATGGGAAATATTACACCCATTTCTAAAAAGGGTAGAAATGAGGACCCTGGGAACTACTGACCCATCAGCCTCCCCTCTGTGCCTCAGGAGATCATGGAACAGATCCTCTGAGAAGCTATTGTAAGGCACATGGAGGACAGGGAGGTGATTTGAGACAGCCAGCATGGCTTCACCAAGGGCAAGTCCTGCCTGCCCCACCTGATGGCCTTCTATGACGGAGTGACTACATCAGTGGGCAAGGGAAAAGCTATGGATGTCATCTATCTGGACTTCTGTAAGGCTTTTGACACAATCTCCCAGAACATCTTTCTAATTCGGAGAAGTATGGAGCTGACAATATGTGTTCACAGCCCAGAAGGTCAACGCCATCCTGGGCTGCATCAAAAGAAGTGTGGCTAGAAAGGTTGAGGGAGGTGATCCTGCCCCTCTACTCTGTGCTGGTGAGACCTCACCTGGAGTACTGCATCCAGCTCTGGGGCTCCCAACATAAGAAGGACATAGACCTGTTGGAGCGGGTCCAGAGGAGGGTCACAAGGATGCTCAGAGGGCTGGAGCACTTCTGCTGTGAGGCCAGGCTGAGAGAGCTGGGGTTGTTCAGCCTGGAGAAGGCTCCAGGGAGACCTTATTGCAGCCTTTCAGTACTTAAAAGGGGTTTATAAGAATGACAGGCACAAACATTTTAGCAGGGCCTATTGTGATAGCACAAGGGGTAACGGCTTTAAACTGAAAGAGGGAAGATTCAGACTAGATACAAGGAAGAAATTCTTTACTGTGAGGGTGGTGAGACACTGGCCCAGGTTGTCCAGGGAGGTGGTAGGTGTTCCATCCCTGAGAACATTCCAGGTCAGGTTGGATGGGGTTCTGAGCAACCTAATCTATTTGGAGATGTCCCTGCTCATTGCAGGGGGGGTTGGACTAGATGACCTTTAAAGGTGCCTTCCAACCCAGACTATGCTATGATTCCATTTTATTATGGTTTATTTAGAGACTGCAGGGCCCAGTGCTGGTACTGCTTAAGACAGTGAAAAACTTCCGATTAATTACAGTTACAAGAAGATCAGTTGCAGAACGGCTAACCTCTATTAGATTTTATTGCTGACCTCCTGGGCTGTTTAAGTTACACACTAACTTTCCGTTTTCCCCTGCCCTTCAGGGTAAGTATTTGCAGTATTCACCCTTGATGAATAGTACACGCAATCAAGGACTATGACCCATGAACCTCTCCCACAGTGGTTCTGCTGTGAAAGGGCTGCACCTTTGCACCCTGGGTTACAAAGCTATCATTTTGAGGACGTCTGCAGCAGTCAGGCAGAGAAAACAAATTCCCAAGCAGAGAGAAGGATGCGTTGTGTTCTGACTCTGCTCCCATCTCAATATTATCCTTCAGTTTAATGGGAACACATATAAATCTTGAGGACCTTATTCTGATTTCATGTCATTGAAGACTAAACTCTGGAGCTCAATTTAAGAAAAGACTTTGACATTTCATGTTGCAGAGACTTAACTTCATTAGAAAGAGAGAGATGAGTAGGTGTTGATGTCTGATAGTAATTATATTAAATATAAACCAAAATTTATTAATTTAAATATAAACCCATCAATATTAGACTGTTAGGTTGGAAGGGAGTCACAGCCTGAAATCTAACGTAAAGAAACAACAGGTTTTCGAGCTTCCCTGCATATCCCAAGAATCCTGATCATATGAATTTTAATGTTTTTATGTTATTGCCAAAAAATGGCATCTCTAATACTGGTAAACCCATAAAACAATTAAACCCATTAATTCACTTTGCACCACTGACTAGCTAGCCATCTCTTGCAAAAGTTATGGAGTATGAAAATTTAGACAAAATTAAATAAGTAATCTAAAGATTTCAGTTTTGTTAACTCTGAATCCCTTCCTTTGCATATCCATTGATTTTCATTCATGAAAGTAAATAAATACTAGGCATTAAATTTTTTTTAACAGTTACTCATGACACATTCCTCGTATACTTTTTACTAATTATAAAGTAAATATGTGGATTTAGAACAGATTTCCCATTCACCAGGTTATCATCCTCAGGTACTAGAATTTTAGAATCATACCATATTCAAAAGCAGATATTTATTTTAGTCTTCTGTACTTCTTTATTTCTCAAAATATTGTGACAAACCTTGGAGAATAAGGTGATTTTTGAAAAGGAAGTATGAATGTAAAAACTATGCATACAGAATAAGATAAGATTAAACCTGCAGAAGACAAAGGTAATGGAATAAGAAAGAATTCAGCTGGGATGCAAAAGTCCTTTACATTGATAAGCGGGAAGAAAATAACTTCTTGTTGGATTTTTGAGATACATTTCCTATGTTATCTCTCTGAGAATATTCTCTCTGAGAATATAACATGAAATGTTATAAATCTGGCTGGCAGCGTCTTAGGAAGCAACTTTATGTTGTATTTATCTTCACCTATTTGCTTTAGTTTTCTCTCTTCTTATGATCCTGTTCACACGGCAGCTCTTTTCCTATATTAATTACAAATTTGAGCCAACCTTGGAGACAGTTTGCTTGTCTCCCTCACTGCGGAAAGCACACAGCCAGTTTGTGTGGAAAGTCAAAGAAGGAACATTTGAGAAACAGCTAAAAGAAGTGATGTTTAACTGTTGATTTTACCAGCTATCCAGAAGAGATTGTGGGCAGATTCATATGAATTTTGTTTCATATTGAAGAATAGCGAAATGCCACAAAACACACATTTTTTAACTTCTGTTATGTCCTGTGTACTTTCCTTGGACACTGGACCCGAACCAACCTTTTGGCATGGGCAAGTATATAGATGTTCCTAACAAACACTTTACATGAGAAAAAGAAATGCTAGGTAATGCGCACTAAAAGGATGAAGAAGATTGGAAGTGAAAATAAAATCTGCAAATTCTAACAGTAAATATGTGCTAGGGAGTTTATGCATTTTCATAGTCTATCTATATATTCTTCATCCCAACCTCATCAGATACCTATAGATCTCCATGTACAATAAAGACTCATAAACACAAACCTACATTTATGCTCAGTGTTGATCTTTTCTCTCTTAAAATAATCCCAACCATTCACTGAGGGATTCCTTTGCCACAGAAAATCTACCAATACATATTTTTACAGGGTGACTCATTGATTTATCTTCCTGTATTTCATTTTATTTCTTGTGTGGAATCTTCACAGCAATTAGCTGCTGAGGTTTCTGACTGTTTTCTCTTTCAAGTTTTCCTTTTGAGGATTCCCTTCAGCCTTAGTTGGATTTAATGTATTTCTTTATGGAGCTCTTAAGCTGCAGATATGAAGGGAAGACTTAACATTATCATAGTACGTCCTGTCTGCCTTCTTTCAATAAGTCCAATCCAAATAGGTATGGAAATATAAACTTTTAGCATCATCAGTGATATAACAGACTGGGATGGACTTGTATGCATTTTTTAAAACTCAAGAATTTGAATGTCCAGATATATTTATGCATGCCTACATGCACATACACAGTCAGTGATTAGAGGTCAGACTGCTGAAATCACTGCAAGATGTTTTTATTTATTTCTGTATGTGTTACAGTGGAGATGTGGTTAAATGGTAAGTCATATTTTTTCTAAAGGTATTCACTTAAAAAACTTGTAGTTTTTCAAATCTACTGAACGTTCACAGTTCTGATTGATTTCAGTCTGTATATTCCTTCAGAAAACCATGCCAAATATTCATCAATGCTGAGGTGACAATTCTTAGGCTTTTTTAAAATGTTTAGTAAAAAAAAGTTACAGTGGAACCTTTTTACTCTTGATGAGGTTGGGTTGGCCACATATCCCCCAATACAAGTGTGCCCTTTTTGATGAAAAGAAGTGATGTGGCATGGGAATTCATAATAATAGTGCATTATAGCAAATGGGAACATGTCCTAGAGAAGAGGATGGCTACCCGAGGCAACCAAACCACTGTTCCCAGATCCATTCCAACACCACATCCAATTAAATGTTTTGGAAGACTACAAATATTTCAAGTTGATGCCTTGATTTTTTGTAAGGAACTGAAATTTTTACAGCAACTCAGATTTTTATATAGAGATATAAAACATATAAATCTATATAAAAATGACAAAACCAGTTTTCATTGCCTATTTCTGAGAGTTTTGGGGGTGAGGGGAGGTGTTTGTTTTTTTACCACAGTACTGAAGCTTGATGCATATAGGAAAAAGTAGAGTAATATACTCTTAAGCTAACATACATGTTCGAAGTCATCTTTTATATGAGCAATTGTATAGCATAGGCAGATATGCATGGATAACTCCATGCATAAAGTCCTCAGTAAGAAACAGAGGTGTTCAGGAACCTCAAAAAAGTCAGCTCTCAGGTAAACGTGGTTAGAGCTGTGAAGAAGCGGACAGAATGCACCAGATGGAGAAGCAGCTGGTTTATGTGTAGTAGAAGAAAAGTGCTTTGTTTTTCTGCTTGTTTTAAACTCTTCATATATTTTGTGTGTGTGTGTGTAACTAAATATTTAAGAACGTGCACTGAATAATAAACATTTCAGAAGCTGCACTTCTTAATAAAAAACCCTTTGTTTTGCTGGACAGGAATTAGTTTCAATTGCCTACATGCCCTCAAGTGCTTGCTGTGGATCTGTGCCCAACCCATACCTTTATTATTTCTGATACCTCCCAGTGTTCAAACAGCACCAGAAGTAGAAAATATTTACGAGGATGGATGTATTTGGCAGCCATTGTTTGGTCAGAGGGTATGATCAGATAGAAATGTCTACTTCCTCCCTGGTTACGGACTCTATAGTTAGATTATATACTCTGCCCCTTTATCTCATCTTTGAAAAAAACAGAGATCATCCTCATTATGATATAGGAAGGGTCACAACTCATATGAATCACAGAAGTGTAGATATCCACAGTTCTAAACACACGAACCTATAAAACAGATAGAATGTGCCGACATCAGGAGAATGTACCAATCTCTGCTGAGTCAATGCAACATCTGCAGCAGGAAGAAAACAGAGAGAAAACGCTTAATAATAAAGTGGTAAAGGCTGAAGATGTGCTTTACTCTTTACATAAATGCAATTGTCATGATCTAATTCCAAGGTGTTGGCAAGAGAAAATGTTTCAGAATTGCTGCGATAAATGCCCTGAAGCTTGCAACTTCCTGTGCCTGACATACATCATTAGTGTGAGCGGGTACCACTATGTAACAATTAAGGAAATGTGCCAGAAAAGTAGGCATCTGGGTCTGATATTGCCAGGAAAAGAAGACTGCCTGCTTAGCTATAGTATGTTTAACGTTGCAAGACAAAGTTGTTCATGATCTTGCAGATTGGAGGCCATCTGGAAGAGGGCTGTGAGTGAACAGATAATTAATCAAGTTGAGAAATATTTCGACTTTATGAAAGCCATCGCCCTTTGCGATGAAATCTAGTTCCATCACAGGTGGGAACAAATATAAACGTACACTGAAAAGTGAAGGTGGAAATGTGGAGCCAAGCACATTTGCTGGGGAATGGAGAGCTGAAATCCTGGCAACTGAGCCATCCGCTTCAGCAGACGTGGGCTGCACAGGCAGGCGTCATTTGTCATGAAATTATAAACAGCGTTGAGTTTATAAGGTGACTGAGCCCTATGCTTGGAAGCAAACAGCTACTTTATTTTAAGAAATTAATGTTTTCTATCTGTCTACCTGCCCCTCAGTGACACATTCCCACTTCCCAAGCCGAGGGAGTAGAAATGAACACCGAGCCAACTCTAAAAACAAGGTTTGTGGTTTCCTGTGAAGGGAGAGGGCTGGCAGCAACAAAATGACTCTGGTCTACAGCAGCGTCCTGGAAAGCCCGTCTGGCTGCTGATGCTGCCATGGTGTGGCATGATGCCCTGCTTTGGGCATTTAGAAGATGATGGCAGAAATGGTTGCTTCTAGAAGGAATCATCATTCTGTGGCCTTGATAGGATGAGGGGTAATAGCTTCAAACTGGAAGAGGGTAGATTTAGATTAGATATTAGGAAGAAATTTTTTACTCTGAGGGTGGTGAGGCACCGGAACAATTTGCCCAGAGCAGCTGTGGCTGCCCCATCCCTGGAGGTGTTCAGGGCCAGGCTGGAGGGGGCTTGGAGCAACCTGGGCTGGGGGGAGGTGTCCCTGCCCATGGCAGGGGGGTTGGGACTGGATGATCTTTAAGGTCCCTTCCAACCTGAACTGTTCCATGATTCTATGATTCTGTGATCAACATGAGCTGCTGCAGTGAGAAGCTGGGCTCTTCTACTATTTTTTACTAGTTTCTTCTCTCAGCTGCTTCTCCTTTCTCATCTTCCAACTCAGAAGTGACTCAGTGGTAGCCAAGCCCTTGTCACTGTGGCAATAAGGTTTGGTTTTGTGCTTCCTGTTCAGAAATCTTTGCGCTATTTCTGAGAGAGTTAATAATTGCCTTGCAGTGATCAGCGTTTACGTGTTTTAGTGCAATGCCTCCTGCAGTTACGCTTTCAACTAAGGCTTGAGATGGAGAAATAGGCTAAGCTGTGATATTGTAACCCCTTTTATTTTGCAAGAAAGCAGCTGGGGGATTGAAATATCTTAACAGGCCACAGCGCCATTGTTGAATATGTTAGATCACATAAGCTGGACCAAAAAAAGTCAAATAAATTACATAGTTGGCAGCCCTAACCCGCTTGATCTAAGCATCACTTTTTTTTTATATACTAAAATATTTACAAACTATGTTTTGCCATTTTTAAATTTATATATTTGGAATTCCCATTTGAGTAGTTTTTCTGTTAATTAAATTAATTTAAAATCTAAACCCATACTTAAATATCAAAACAAGCAACCATTTGCTTGTGCCATAGAAATTTTTTGAATTTGCAATTTAAAATGTTGACATTCTGCATTTTTTCTGGGCAAGTGTTATTTTTTTAATTTCAGAATAGCTAATAAACTAGAAAATCAATTTCCTCCCCTGATAGAGGACGCAGTAAGGAACACTGAAGGAATAAAGAGAAAGAGGGAATCTGTTGGCTTTTTAAAAAGTCTTCTAGCTTGGGCTAGAATGCTCTCACAACTGGCACAAAAGTCATCGATGCCGTTGATTTTCATGCTTCTTTCAGCTTTTAATGTGATTGTACACAAGCGAATGCGGGAGCAATAAAACAAACAAACTTCATTCAAAGTTTCCTATTTAAGTCTGCAATTTCAATGGAAGTTAGAAAAGTTGTCAGTAATGGGGAGTAATGTGAAGGGCCTCATGTCCAGGACATGAAACCTTTAAGGAACTGTCTCTTTTTTAAAATGTCAGGTTTCAGTCAAATATAAAGAAAATGTGCCCTGGGATCTGCCCTGTTTCACACTAAGTGCAGTAATGGAACACGTGCTCTTGTTGGTTATTATAAGCAGGAAACCCAACAGATCATTTCAGACAGAGAAATGCCTGTAATTTTTGACATTTTCTGTACCATGCTTCAATGTTTATGATCTTTTCCTGAAGGAATATTTATCTTAGAAACCACCACAGAAAATCACAGGCCTCAAAAATCAAAGGGAAAGACGTGAGTATGAAAAACTGAAGGCACAGTGGTATACAAAAAAGGAACTAAAAGTAAGTGAAGTAAAAAGAGCATTTCATTGCTAATTAAAAAAACTTCCACATTTAAAGGCCAAGTAATGGAATCTCAACTGATGAGGAAATGCGTATGTATGAACAGATGCAAAGAAAGTAATTATATGTCTTGTTATATTTCATCTAATTAGGAATTATGATGACTTTAAGGTATGTGTTTAGGAAAAAATATGGCTAAAAAACCTCCTGAAGTATGTACTCTGACCAATGCATTAGATTAAAGGCAAAAGGAAGCTTTTCTGTGGCACTTGTGTAAATTAGCTCGCGAATACAGAACAGACCTGAACACTCTTCTTCCTCTGTGCAAGAATAACCTAAAAAAAGAAAGCTGCCGAAATACATATTAACACAGAACAAACAAGATACAGCATAATGTTTCAATAAAGGAGAAACTATGTTGTAAATAGACTGTCTCCTGTCATAAAAAAAATCAGGATGTCGTTCACTGATCTATACAGAAAGATAGGTGAGTATATATGAGTGTTGGCAGTTGTCATAGGCGTCTTTCTTTTATAATGATAATAATTTTTACTTCATTAATTAAGTCAATATCTGTGGTGTAGCGCAAACAGAGAAAGCAGGAGGAAAAGGGTAAAGATTGGGTTATTTTACACGCACCGCACATTGTCTGCAGGTAGGGAAGGCTCTGGCCATCCGCGTTTAGTCACGGTGCAGAGCCAGGGCAAAATGCACGTAGCTTAGGAGATAATCAAGATTAATGACTAACAGTGTACAAGTGCAGTTTTTTTTGTGGGTGTTTTGTTTGTTTGCTCGGCACTTTTTCTCCCCATTGCATTTTTTAATTGATTTACAAATTGTTTTATCTGAGATAACCAAACATTCTCAAAGGATGAAATTAAAATTCAGTGTGCATTGAAAGTCCTCCATCTTGGATTGGAGAAAGAGGTGACCCTTAAGAGAGCCTTTCTCTTACTCATTTATGCTTTCATCACCTTTCTAGCAATGCTATCTTATCAGCGATAATACTCCCTCTGACATCTGCTACAAAATGCGCAGCATCCTTTCCTAAGAAGCGTCCAGCCAGGTGTGAAATATGCTCTAGAAAGGTCAGAGCAGAATTAAAGTTCTGATATTTTGCCATTAGCTTGTTACAGGGCCAAAGTGTTCTGGAAAACTACTTCTTTCCAGTGAAACTGGATGTGGTCCCTGTAGGAGACTACCTGAATAGACCCGATCTTCCCAGCAACCCATCCTTCCCATAACCTCTCCGGAGAGTAGTGGCCATTATGGTAAAGGACAGCTGCGTTTGTGGGACAGATGCATTGTGCACTGGGGGCTCAGGGACCTGGTTTGTATCCCCGTGCTAACACGGGCAGCAAGTCTTGTAGCACATCATAATCCCTTCATGCCTTAACACCTCTCTCTGGGATGTTAAGGTGCGTAAGAGCACACGTTGCTTCCAACCAACGCTCGGAATTTACCTTTAGGTTTAGTGATAATTGAGGGGTGATGTAGCAGAAGGCACCACGGAGTTTAGATATGTGCACGTGTGCATGGGAGTGTGCGTGTCTGCACGTGTGTGTGCACGTCTGTTTGCACGTGTGTGTGCATGCACAGACGCAAGGATCTTTCACAGCCTGAGGAACCAGGCGAGCATACAGCAAGGCACCAGATTCCTCTTCCGTTCACGAACTACCTTTGGATTCAGTTGGTGTGTGCGCTTACTGCCATGCAACACTAGGTAGGTGCTCCTTGTTTCTCTAACAGGGTCAACGGGATTTTTTAGTATGAAAAATAAAAACCTAAAGAAAAGGTAAAAAGATAAATATAAACAGGAGAGCTTGCTTTTGCACAACTAAGAAATTACTTTCTTTAGCTAAGGAATATAACATCTTGATAGTGGAAAATGAAAGAATATTTAGGGCCTGCTTAATGAAAAAATTAATTGCCTGATAACATTTTCGCATAGTTGCAGTGGAAGAGTACAAACTGTACCATTTCTATATTTATCAAACTGCCTTCTGACCTGCATATAATAAAGCTTGACCACAGTTATGAATACAAAAATAAATTAAAAACTATGTGAGTTAATTTATAGCTAAAACCCAATAGATTTCTGATAAGTTTTTACTAAATCCAAAATCCTTTCCTCTAAGTATGGGTTTCTTAGTTAATACTGGAGTTATGTGAGAGCGTAGGTATATACCTGTCAGTTATGTGCTGCGCTCTGTGATGTGTTTGATGTATGCCATGAAGATGAAATGCATTATTCTTTGTAAGAATTAAATACAACAATATTATGTGTTATATTGGATGTATGTATAAAAATGTGTTATATTGGATGTATAGTATAACTATGGTGTATAAGAGAGTAGAGTAGAGTAGAGTAGAGTAGAGTAGAGTAGAGTAGAGTATAACTACACATAGTATAACTATGGTGTGTTAAGAGAGCAACAGGAAAAGCAAAGTTTCTACTGCAAACAGCCCTTACTGAGTTCTGTCAGGACCATGCTGGTTAGTAACACATGTCAGCAAGAGGAGTGTATGCGAATAAAAAGCTTAATATGACCATTATCTCAGCATGAAGTAAAATACAGTTTGAATGCTAATAAAGGTTTAGGAAATATTAGATGTGAATAAAAAACCTGCACCTGAACTTCACAACCAGTGAAGGTCCTCTATGACCTATAAGTGCATTTCTTTACAGTATGTAACTTGGAGGAAAGTTTTGCTTATAGGGATTCCCTACATGCTTACAAAATAAAGTAGGTAAAAGCATTAGATGCTGGGAATGAATGCTTCTTTCGGTTTTTTTTAGTATTTTAACAACCAGCTTGAAAACATACACAAATGCATTTTTTAAGGGCAGTTGCCCCTATGGGAACAGTTAAATTAAAGACAGGGGTGGTTAATAAAGCAATAAAGGCATTTTATTCCTGCCACAGCACTGGCTAGATGCTCATGACGTCCTTAAGTATTATACCCGTGTGGTACTGAGGGTCTCGAGCAGGCAGTAACTCTCAGGACATAGGCTCCCTGTCTGCAACTTTTCACTTCTCACCTGATTCCCAGGACTACCGATGATACCTGGGCTCCGCAATAGTTCCTGAATCTGCTCTCCCAGAGGGTTTAGGTGTGCTGGATTTACGATGCGCTCTCCAAGGCTTCCATTAGTTGAAAGAAGACATCCAGATTTTCTAAGAGACTTTAACCACAATTGCCCTTTACTTTAAATAGTAGCTTTAAAAAAGCACAGAAAATAGTTGTAGCCAAAATAATAAACATATAATTCTGTATGGTTTTGTCTGTCAGGAAATTGGTCAGCTTTTAGAAAGTGAGTCAAAGTCCTCTAGAAGACTTTTTTTGCCTGGTACACCATTTCCCCCCTAAATCAGAGAACCAGAGATTCTCATCTACGCATTGATTACCCCTTTATTTTTCTGTCCAAACACCCAGAAGGCAAAAGTTACTTTATTTTATAACTCTTAGATATACCATTTTCTTATGATCCTCTAGTCAGCCTCTTCAGGTAATTAAGTTCCTTCCTCACATGCTGGCTACCAGCCCGCAAGGCAGAATAAGATTGATTTATCTACCGAACTGCACAGTTAAATGTATTCAAATGTCACTGAGCCCAGGTAGTTCACCCTTCCAACCCAGACCTGGTAGTGTGCCACACATTAGTCCATTGGCTGCCTTTTCCTCAGTCCCAGAGAGGATCCCTGAACCAAAGTTAATCCTTTGAAGTCAGTTAAGCAACCAAGATCACACAGTTACACTAAGTGACACTTAATATTTCATAAAAATACTGCAAAAAAAAATCCCCTGTGGTCTCCAACAGCTGACATTTGTTGGAATAATTTATGCCTCGGCTTCTAAAGGTGTTCAGTGGGGAGAGGTCTGCCCGCATGAGATTTTAAACATATTTTGTCTAATTCAGACATCTTTAAACATTCCTCAAAGGCTCCAGGTTTGCCTGTGAGCCCATCATTTCTGCAGGATTTAAGAGTCCAGTGGTAAGTAATGAATTATTATAGTATATTCAGCACCGAGAAGCGCAGTCCTAAGCTTATTCTTTTCATCACGCTTGTACTCGCTGTGTCGTAAGGAACCGCGAGCTAATTTACATTTCCAGCTCTTTCTGTGGTTGTGTTTTCTATGAAGTTCCACTTGGCTTTTAAGTCTTGGTATTCCTTCTCTCCCCCCGCATCCTTTTTCCCCAGAGCTCATTTCTTCTCTTGATGAGACAGACCAGGCGGCAAGTTTGCTATGACAGGAGAGTTAGTAAACGTTAAGGGTCTCTTTCAAAATGACATACAAGGCTGTGAGAAGAGTAGCCTGGTGGCTGCAGGCCTGTAAGGAGTTGGGTGACCGTATGAGTCCTCCTGTCTTCATCAGTCTCTCTGCAAAAGGATGTGACAAGTGTAGAAGGAGTAAACTGTGTGACGCAATCTGAATGACTTAAAATTACAAATACTCAGGACATCAGATGTATGTTTCCATTATAGAAATTGTCCCATAATGTGGAATTTTGCTTCAGAGATTGTTCAACATGCAGAGTAGGACCTGTTGAATGAATAGATCAGTCGTTGTGGTACCTGCACATTATGCGGTGCTTGTATCCGTAAGCAAATTTTATTTGGTTTGAAATTTTGGGAAACAGTAGCAATATGTGGCTCTGGAGTATATTCTGGGAGTCAGGAAAATGCAAACACATATCCAGTGTTTTAATCTTTGGAAGAAAGCCTGGTTTCATTAACATTAATAGCAACATTTCTGTTGGCATTGATGATGCCAGATTTAACTTTTTCTTGTATTTCACTTTTTAGCAGAAGATGTGGTGTTTTGATGTATGTAGGATCTTGTTGCATAATATTCTGCCTGCATAGAAAAAGTTCCATTTTTTATTTTAAAAACACTCTGTCTGTAAGGACATCAAAAGTACATATGGATCAAAGTAAGAGCTATTTATCTGGAGTTTTTTCTCCTCTGTTGACTTTGGGCATACTGTGGAAAGCAGAAGGGATAAATAAAAGAGAGCTTGACTTAAGCTACAACCGATTTTGACTTTTTAATATCTAAATGTGAGGCACCAAATGTTCGCAGTCAAAATCAGCCTTGTTCCAAACTGGGAGAAAAAATTACCTTAAATAATGTTAAATAATTCTGGCTATTTGTATGCAGAAAGTTAAAAAATGCTGAATAATAGGAGAAATGCTTTATTATTTTCAGGGCTTTATTTAATGAAGGACTTATAGCAGAGAAGAAGTATTGAATTGGGACTGCCTACTATCTTGGGCTACTGAACCAAAGGAGAAGATCGGTGACAAAGTTTAGGTCTAGTTTTTCTGATGCAATTATATCTGAAAATCCAAATTTTTCTGTTTTCCTCTCACCCACTTTCTTCTTCTCACAGTGGTCAGGCTGTTTTATCTCATCTTCAGTAGATCTTGGAGAGAATCCAGGGCCACCCACAAGTTATTCTGAATTCAAGACAAGAACAACTTATTTTCCTCCCAAAGAAACAACATTTTCTAAAACTGAAATTTATTGCTTCATTATTTAGGAATCAAAAACTCTAAATGGGAAATTCTGAAAAGATAAAACAAAGACAGGAAGGAGGAGCGTGTTGCCACTAATTAATTTGATTTCAAAAAGGGAAAATAGAACCAGACAATGTTTAGGAGGATTGTCTAGGACTCCCAGCCCTAGCAGAAACTCTCTTCTCAGGTTTGTAGCAGGGAGAAGTGTAACTAATTCTACATGAATTTGAAAGAAGAGGAGGAAGAAATTCATATTTTAACCCCTCGATGGGAGGCTTCAAGAGTGTAAATTCTTCTTGAAACTTGTGAGAAAAAAAGAAGCAACATACAGCTACGATTCGCCAGCTTGGAAAATATCCTCCATAAGTTGTCCCGTGGCAGCTTTTGTCCTCACCTATTAAATAAAGAAACAAAGGAGTGGACAGTATTGAAAAGAAAATAGGTAGAGGTAAAGGTAAGAAGCAAAAAAATCACATATAATCTTCAGATATATGAAGCAACAGTACCGGCATACTGTCAAGTAGTGGGATTACATGGAATATAAGCATGAATATGCTAAAAATACACAGTTTTTTTTTTTTTTTGAAGCTAATTCTTGTTGCTTTTAGTTCAAGACTGGAACTTAAAAGCATGAACACACCATACCTCAACAAAAGTAGGAGTTTCCTGCAAAACAGTGTGCTTATCATGGTGATATTAGTCTAGCTCTGTATCTTGCTTGGCTGGTTCACAAATCAGCTAATATGAACCAAAAGCATGTGGCAGGTAGTATAATTTATGGAGAATACTTTTCTTTCGAGAAAAGTAGAGGCAGAGGTGTCATGCAGTGCACGCTACCTAGCTACTGAGCAAAATTTGCCGTAAGCCGACATAAGTTTGAGTACGCTAGTTGTATAATCACCTGCACGTAATGTAACCACCTGCCTGCTCTTCTCTCAAGACATGGCATTTAGTCTGGAAAGGGTGAGGGAAATGTGTCGGAACCAAAAGCAATCTCACCCTGAAGCCCTAGCAGTGGGCAACACCGTTGTCCAAGAATGGATTGCTTGCTGCTGCGGGCATGCCTCTGCGTGGGAGCTTTTTGATGCCAATCCTCACACCTTCAAGCTTCACCTCTCCCTTTTTCTTCCATTTGAGAGAGTTTCTAACATTGTTGGTGCACTGGGTACAGAACCGGGGGCTTTCATGGGTGAAGGTCCCAGCAGCTTGAACAAATAGCTGGATCTACTCACATTCATTCTGTGATTTGAGCAACAAACTCACATATATTATATACGCTGTCAGGTCATACACCTGCCCTTGGCAGAGAAGGTTTGTCTCTAACATCTGAGAATGAGGTTCACTATTTGGCAGCAAAACAAATGTGGCTGATCCTTCTCTCAGGGCTTGGCTTATGTCTAAGACAAGGCTAAGAGCTGATCCTGGGCTGCCCTGAGATGATCCTGGGCCCCCCTGAGATGATCCTGGGCCCCCCTGAGCTGACTGTGGGGACACGATGCCACAAGGGAGAGACCAGGCACAGCACACAGGACACAAATGCTGGGAACCAACTTTTCTACTCACAGAAGACCAGGCCATCAAGGCCATCGGCTGACGCAAGTCCATGTTGCTCCATTAACTTCAACGGAGTTGCCGATTTATGAGTCGGGAGTTCTGTTTTAAATCCTGCTATATCCTGAAGAGTAAAACGGGGGATGCAAAGAGGTCCAATAGGTGGGTCGTTGGACCTCAGACTAAACTTCCAAGTGTAGATGAAACATAGTCAAAGAAGCAAGCCCAGAAAAAGAGAATCCTCTTGCTCAGAGACAGCCAGAAGACAGTTGAGTTAGAAAAAACCTGACGAGTTCAAATCTTTGTGTTTAATTCAAATCTTTTAGTTCAAAGCTGAGCCAGGCTAACAGAAAAGTATGAGGTACAAGCTGGAGGTTATGATGTTAGATTCATTTTAATCCACATAATACATCTGCTAGATGAATAATGCTTCAGATACTTTAAGTAAATTTGATTAATTAAGCTGCCTAATGACATTTTACTGTTTCTTATAAGTCTAATTTTGTTTCAGAGCTAATAGGAGAAGAGCAGAGAACTGAGACACCGTCTCTCATCTTGGCTATATTACAAATCAGTTACAAGTGCAACATGCAACTTAAACCCACACAGCTGATTTACAGTTATGCAAGCAAGCACTTCAGCTAATTGTATAATGATACCTAAATTACTGAGGTACAGTGACATTCACTTGTTATGCTCAAGGATACAAGTAGAAAAAAAAAAAGTCAAAATGTATAATTTTGGTGTACGACTGGACACAGAGCTGAAAGAGAGATAATAAGTCCTTAATTAGTATCAAACTGAGCTGATTTGTCTCTTCTGGTCATTACAGATTGAACATTCGCAAACACTTATCAGTCGTTACTTTTCTTTTTGCACACTTCAAAGCTGGTAGCTTACAGAGGTGCTTTAAATGTAATTATTAATACATGGTGGAATGCAAACACCTGCTACTTTTATTTCTTTTAAACCAGAAATAGTGCTTCATCTTGCCTCCTGCTTGTGTGCACATTTCTGTTTATGCTTTCAAACAATTATTTCTCAACTAGCAGCATTCTTTCCTCTGTGCTATTGGTCTCCACCCATGACAACGGCAACAGTTCCTGTACAAACAACATACAGCTTTAAGGAAATTATGATAATGCCCCAAACACTGTGCAATTGTTTGTCACATACAGTTTTTCTTAAGTAAAATGATAGTGCCTTTTTTTCCTGTAATTTTGTTGTAAGGCAAAAAAAACAGTTTCTCACTGAGAAATCTTGAGGGTCTAAAGCCCGTGAATCTGTAGGCAAATTTGGCTATCATTATAGAAGAAGATTAGAGAAAAAAAAAGTATACTATCATTACAGCAAAGCATGTATTTTAGAAAATAAATGCTGGGAATGGAAACTGCTAACAATACCAGAAAAATAATATAAAACTAAAATCTTTTGACTACTGTGAAACCTCCTGTAACAGAAAACCTGAATCTTGTCTTTTAATTTTTTTTTTGCATTAATCTTTTCCTTCTGATCTGTGAACAAACGCATTTTTTTTCAATATTCTCTTGCAGATCACCCCCCCAGGGAAGGTCCTGTGTCCTGACTAAGAGGAAATAATTGTTAACTGCACAGAACAAAACAACTCTTCCATTGCAACTGTTCTAATTAGAAGTGATCAGGTAATGAATCAGATGCAGAAGCAAACAAGCTGTGGAGCATTCCAATGAGCTGTTTTCTCAACTGGATTCAAAGTCATCAACAGCTGAATGAAAATGTGTTATCCCAAACCAGGTGCATAGGCATGGAGCCTTCAGCATATAAAAAATATACGAGGGGCAGTTGTTCAGTGGTTCAAGGCATCTGTGTTCCCTCCTGAGCCAGAAGTCCTGCAGTGACCAGCGCAGGTGGATGGTGCTGGCTTAGGGGCTATGAGCTTACGGAGGGGAGGGAAGAGAAGAAATAAAGGGGTATATTGATTAAGAGTATCTTCTCTTTATCCATTTCTGCCAGATTTCCTATAAATCCCTGGCAGATGGTGAAGCTTGCCTTGCCAGTGTGTGACTTAAGAGCATCTAACAATATAAACAGGATTTATCCTACCATAGAGGTAAACTGTGTTCTACTTTCCCTTAGGATTCAATAGCACTTAACTGGTGCCAAGTGACACCTGTTTGTACCTAACGGGGTGTTTGATGGCTAAGGAGAAAGAAGAGGATGTAACAGATCATTTTCGGATGGTGTATCACTGTCATGTGTAGGCTGGTTGTTCTTTAGTAAAAACAAGGTGTTTGCATCAGTTGGAACACTTAAAGAATAAGTTGCTTTGAGGAAGTGATCAGCATCTGGCTCTGTTCTAACTAACATAACCCACAAAGAAATGGCTGTCATGAAACAAACAGATGTGCTCAGAAAACTGAAGCCAAATCCTCGTCAGACCTATGCAACTCTATTAGCTTCAACAGAGCTATATGGGAGTAGGAGAGTGAAAATTAACTTTGGGTCTTTGCTGCAAACAGTTAGATACTTGGGTGGAATTCTGGATAAGTTTAGCTCTGGCTGAAATAGTATACAATTCCGCTATGTAAAGCAGAAAAGAGTTTAGCCATTTGTTAGGAAATAGCTGCACATGAACACCCGTCTGTTACTACCGAACTCTAAACACAACTGTGTTTTGTTGATGTTTTAATTCATGTGTACTGCTGTAATGTGCAACAGCAATCTCCTCCAAATTGTTACTATAATTAATGAGAGTGCTATGGTTTTAGGTTTGAATCAGGAAGCTGCTATTTGAATGATAGTACCAACTGATTTGGAGACAGTAATATCATCTGATGCTGTGTATGAGGAACATGCCCAGCTGGAGAAGCTTTGAAGCAGCCTGAGTAGGAGAGTGAAGTTCTGTAGTATAATTAGTTTAGAATATAAAGACTGTCTGAGTCAAAGATGTTATCACACTTAATTATTTATGTTGTATTTTTATTATGTATCATTGAAATCTAGAGGAATAGCAAAGACAAGTGTTCCCTCAGGGACAGATGCTGCTGTCATTCTTGATACAAAGTCTCGATAGACATTGTAGGCATTTCCAGTTGAAAGAAACGACAGGATTGGGAATTGCTCTGTCTGTGATCTGTGCATGGTGGTAGGCAACAGAAGAGTTAACACCAGAAACCTCTTTCAGTGGAGGTAATGCTAATTCAGCCACATCACTTCTGCATTATCAATAAACAACTTAGCAGTGTTGAAATCACACATGATGTTTTCCTCTACCACAAGGCGGTAGGGACCACCCAACTCAGCATTTCAGTTGTGTTGAGTGCATGCGCATTTGAAAGAAGTCATAGAACAATTTAACATGAAATAAATTTCAGAACACATGCTTGTATGATAATGACACTTGGGAACTGTGTAATGGGATGAACGGTTGATGGTACGGGGGAGTGGGAAGCTGCTTTCAGCAATATACTCTGTTGAGAAGAGGTAAGTCTGAAACGTTGGCCTATGAAATACAGAAAATAACCAAAATTTTTGGGGCCGTATATTGAAACAGGCTGGGATTTCAGAATAGAAGCTGGTGAAGGTGATAGGGGCTGAGAAGACCACAGCAACAGAAGATGAAGCGAGAAGCACAACTGCTTTACAAAAATACTTCACTGTATTAAAAACAATGATAGATAGCACATGGTTAATAAATGAACAGTCAAAACAAAGGCATTAATCACACTTTCCTTTACCATAAAATTCATATGTACATTTTAAGTGTCTCTCACTTATAAAAGCCAATATTCTTCAATGTTAGAAACTATAAGAAAAATTAAAAAAACAAAAAAGAATGGAATGCGAAATTGCAGGAGCACCATGTGAGAAACAGTACCTAATCAAAACACCACTAGACAATTCGAAAGTGGAAAAAGCATTGGGCGTTTAAGGCTTTTTTTTGGACTGCAAATGTGAAAGTGAGAAACGGACTACAGAAAAAAAAAAGTAAAAGCTCAGACTGTAAATTCATCAGAAAAAGATCTATAACCCTTTAAAATCTTGTAGAAAAGACGGGGAGACATTTTTGTTTAGGTGACTCACAATTATGGTAGGAAGCTGTCCTTGTCATTTAGAGAGGCCACTGCTATTGCAGCGATGAGGATGAGCTACCACTGGAATTTGCCTTGGCTGATGTTAAGAACAACGTATCATTCTGTGCTGACGGATTGAACGAGCTTCTCAGATGAAAGGAGGATCTTATTTATATCAGCGATGTCATAGTAGTGGAGTTGTAGCTACTCTGGACTGAATCTATAAGTTACCCTACAAGCCTGTCGTCCTCTGCTACAGCTATATCAGATTTGTCTGAGAAATGTACTACTTTTCCTGACAAACTTTGCATTCTCTAGACCAGCCATGCAGTGTTTGCCTCGTATTTGCAAACACTAGCTGTATTTAATCATGCAAGAAAGACTAATTCCCTGCTACTCTGGGATAGTTATATATGTCTCAACTTTTGTGATGGATTATGTGCTTACTGTAACATTTTTTCATATCCTCTTTCTGAATCAGTTTGTGCTTTAATGGCCACACAGACTGCTCTTTATGTACATCTTCCTTCTCAAGGAGTCTGTAGGGAGGCTTTGTAGTTCCACATCTGTTTTTACACATTCTTTTCTTTCTGTTTCTCTTTCATACCAAAAGAACATATGCATTAAAAAAAAAAAAAAGAGGGGAAAAAAGAAAAGAAATCCCTTTATGTCTTTTTCTCCCTCTCTCTTCTAACTCTCTCTTCCCTGTTTTACTAAGATTCAGAATTGTTACCATCCGCGTGACCCAACTGTGTCAATAGTGGCATTCTCGCAGTTTTATATACATACGTCTCATGGGTTCACTCCCTGGTCTTGTTGAGATTTTCTAAGTAGACAAAGTGCTCTTCAGGAGATGGTGATGCTGTGAAATGAAGATGCATTTATCTGTGCCATGTAGAATGGGATTTACCTGAGAGATAGTGGACTTCAGCCCTGCAAACTCACCTCTGACTATGTTCAGGACAGCAAGCTTTCAGGCAATGTGATGGTGTGTTATGCCGCAACTGAGGTTTCGTTAGTGATGTTATAGATGCACCCAACCCTGTCTCTATTGTCTGAAATAACTTCTAGCTGAAGCATCAATAACATGTTGGCTTGCTTTACAGAGGTTTCTGTTTGGTCCCATAGCCTCAAAGTAAAGATTATTTTTTTTTGTAATTAAAAATTATTCTTTCCTAATAAGAAAATCCCACTCACATTTATTTGTGAGTGTCAGCAAGCAGCTGTAGCTTATAAGACTGACTTCAATTCCATTAAAACCAATGGCGATTGTAGAGCAATTTTAGTGCACAGGCTTTACCTTCGCCAGTGGTATTGCATATGAGAGAGACGTGCCTCTTCTGATCTAACTATATCCATGAAAAGAGGAAGGTTTTCACCAAAACATTTTCTTCAACACTTTCTACAAGCAGTTGTGGGGGGCTCCCCAGATCAACATACTCAGACCTGTGGATCTCATTCTTTGGTGGACCATGCAGAAATAATGAGTGCTCTGTTCATGGACACACACATAATTCTCCATTAAGCAAAATATGCCTAAAAGCCAAGCATTATCATGCTTAGTTGCCTAGGATTTTGCTAGAAAGGATTTAATATCTTAGAATCACAAAATAGTTTGGGTTGGAAGGGACCTTTAAAGCCCGTCTAGTCCACCCCCCCTGCAATGAGCAGGNCTAGATCAGGTTGCTCAGAGCCCTGTCCAACCTGACCTTGAATGTTCCCAAGCGATGGGGCATTGACCACCTCTCTGGGCAACCTAGGCCAGTGTCTCACAGTAAAGAATTTCTTCCTTTTATCTAGTCTGAATCTTCCCTCTTTTAGTTTAAAACCATTACCACTTGTCCTATCGCAACAGGCCCTGCTAAAAAGTTTGTCTCCATCTTTTCTGTAGGCCGCCTTTAAGTACTGAAAGGCCACAATAAGGTCTTCCTGGAGCCTTCTCCAGGCTGAACAACCCCAACTCTTTCAGCCTGTCCTCATGGGAGAGTTATTCCAGCCCTCTGATCATTTTTGTGGAAAACAAAAGGGCCATTTGGATCTTCCAAAAAAACACTTGAAGGAGGAAGGCTTGTGAATGGAGCATGTGGTACTTGCAGGATGCTCAGGTATGGTAGTATAGCTATGGCTCACATTATACTAATGTAACCAGGGCTCATTGGCCAGTTCAGATTTGAACTACCTCCACCTGCAGCCCCCAAACTTCACCTAACTTAATTTAGGGAAATCCAAGACCTACAGAAGCAGAAGCAGGATGAGGTAAGAAGTCAGCTATTTCCAGAGGAAATTGGCATTTTATGTAAATTTATTAGTTACCTTTAAAAACATTTCTCCTTCTTCTACAGAATCCCACTCTCCCTACACGGCCCGTAGAAGTGGTTCAAGCGAGTTAGAAGCAGAGTTAATCCAATGGTCAAGAGTGGTTTCTCCACTGAGCCCTGACAGTTTTGATTCAGTCCCTGGATTTGATCTGGAAACAGTTTGCATGAGTTTCTTAATGCTATGCACTATGCATATGTACAGGTTTGAAAACACAGGAAATGTTATTAGGATATTGGGTACAGGAGTTTATGTCTGTGGGGAGAAAGTATTGAAAGAATTTTTGATTTGGAGAATAATCTTCAATCTATTGATTATACAACCTAGGACATGTAGAAGATTTATCCCAGGGTTCACGTATCCTTGCACTCAAAATGTTTACAAATATTGGCACCTTTTCTATTGAAAAACATTTGTGAACAAGCAAGTATTGATTTTCTTTAAAAAAAGAGTGACGTTAAGACCAATAATTGAAAGTGCAGTGTAAGAACTAGAAAGTGGTGATGATCTGAAATTCATATGAAAAGAATTAAGAGAAAAACAAAGTCTTGGAAAAAAAAAAAAAAGAAAAAGGTTTAACACAGAGAAAAAGAGAAGACTCCTCTCTGTCATCATTGGGAATGAATGTTAGACAGGATGGAGCGCAGTAGTAGGACACAGACAGGCCACAGCACCCACAGCCAGTTTACATGACTTAGAAGCAGCAGGGCGGTGGAGCTGGTGGCTGTGCCTGAGGTAAGGTTGATTCTGGATAGATACGAGATCTGGGGTATGAGATAGTATGGCCTAAGTGTCACAGAGGTCACATGTTGAACTTATTTCCACAAATTAACATTCTGTTGTGCATTCCTTGAATCATGATAACTTGCCCTCCACACATTCATAGCTTACAGCAACTTCGACTTAAATGAATATCCTGGCTTAGATGTTAACTGATATTAAGTACCTGGTTTTCCACGGAAATTTGTCTGTGTATCCAAGTATCATCTTCTTGTTGAAGCCAAAACTAAAATTTCTGTTCTTCAATGAAGTCATATTCATGTTCATATTCATTAAATACACCACCAAGGGATTTAGAAGAATAAATACGGAACAGGTGAATCTCATGTACTTACAGTGTTACCTCTATTTCTTACACTCAGAAAAAGTGTTCCTCCTTGCTTAAGGGACGTACTGCAACCATAGATTCTGATTTACTTGCAAAATAATATTTATCCATTCCCAAGGCTGGTATGCTATTTCCTCAAAGCCTCAGAAATCTTTTCCATTGGGAATTTACAAGGATTGTGACTGGGCTGGAAAATAGCTATGAGAAAAGAGATTTTGCCAGGGGAGGTCACAACACCTTACCAAACCCCAGTAGCCAGTGTGTCTTTTTGCAGGCAATATAATGACTAGCTGTTCCAAATAGCAGTCAAAAGTCAGCTCTACCCAGAACATTTCGTAAAAGGTAGCCTGTAATCAAGTTTGTACTTTGTCCTCTTAAGTTAAACTAATTGAACTTTGAAGTATAATTCAGGATGTGGCCAGCTTATATCAGTAAGACCATAATGTCTGCTATCGGTATACTCAACGGCAGTCTAAAATCTGTTCTTTATGTTGGTGTGCCAGGTATTCAAAAGAGATAGGATCCAGAAAAAATAGCCTGCAGTGATGACTCAGAAATGCCAAAGGAGTTTTCACACTGGAAATGCCAATGTCTCAGGTATGATATGACATACCTGTTCAAAATAAAAATCTGCTTTTGAATTGGGAAAGGGTGAGCATCGCTGAATAGGTCTGTGAACATCTTATTTAATATTGCTTTATTTTGAAAATAAATAGAAACTTTTTTGATAGTGAGCAAAACTGGAACTCTGTTTCATGCTCTAAGTTTCCACTAAAGATATGACTCCCTGAGGGGAGTTTATAAATTAAGCTATAATTGGGACAATTTTATTTCCATCATTCTCACTGGACTATTCCTGAAGACACTCTGGATCAATCACTTAAAACTCACATTAGCATAAACAATGCTAATTTAATATTATAAGCTACTAATTAATAGACATCTGTTCAAAAGAAGTTTAACAAATGAGCCTAACAAGTTCACTCATATTCCCACCAAATCTGTCGGCCTGTGAACTCCAGAGGTGAGGCGATCCAAGCAGCCTTGGCAGATAGCCAGTTGCCCCACCAGGCTGAACACGTTCAGAGGACAGAAGCTTGGTTGAAGTGAAGGACTTGGCAAAACAGAACCTGCACTCAAGTTTTTACGAAAATGCAAGAATCGGTAGAGAATCAGGCCTTCCATCTTAACAGGTATAAATATTGTCTCATCCGGTGCTCCCAGGAATTTGGGAGAGTCCTTTGAACTGGTTAAGCAAACACACTGTACTTCAGTCTTAAGCAGACAAGCATTTATGGCTTTCGTTGAAGTCAATAGCAGTTTTACAATGGCTTCCAGTGTAAAACCCAGGACGAGTGTTGGGCTGTAGATCGCCTACAGAGCTTGTTCCGCAGTGTCATGGCATAACGTTTGTCACAACCTTCACTTTAAACTGGCGTTGCTGTTCCAGAGCTTTGTGATTTCCCAAGCAACCTGCAGGACAATGCAGAGGGGAGCGTGCGTTTCTGCAAGGCACTTAGAGCTGTCGTTTTATTCCTTAAGACTTATGAATGAAGGTGTCACTGAAACCAGCTGTGCCATGAAGACGTTTAAGCTAGAAATTACCGTCTGTGCTGTTTGTGCTCAAAACACTTTGAATGCCGAAATTACTGTTTGTAGAGTTGAAAAATGCAGGCTACGTTTGGCCTAGTAGCACTTTAATTCAGCTTATCACTTGCTCAGTATTTTCTGCAGTACCCCCATTACTCTTAGCCATGCATTCATTTATTTCTTAACCCTAATCGATTTGTAAGAAATTTTCAATGTATATATATATTTTCTATATATAGTGTGTTCTGAAAATTTTGCACTGAATTTAAAGAGAATACAAGTAATATGTTCCCAGCACACTAACACTGATTTATTTTCTTCTTGTCTTTTTTTTTTCTCCCAGAAAAGAAAGAACCATCTTACTTAAAACAGACTCAAAGAAATACAAACCAAAAGCAGCAGAGCAAAAACCATTTCCAAAATTTGAAATGGCTGATGATGTAGATCACAGGCCTCGGTTTAATTGCATCTGTATCTTCTATCTATAACATTAGTGGAAGTATGGAAAAATTAACTCTGAGGTCAAACGTCGTTGAGTTTCACAGGAACCGAAAACCCTCTGGTGTACCATTCAGCTGCTTACACAGTATCTGTTTTCAAGACAGTGGTGCATGAGCTAAGACAGCAGTATGAAATAAGAAAGGAAACCTTTTCCCCCCTTTCCATAAATCATGGTTTTACAGTTCAGGAGGAATTCTAAATAAACAAGGTAGGAAAGAAACAGTGGCAAACTTTTTTGCAGATGGCACATTACACGAGGACAACTGCGAAGTAAATAGGGTTTTAATGCAGAGACGGAGACTTTAAAGGATGTTTGCATTCATTTTTTTTGCATTCAACTCTGTTAGATTGCTCAGCACCAGCAGTTTGTTCAGTTGTGTCTCGGAGAAAAGAAAAAATCCTTTTAGAAGCACTGTCCTTCACACTTCATGAATGAACAGAAGAACCATTGCCCAACGGAGTTTCTCCTATTTTCTGATTCTTGTTTCACATAAATGTCTGGTTGGAATCCCTAATACTTCCTTGAGCACAGAAGCTCCCAGACTGCACAAAATGGGGGCTCTGCCTGTCCGCATCTCTGAAAAGGATGCCTGTAAGTGCCTGCAGGGGAGCACTGGGAATGGACCACCTCAGGTCTGCTCAGGGATTCTGCTGATAAACACAACTGAGAAATGGGTATGTTGGTATAAAGTACAATTAGTATTTTGTCCACTACATAGTGAATGTGTTTTGGTTTGGTTTGGGTTTTTTGCCAAGGTTCGGTCTCGCGTTCTTCATATAAATTGCTGTACTCTTTACCTGAGTGGTATATTGAAGTGTCCAGGAAAAGGGAACTATTGTAAATCATTAAGACAATATGGTAAAACATTACTAAAGCAATTATGACTACAATCTTTAAATGGTTATACAGGGATTAATGATGCAATAGCTTGCAATATTCTATTTAATTACAAGCAGAACTTAGCTGTACTTTCCAAAGGAAAAGGCTTTTTTAATAAAATGACAATATTTATTTTTACTAAGTTATTTATATTTAGATTATTTAAAGAAAAAAGATCGGTGACAATGTTCTATTAATCTGTTTTCAGTAATAGTAATATACGAATATTATTATTTTTTTTCCACACTTGTTCAAAATACAGTGAAGAGATGTTATTCATACTTACCTTTGACATAATCTTTTTCTGGCTAAATGTCTTTGAGGTTTTACCTTCAATGATTCACGTATATAATACTCAGTGACTAAATTCTGCTCAGTGCTTTGATAATCACTGTCATACAGTCTGTTTACTTTATCGGTTTCAATTTTCTAAAAATCTAAATGGAGATGGTGTGATACTATTATGTTCCTGAGACGGTGATGTTAATTAAGAATCTTTTTTTCTAAAGCTTTTATTCTACTGAGAAGTTCTTGTTCTTGACAAGAAGTATTATATGAGAACACCTTTTACTTCTGGAAAGAAATTTGAATCCTGTTATACCTGTTGAGCAACGAGAAGATAATTTAGTCCTTTAAAACATGTCTTGACAAAGCATCTCTTGATAGAAGCAATATGCCTGAAGAAATGGCGCATAGCAAAGCCAGAGGAACTTGGCTTCCTGTACGTCTTCCGTATCTGTCATACATGATGTAGACAGAAACAAATCCAGAAATTTTACTTATTGTGGGGATATCTGGACTGGTTCTTTCAAAATTTAGAAAGAAACTGTGAAAAGAAACTGAAAAGGAATCCGAGTTGGAGAAGAGAGAAATAAACTCTTTAATAGTAAGCAAAATGCTAATGAAGAAAACCTAAAGGAAAATGGTTTCCTTTCAATTTACGTTCTGTTCCTATTGTATGATTTGTGCTTATTTCACATAAGAAGTGTGAAATGAGCAATAGGGACCCACATGCTATGTAAAAGAAGAAACAGATTTTTACTTGTAATGACCTCAGGATCATCATCAAATAAATTCAAAATGTTTTTACTTAGCAATGCAGGCAACAATAAAAGCAGAAATAATGTTATAGTTACACAGTACAATAATTCGGTGATTCTGCCTGAAACTTCCACATTGTGATTGGTTCAATTACATTGCTCCTTCTTTGCATGTTAGGGTGTAAATTGAGCCAAGTTTTGCTACCGGTGCTTTTTTTTTTTTTGCTACATATTTCATGTGTATCCCAGACCAGGGACGACTGGGAATCATTAATGTGACTCATTCACATGAGAATACATTGAAGAATGGATTGGCTTCAGTTTAAGAGAAAAGAATTGGAGCCATATATATTCTTAGCAGAAAAAAACCCAACTGTGTATCTCGCAAGAGATTCTCCCTTGCTGAGCTGGAGAATTAAGGTCTGAGGCAGGGGACCGAAGGTCCCTGCAGAACCTGGAATCACTCAGAGTGATCAAGACTGTAGCGGGCATCTTCCCACGCACTGAAGAATTTCAAATGGATCTGGGTGGAGCTTTTCAAAACTGTGAAACACGAAGGCCTTTAATTCCTACAGAATGTTCACAGAAAGCTGACAACAAAATTTTGGGGATATGGACTTTCAGCAGAATGGAGAGCGGGACAGACACACATCAAATACAGAGGCATAATCACATATTTCTTGGTTTTATTGTATTGACTTAAAACCTGGCTTTCATGTAGACTAACTTCCACTTCAGCTGCAGCCCTGTAGAATAAATGATACTCAAATCTCCTATGCAAAAGCGGCTCCAGTTGCTCCAGTCCATTTCTTTCAGGATTTCAATTCCTCTCTCACCTTCCCTAAGCTGTTTGAAGCACATTATTTTTTGAGGACAGCTTCTGATTTGTTGCCTTTTCATTGAGAATTGGGAAACTGAAGGTTGCAGAAACATTGCAATAAAAAGTATTGGGAAACTTGTAACATTTATTCTGTACAGGACGATGTGGAAGACGGAACACAGTCTAGTTCTCACCAGCTGGAAAGGCTGACAAGAGTAACAAAATACCCTTTAGCCACGGAGTAAACAAACATTGCATGGATAACTATAGAGGCACAATTCTCCCATTGCTATGGTTGTGGTGTCACTAAGTCAATAAGATTTCAAGGTTTCACTTATGGCAAAAATCTCAGCAACTTCAACAATATGAAACCAGTAATGAAACATATCTAAGTAGGCAGTGTTTGAATTAGTGTGATAGGCCTAATAAGAAATAGGCCTAAAATAATGTTTTGCATAGGAAAACTCTTCTATTCTGCTTGAGAAGTGATAAAAAGTATTACTATAAAGAAAACAATCATGATTATGATCAAAAATATTATTATTATATCCAGTTGCACATGGAAGTGTATGGAGTTAAGAAACTCCAGAACAGTGAGGGAAAGGCGATTCACAGCAAGGCTGGGGTCCTCGTGCTTCTCTCCGGGGAGAAGAGGTTTTGTGTGCTTTTGATTGCAGTACCCACTTCGTGGTGATAACACAACAGAGGCTTGAAGGCTCTTGAGCCACTGAACTTGTTACCACTGTGTCCATTTCAGTTTCCAGCTGTATTAGGTGCAAGTAGTTTGTACTAGAGTGTTTTTTTTTTTTCCCCAGTTTTGTGATGGAGAATTGTATTTGCAGAACTATGAAACTAGCACATACCCACTTCCACAAGTCACATAAATCACATTCAAATGAACAATGAATGTGCCAGTTTCCAGATGAAGACTATAGGTAAGACAGTTTCTTTCTTCCCAGGGTGACCACTGGGACAATATACAACTTATTTTAAATAAGAAATTCTTTGGTGAGATTATAATAATGCTGAAAATGCTTGTGTGCATTGTGGATGACCCATACAATCTTGTACTGGTGCAGGAAGTCAGTAACTTTCTCAGAACAACATCAAGAAAACTAATTAGTTACTAAGAAAATAACACTAAATGAATAGTAGCAAAGAAAGTGAATTGCAAATTATTTTGCAAACAATGGAAGATCAAAGTCATGAATATTAAAAGACCAATTCAAATAAATGCATTTCTTGGTGCTATTACTTTTATGGCCTTATTCCCAGGCAAGAATTCTATGTTAGAAACCTAAGTTCCCAGGCAATTCATGGGTAAAGTAAGATTGACATTTAGAATAACATGCTGTAAGTGTAGCTGCTGAGTGTTAAACAACTGGGTGGGTGACTGAGTTATTAATCCTGTTCCTGATTCAAGACACTTGATGCCTCTCCTGAAGACAAGTGCCTGAGTCTTAAAGAAATGCAGTTGTGTAAGAAGATGTTTGGTTTTATGATTGGAGCATTTGTCCGAGAAATACAGAAATCTTGGTTTAATGTTTCCTTATTGCCTCAAAGAATTCAAACCCACACCACTTACTCGAAAAAGTTCCGGACATTATGCGTTTGAGATGGAACATGATGCTGCAACGTAGTAGTCTGGACACTAGACTAAGAAAGTAAAAGATCTGAAGGCGGCAAAGACTGACTGTTCAAAGGACTGGAAAATTTCTAAAACCTGCTCAGGGAGGAAAACCTCTTCAGAAAGTGTCCTAGGCACTAAACTACTCCAGCTTAGGTGTTTTTCCATCATTTCCTATTCCTTTTCTAGTCATATCCATATTAAAAAAAAGGAAAAAAAAAACCCTACACCTTTGAAACTGGCTAAGGAAGAGACTGTGTTAGAATTTCACAGCTCTTCATGATGAAGAGAGGTCATGTTTTAAAAGACTGTAGTTACTTGCAGCTGCAATTGAGATGAACTTGAAAGCTGAATGTATATTAGATATGCCCTGACAATGTCTCTCAAGTAGAGTTCCTTGGAGAACATATGTAGGAAATGACATAATTTTGGATTCTAATCTAGCCGTATAAGCAAGGTGTGAGCCAAGCATTGTGAACTACTCAGCTGTGTCAATTGTAGGCATCTCTGGAATTTAGTTTTAAAATGTGAGTCAGCTTGGTATTTTGGATGGCAGCACAGTAAAGATCTTTCTGAGTGCTGTTTGGACTTGATTTCCAAACTACATTGCAGTCTAGGTGCCTCATTCCTTTGCTGTTTTTGACCCCTTGCGGGTTTGTTTTCAGGGAGGTTACTGCACTGAAGGACAGAGGGTTGGTTTATGTTGTAGAATAAAAGTAAACACAGAAGTGGATTCGGTTGTGTATAAAGCCACTTTACATGGCAAGTTTTCTCTTTGGCTTTTAAGGTATCTAGGTATCAGGAAGTTTTTTCTTCTAGTTTAGATTAAAAGTTTATTGTGCTTTTGTATACATAGCAGGAAGATATTGTAGGCAGCACAAAAAGGGCATTGTTCCTGGGCTATTTTTCATTGTTTTGTTAGAGCATGCTTCAAGATAATTTTCTTCCTTCCAATTAGGAATCTGGCATGTTTCAGAGATATGGAATGTACAATAATTATAATGATCAAGTAGTTGAGTGTTTGAGTATGTGCCTAAAATGTATGGATAATTGGTATAAAATGTGCAAATACTTGACTAAGTGCCCTGAGACACTCTTCTTCACGTCTTAAAGACAATATTTTGGTATCGAGATTTCATGCAAATAACAGCTTGGTGTTATACTTTGTTCCTATCTATTACATACAGTTACAATCACATAATTCATTAACCAAGCTTCCTCAAAGTAACTGCTTTCCATGCTTTAGGAATATTAACTAACACAGCAACCTGAACTTGTACTGCACATGTCAACCTATTGTTCAATTTATTTATGCATATTATCTATATTGTGCTCTTACTTGGAGCTGGGAGCAACACATCCATGTTGTGAGGTGCTTATGAAATGAACCATCTGGACCTAGTTGACCTTTACTTTCTCCATTAGTCACCAGATGATCTTTTAGCTTAATTTTTACCTATTTTGCCACATCCAAATTTTGAGATGATTCAGTTTGTCACATCTAACAATTATCCCATTTGAGAGTTACTTGAGTATTCTGAATAGTGTTGTTGTCCTGGTCCTGCCATTGCAGGCTGCCTTTTGTCAGATGCTACCTTAGCTTAGAAAGATTCTTTTTCCCTTTCCATTTACAGACTTTACCAGAATGAACATAAGGAAATGAGAAAAAATGTATAGCGCTTTGAAGAGGAAAAATAAGTTGTAACCAATACACCTGAAAGACTCACGGAATCAAATGAATGAGATTGACGAAGAGAAGACAGATCAAAAGAATTCCCTAAAACCAGAGGGAAGGGTACTTCACTGGTTAAAAACTTCAGGTGTATAATTTTCTGATTCTGAATCTTTCCAAGAAGACATCTCCAGAATCACTTATTTCAGTACTTTCCAAACCTTTTAAGTTACAGGATGGTTGGATAATTTCTGCCAACTAACTCTGAAAAAGTTCTGTTTGCTTTATGTAAATATAATTTTAACTGTGTTCCCTCCAAAGATGAAGACTCCTGAGGGAAAATTTCACTGAGGAACACTGTAATAAATGCATAGAAAATGCCTTGTGTTTTCTGAAGGTGTGCTGAAATTTTATGTGAAATTATGAGTCACATTTTTTTTAAATTACCCTTATTTCTAATCCTAGAACTGTAAAAATAAAATCACATTTTCCCCAAATGATAACAAACCAAGAAATATTAACTCTTTCTTTGTTCCTGTATTGGGTTTACATGGCAAGGTTTTGGTAGTGGGGGGGCTACAGGGGTGGTTTCTGTCAAAAGCTTGTAGAAGCTTCCACCATGTGTGACAGAACCAATGCCAGCTGGCTTCAAGACAGACCCATCACTGGCCAAAGCTGAGCCCATCAGTGATGGTGGTAGCACCTCTGGAATAACCTAGTTAAGATGGGGAACAACAGCAACCAAAGGAGAGGAGTGAGAACATGTGAGAGCAACAACTCTGCTGACACCAAGGTCAGTGAAGAAGGAGGGGAGGAGGTGCTCCAGGTGCCGGAGGAAAGGTTCCCCTGCAGCTCGTGGTGAAGACCATGGTGAGGCAGGCTGTCCCCCTGCAGCCCATGGAGGTCCATGGTGGAGCAGATATCCACCTGCAGCCTGTGGAGGACCCCATGCTGGAGCAGTCTGTTCCTGAAGGACTGCACCCTGTGGAAGGGACCCAGGCTGGAACAGTTGGCGAAGAACTGCAGCCCTTGGGAAGGACTCACATTGGAGATGTTCGTGGAGGACTGTCTCCCGTGGGAGGGACCCCACGCTGGAGCAGGGGAAGAGTGTAAGGAGGAAGGAGCAGCAGAGACAATGTGTGATGAAGTGAACTCAACACCTGTTCCAGGTCCCTGTGAGCCGCTCGGGGGGAGGAGGTAGAGAAATGGGGAGTGAAGTTTAGCCCAGGAAGAAGGGAGGGGTGGGGGGAATGTGTTTTAAGATTTAGATTTTATTTCTTATTACCCTACCCTGATTCGTTTGTTAATAAATTAAATTAACTCCCCAAGTTGAGCATCTTTTGTCCATGAGGGTAATTGCTGAGTGATCTCCCTGTCCCTATCTCGACCCACAAGTCTTTCATTATATTTTCTCTCCCTGTCCAGCTGAGGAGGGGGGTGATAGAGCGGCTTTGGTGGGCACCTGGTGTCCAGCCAGGGTCAACACACCACAGTTCCTTTAAGCTCGGTGGATTTTTTATACGGGACAAATGGCCAGATCTCTTTTTCCCTGTTCTTTCCTGACCATGGCGATGGTACGTAGTTCACTACATATGCTTGCTTTGTTTCTCTCCATGGCATTCTGAGGTTTGTAAGTGAGCAGAAAGGTTTTGTGACAGTGTGCACACCGCATGACTATTCAGGAGGCTGTAGCACAGTCTCATTTTGAACTTGCACTCTAGCAGCATAATTCTATCAGGTTAAATGAAGTCATCTGTGACCTATCAAAGTGTACATGACATAAGATTCAGTCTGCTCTGAAAGCTCCTTCCTGGAAGGTCTTGATATTGAATCCTCTGTGACAGTATAGTGACAAGGCAAGCTACTATTCCGTCATGAAGCCAGCTATCTGCATGAGAAAGAAAAACCCATGAATAAAAAACCAAAGAATAAATGTCAATATATTGGTTATAAGAGAAATATCACATCTAAAGCAAGCACTGGAAATGGTACATAAGATTACTGATCATTGTCTGCCTTGAGGGCTCTTTCAGTCCACAGAAAATAAGAAGCACACAGTAAAAGTGAAGAGGGAAACACAAGAGGTTCAATATCCTTGTAAAAGGAGAGAATGAAGGAACAGATATATAAAAGTTAAGTGGTCAGATTACATTCATTGGGGGATAAAAGGCTTTTAGGATAGGATCAGCTAAGTGCCAGAAATAAAAAGGTTACCGTGGTTATAGCCAGACAGTGGGAGGTTCAAGGCTGGAGTGATAACAGACAGCAGCAGAGACAGGAAGGTGATAAAACTGAATGGATGAAATAGGATTAAGAGAAACATAAATAAATTAAATCAACTGAAACCTTACTTTGCTTCTGCCATGTAATTATATGCAGTTATTTCACTGATCATGAAGCTCAGAAAATTACAGCCGGTCCCAAACAACCATGCCTGTCTGAAAAAAAAGCAAACCCAAAACGTGCCAAGCAAACAACATACACGTGTACAGACAGAATATATTTTTGCGGTTTTCTTGACCTGTCTTGAAATATTTTCTTCCCTATTATAAACATCCCCGTGTCAACTAAAGGAAGCGGTCGTTCTGGGAAAGACATCACATCGTGCTGCTCAAATAAATTTTATAAGAAGAAAATTCCCTGGAGAAAGCTGACTTAATCAAAGCGGTCTTTTTGCTGGCTTAGAGCAGGGCCTTTTTTTCTTTGCAAATCAGCTATGGGGAATCTATCCATCAAGTGGGTCAGATTTATATTTATATATTTTTTCTATATTTGTGATCTAGTAGTTATAGTAGAATCTGGTGGTTGATATGTAGTGAGATTCATCTCAAATAATTTCATTTCGTTGAATAAGCATGTAGTCAAACTCAGTGCCATTTTTTTAGTCACTGGAGAGAGACTGGTGCGTCCAAAGTGCAGTTCATCTACTCATTTCAATAAGGAGGGGAAACTAGACAGCTGATTTTTAAATGCCTGAAGTTAGGTGAGAGAAATATCACCCAAAGTGCTCCAGAAAGACTAAGTAAGGTAACTTGTATATCTACAGTTCTCGGTGGAATTATTTATCAACACAGACTCTTGGTGGTTTGAATTCAACATAACAGACCCATGTTTGTATTTGCGGCTTCTGTTCTTCAGGAGTTACACATTTTCTGTGGAAGATACTGGAGAATCTAAATGCTATCCCAGCTGCATGAAAACAGGTTAGGTTAGGAGAAACAGAGAGAGAATTAGTAATAAACTCTGTCTGTGATATCTGTCTTTTATTAATAACAGGTGTTATTAATAAAAGTGTTATTCACTGCAGCTCTGAAGGAAAATGTTTACCTGATGGTCAGCGCCGGAGACAGCTACAGCCTGGGAGAGGTGGCCTGAGGAGCTGCCTGCTGAGCACCAGAAGCATTTTCTCTGATTTGTGCTATCAAACATCCTTACAGAGGACTGTGGCCAACAAATTCACTTTCTTATCATATTTTCATGACTCAGACACCATTATGGGCCTGGAGTGGCATGCAGTGGCCCACCACGTGGGTCTGGGTCCTAGAGAGACACAGTAGCAGGGGTTTCCGTAAGTTATCACATTTTCCAAAGACATCCTCAAGTGGTCTTTGTTACTACCTCTTCTTATCTCATCCTTCCTAAAAGTTTTCTTTTTCTACACCCATTTGCAGTGCACGCTTAACCAGGAAATACCATGAATAAATATGATAGCCAAAAATTTAAGTTATAGTAGTCTTAAAAAAAATAAATTACATAAATCATAGACAATTTGATATCTCTTCAAAGTATAACAAAGTTCTGATCTGAAGTTCAAATAAATTATTAGGATGTCACTAGGCTTTTAAGAAGGCCTCAATAACTTTCTAGTGCCTTGATAACAGGTTTAGTTTTCCCCTGAAAGTTGGAGTTGGTTGCAAATTTTCTGTTGGATTAGTTAGGCTCATTGCTTTAGAATTTAAATCCAGCTTGCCATTGACTATATGGGATTTGATTCGCTTATTACAGAAAAAGACAGTGAAATCATCCAAAGAAAAGCCTGGATTGCTGTTCCAATCCATGTTGCATCCTCCTAATATAACAACTTCAGTGTTTTATCTATTTGACTGGACGGGAAAAAAGCCTACAAAGCCAAAGATTTTAAGTCTGAATTAAGGAGACAGATATTACATAGGAACATTGATTTGTTATGAGCAGTAGATAGAAAAAGATTACATTCTAAACTCATATTTTGTGAATTAAGAGGGTGAAATACAACAGATATTGATCTCTGCACACAGGTAAACAGCAGTTGCAAATACAAATTGCTATTTCACAACACCATTCATGCAACGTGTCCCAAGGAGCTTTACTTGCTATCAATAAAAAACCAACAAAACTGCTACTGAACTGGATAAGCCTTAGAAAGCAGATGTCTTTTAAGTAGTATTAAAGTCAGAAAGCCAGCTGCTTGGGCCCAGCCAAAGGCTGATGCAGGATTTGAGAAAGGGAAAAGCATCTGTCTTTAAGTCGCAGTCTTATCTGGGATTGGCAAAGGCCAGGTAGTGGCTCGCTGCCAGTAAACCTACTCTGCTGAGATGGGGAAGGGGACAGATGGAACAAATCTCTTGGATTCTCCCGTACTTCTCCAGATTGCTACCAAGGGCAACATGGTTTTGTGTAAGCTAAACAGCTAGTCATTAGGACAGGAGTCTAAGAACCCAACCCTAAACCAAAAGTGAGATGAAGCACAACTATCAATTCCAGGGCCAAGGTTGGAGCAAAACACAGATTCCTTGAGAGGCTATATCAGGTCCCGAAACTCTGCTACATCCCCTCGGCATTGCCTGGCAAGATGTTGTTTGTACTAGAGAAGAGTTTTAACACCCCTGCTCCCAGGCTGCTGCTGTTGAAGCATTCTGTCACCAGCTTGTATGGGTTTTGTGTAATCTATCAAGCCAAGAAGGAAAGTGCATATGTACGTGAAGGATTTTGTTTGACTGAATGGTGGATTTCCTGCATCAAATGAAATAGTACTATGCCTATGTAGAAATGTATCAGTATTAGCTGGTTTTTTTTTTGTTATTTTGGCTGGTCACGAAGTGACTGATAATTTGTCCTACCGTGCTCTCCTCCTTATACCTGTCACTTCTCTCTTTGCCTTCTCTGTCCGCTTCCCTTTGGTCACATGTCTTTCTATTTAGGTTATTTCTTACAAGTAAACCTCAGTTCTTACAAAATAATGCATATATACATACGAACCAAGATGAAATTAATAGTGTGTTGGCTGGTCTATTTGTCATGCTTCCTTTTTTTCATGTTTATCTTACCAGTCAGATGAAAGATATCGAGAACAGGAACTATTTGTGATGGTGTTTGTTGTGAAGAAGAAGGAGTAGAGAGGGAAGGTGAAAATTGGAACAGACACAGAAAGAATAATTCGAACACATAGAAAATGTGTTTTGCAAATAAAAAAAAAAAAAAGAAAGGGAGTAAGAGCAGGAGTGGGACAGATGAAATACAAGGAAAGAAAGCCTTTGAGGCTAGTGCACTCTTTTGCAAAATAATCTGTTTCAAACTGTCATTAGTTTTGATAGAATATTTTGGGGTATTTGTGAGTCAAGCTTTCAAGACTGACTGGTAACATCTGCTTTTTATGAGTCTCTAGCACTCAACAACAGCACGTTACATGCCGTGGAGATTCATACACATTTATAAGATCATGATAACTTCCCACATGCCAGAAGTTCTGAATCAGCTACTAGCTGAAAAAAGTGGTAGAAGAAAAGAGTATAGTACCATAATAATTGAACTACGCTGTGAAACTGTATCACAGAGAGATAAACTTTTTGCTATCTTGCCCGTTCTTAAGCTTAGCTAATGGTATTGCTTATTCTTGGCCTCTTGAATGACTGATAGCATTCAAAAGTAATACAAGTGAAAATTGCTTTTTCTTAAAGGGAATTTTCACACCCATGATGTTGTCACTGTGAATCAATTTAAAGATAAGTTCAAATACTATATGTTTGGCTGAGCTGTGTTTCTGGATGCAGAATATCAAAGCCTCTGAGACTTTGGGATAACAGAGCTGCTGAGAAATCAGCAGTAAATCTATTTGGATGTGTTTGTCCAGCTTTCCCAGCGGGTGTGTGGCAGAAGCAAGAACGAAGACATGTGAGAGCAGGATTGGAGTCAGGACTGGAAACAGTGCAGAAGGGAAGGCCAAGCCATAGGCAGAAAAGAGGGGTCCGGAGGGAAGGCAAAGCTGTCGGTGATTTGCAGTAGGTTGAGTTGCTCACATAATGGCCATGCAGCCTTAAGGATACTCCATAGCTTCCACAGCAGGAGCTTTGATAAGCATTTCCAGGACCTACACCTGTGAAATTTTTTTACTGAGTTGTGATGAGTCATCACACAGCTATGTGTGTCAAATGTCACCACCGTTTTATTGAATTGTAAATTTGTAATAGGTTACTGGAAGCAGGAAGTAAAAGAAAACCAAATAGAAAAAGGAGAGTCAGCATTCCTTTGTCTGATGTTGGTTGATAAGACAGCAAAGCATAACTGCTTAACCTAATGAGAACTGCACAAACTGCTTAGGTTGAGGGAGGTGGTTCTGCCCCTCTACTCCACTCTGGTGAGACCCCACCTGGAGAACTGCATCCAGCTCTGGAGCCCTCAGCACAAGAAAGACATGGACCTGTTGGAGAAGGTCCAGAGGAGGGCTACAAAAATGATCAGAGGGCTGGAGCACCTCTGCTGTGAAGACAGGCTGAGAGAGTTGGGGTTGTTCAGCCTGGAGAAGAGAAAGCTCTGGGAAGACCTTATTGTGGCCTTCCAGTACCTAAAAGGGGCTACAGGAAAGATGGAGAGGGACTCTTTGTCAGGGAGTGTAGTGATAGGATGAGGAATAATGGTTTAAACTGAAAATGAGGGGAGATTCAGACTAGATACAAGGAAGAAATTTTTTATGCTGAGAGTGGTGAAACACTGGCCCCGATTGCTCAAAGAAGTGGCAGACGCACCATCCCTGGAAACATTCCAGGTCAGGTTGGATGGGGCTCTGAGCAACCTGATCTAGTTGAAGGTGTCCCTGCTCATGGCCGAGGGGTTGGATTAGATGGTCTTTAAAGGTGCTTTCCAACCCAAACTATTCTATGATTCTATGAAAATTGTTTGATATTAAAGTTACTTGACAAATATTGACCTGGGAGATGCATTATAGGCCTTGATGTTTTGCAGTTGTAGATGATGATTTAGTTTAAATTTATGAATAGAAATCTGAAGAGAGAAGCAGCTATCACAAATCTTGAATTCCAAGGCTATTCTATCCCTTTTTTAACAAAGAAGATATCTGTCTTTTGGGAAAACCTGCCATGTGATTTTATTTTTGGATGAAAAAAATAAATCAACGCTTATGTGTAAAATTAAGTTCTATGGGATTTAAAATGAAATTAAAAGAAAGTATTCAAAAAGTCATCTGCTACCTGGTGTATGATGTATGCAGTTCTTTCATTACTGCTGTAGATATAAATTTCTTTGCCAGAAGGCAGAAAAGGCAGAAGAGTTTTTGAGAAGACATGTTTAGGCACTGAGTCTTTCTTTTAAGGGATATTTTGAGATCTTAAGAAGCAGTTTTACATTCATTGTGGTATTATCTTTGCTCTTTGCTGTGAAATGCAGTAATAGTGCAGTTTTAATTAGCTTTTGAAAATGGCAGTTTTCAAATGGAAATCTACAAGGAAGCTTAAAATCCTAAAAAAATGAAGGCTGCGGATTTGATTATAATGATGTATTGCTTGAAGAATTAATAAAAGCTAAGTGTTTGTCTAATTCATGTGATTAAGCAATCACAAAATGGCCCCTCTTACGGTTTGCATTTTGTGCGGGAATCTGTCCTGGTTTGAGGTAAAACAGGACCAACTTTGCTTCTTAGCTGGGCCTCTCCTAACTACTGAAATTAACAGCATATTGTGCAGACACTGCTCGCTCAGAGTCATCAGAGCAATGTTTATCGTTGATGCCCAGGCATGGTAGGCAGAGAGGCTCTTGCTTATACTTATTGCTCTAACAGCCAAGGCCAACCAACTTTGTTATTTGCCACGTTGAAGGGTCGGAAGTGGAAAAGCGCAGTGGGGTCCCACCTGTGGGGAGGAGCGGACAGGACAGGNCCGTCACTGAGTCCAGCCTGGGACTGCCCCAGTGCCAGCGGGTGTCATGATTATCATCCTGGGAGCTTGATACGGTTTTGTATATATTTCATTATTTATTTTTTATTTTATTATTAATATCTCATTAAAGTAGTTTAGTTCCTTCTAAACTCTCTAAAAGTCTCTTTTTCCCTCCTCTGCCTCTCTCTTTGAGGAAGGAGGATAGAGGGGAGCATCTGTCGGTCCTGTTTGGAGTCCTTCACGTCCCCAGTGGCCGATTTGGCCTAAATCACGACAAAATCATGCGTATTTTAAGAGCCACTGAAAGTGGCTATGTAGAAATGAACAACAAGAAAAATCTCTCTTTTCATTGCCCATATCTGGAATCCCTTTCTATTATATGAAGAGCTTCAGCAATGATAGCCAACAAATAAAAACTTTTCCTTGCAATTGCTTCCACTTCCAAGATGAACTTGTGTGGAACCAACCGAGTGCAGCATGCTGCAAAGGATGCAAGGATTTTTAGAGGTCTAGACAAGATAAACCACAAGAAGTGTGATATCTTTTTTTTTTCCTCAATGAAACTACAGAAGTCTTAGAAATGTTTCATAAATGTGTGAAACAAACACAATTTAGAAAAATACTCCTCAGGTGTACAATATTACTGAGTTGCAATAATCTAATTGTCCAAACCAGAAAAATGTTGTTTTGCTGGGATGAGTGCGTGTTGAATGAAAACTTGTATATTTTTCAGAGCTGAAAAAGACTCATGGCCTCATATTGCAGCTGACAGAAAAGAAAATAGAAAAAAACATGCTCAGCGAAGCTCCAACACAGTTCAGTTCTCACCACCCTGATAGCTTTAGCTCCTGTAAACAGATAAAAGAACACTCTTTCTGAGTGCAAGAAACAAAATCGGTTACATCTGTAAAGAAATGGGAGATTTTAGAAATTAAATGTGAATTTTATTTAATTCAAATAGCTATTAGAAGGATTCATCCATATGTATACCCAGCACAATTTCCCCACAATGAAAACCTCTTAGCAGATATTATTAGGTAGAATTCAGTTCAAAAGGGCTTCTCTTAAATACAAAGTAGGTTGTTAACATATAGAAAAATTGCTCTACAAACACAAATGTAGTGGTTATCAGACAAAACAGGAGTTTTCTTAAAAGCATTGCCATCTGTAGTATTTAGCAAGGATAACAACACAAGAAAAGCTTTTTTTTTAGAAATTCTGTCCTTTTTTGTGCTTTGTTTTCAGAATATGGCAAGTATTCCTTTTAGCATTTCAAGTGGGAAACGTTAACCCAAACTTATACCTCGTTTTAAGTTATAAAAATGAACTTACTTGTTTTAGTTGCGTGCTATTCATTTTCTGTGGAAGTTGGCAATTTTGAAGTTATTGATTTAAATAGCAGCATTTAAAGGCAGTGCAATTTGCAAACATTTCCAGCAGCTAAGTTAGGACTTGGAAAGAACGTTGCAAGCTATAATGAAAATTCCAGTTTCTCTCACTTCTTATCATGTTGTCGCATTCTGCATTCTTGAGGCAGACCGAAAATCATTATGCAGCCTTTATGATACAGCCACTATTTCACCAGGAAGTATAGTGCCATCATTTTAACTGCAGAGTTTTTGTACTGTACTATATTCATTTTATTTTTTTTTCAGCAAGGATTTACAAACATTCCTACCTGCCTATTAGGCCAAGATATAACCCTAACACACAGTTTCCAAACAAAAACAGAATAAAGGACAGGCTGAGCAACAGCTATAAGTACCTGTCTCACACAAAGACAAATAAAATAGTCAACACACATCCTGGAAGGTGCTGGCACCTCATTTTCTGCTTTGTTTAGTTCAGTGGTAGTCAACAGCACACAGAACTGAAACCTGAGCAAGAAGTCTGTTTTAGGCTCGTGGTTATTCTTATTTGGTGCAATAAAGAAAAGCAAATGAGGAGCAAAGCTCATTCAGGTGTGCTCACAGTGGAAATTCTTTACAGACCACCAATTTCATGATCAATGAGCCCTTGGAAAGCACATAGTCTCATTCACACTCAATGTAATCTGTATTATCTGGCAAATAAAACAAACCCTAAAACAAACAGCTTTTCCTCTTCCTGTACAGTTGTTTTTCACTGCTACGCATTTGCGCAGGCTAGGTATTTTAAAACTAATGCACCGGACCTGCTGACTCTCATGTTACTCTTATGTTAGGAAGTTACTCAACTTCAGTGATTTATGAGAAATATTTGTAGGCACATCTTTGCTGCAGGATCAACCCGGAGGCTCAGTAGAGGGGTTAGCCCAATGGAACAAAGGAAATACTGGAAGCTACACGAGTTACCCTCTCTTGACGTGAGTGACCCCGGCCCTGTGGGGTGCTGGGACTTTTGGAGTCGTATCAATGTACTGCTTCTAAAGAAGCCAATGACAGTGAAAACGCAGCCCATGCTCTCAGCCAGGCTACCTAACCCACGTTCAAAGGAACTTTCCATTTGAGTGCCTCGGACAGGAGAGGCAAGCAAAGAAACCCCACAAAGAAATAAATGCGACTAAATAAACTAAAAAAAAATTAAAAAATCCTTAAATCCCAAATGAAATAGTGGATTTTGGTCTGAATCCAAAAATTATAGCCTGCTGTATCTGTGATTCTTACTACGGGTTTATCTGGTTGATGGTGACAGTGTTTCCCGTAAGGGAACGTGCACTGCTATAAATTCATAAGCGGATCCCGTTATATGTATGTCTTTTGAACACGGGCTGTGGAATCTTGATATCCAAATGAGCTTCTAAAAGGGAACAAATGTTAAGAAACTGGGAATGTTTGCTGCCAGTGAATTAACTTATTAGGAAGTATGATTTGTTAAACTGGGTTCAGTGCAAATAAATAAATGATTTGCTTAAATCATTGTCAGAGAAAAAATACCTAACGTTTATTAAGTATTTGAACAAATGTAGACACTGTTTGGAATATACAGTTTATAAGTGAAGATAGGTGAATACTGGAAAACTTCTGCAAACTGTTCACATGTTAATGCTTTGTTTTGACTTTATTTGTACTCCTTTTGTAACACTTTTCACAAACTCTTTGCTGGATCCAATTACTATTAAAATACTGCTTTGAGCTATTTTTTTTTAAGCAAACATTACAAAACGCTTGTGGAAAAATAACAGTGAGTTTTATATGCAAGTATTAGCACTTAAAGATTTCTATTTAGCAGTATGTTCATCTGTCACAGAATAGAAACAAAGCTTCTGCAGATGTGCAGAACTATATTCAGCAAATACTTTAAAAACCAAAATTTTTTTAGATAAATAGTAACATCTTTAGCAGAAAATTCAGTTAGAAAAAACCACTTAACATTATTTTCATAAACAAATCAACCAATTTGAGTGCACATATGTAAACCAATGCAGGTGTTTCTTTCACTGGCTGATTGGCTGACACTCATTTCTCATAGTCCTACTTAAGCAGATACTTAAAACTTGTAGAAACACTGGTAGCTGCTAAGCCCAAGTTGAGCTCAGTCTTTCAGATGGAATATCGGACCTCCATGGATCTCACCGAATCACAAAAGGGTTTTGGTTTTGAGCTGATGCTTGGTGAAAGGTCAAGGGGAGAGCAAGCTCAACGTCAGGGATAATATTAAGTCCTACTTAAGTTAGCTTCTGAAGTAGTTATAGAAGGAGTGTCTGTCTCCGTTGGGGTGCTTCTGGAATCCTTCCCTTACGACGTCTCTGTATACATACAATAGTGTTAGTCAATAATGCCGATCTGTTTTACTACCTAGGCAAAAAGTAGATATAATGCCTGGCAGTTCCCACACTGGTCACAACATATAGTGAAAAGCACCATGTATTTGCACTCTGATCTAAAAGTAAAGTGGTCCCTCTCTTGTGCCTGGATGAAATGGGTCATGTAAAATCCTTTGAAATAGTACCTGACAAACGGCTGACTACATCTGACAGATCCTTTATGCAAACACTAGATAGCATCATGTTGGAGATTAGTACTGCAGCCTGGCAGCGGCCGTGTTTGCAATTTGGGAGAGAAGTGGGATTATTGTTTCATACAGAGCAAAGCAACATTTTTTTTTTCAATACACCTGATGAGGGGAAAAACCACCCCAAAAAAGAATGAATAAAGGAAATTATTACTTTAATTACTCTGCCCCCGCCAGACAGAGAAGAAATTAAAAGTGACTAATTAATGCCCTCTATGAAAACTGAAATGGGTAATGGTAGGTACTGTTTCAGATAATTCTTTATCATAGGAATTCCTCAGTATAGCAGTTCCTCAGATTAGAGGAACCTGTCAGTCACAGAACATGGAGAGCAACACTTCTATTGACATGGGAGACAAAAGGGTTTCAGGAAATAGGATGGGAAACCTTAGCAGCCTGGACTGGAGGACTGTGAGGTTGCTTGAGCCTAAAACCAATTGCTGGTTAGCAATACACATGTAAAATCGCTCTGGTGTGACTAGAAGTTATTCTTCAGTGTGGAAACTGACTTTGGACATTTAGTGTCCCACTTCAGGCCTTTCTGGTCAAGACATTCACTGTAACTTTTGCAAACATATAATAATTAATTCTTCAACCAGGTTATTGTTTCTTCAACCAATAATTAAGAACAAAGGCTTGTGTGGAAACAATCGTAGATCCTGGGGAAACCAGTGAGCCTGGCTTCTCCACCTAAACTACGGAGACAAGCTTTTAAGTTTGGTTAATAAAACGAGGCCTTTTGCTTTCTATGCACACACTCCGTTTACTGAAGGGACAAAGCAAAGGTAATCTTTGGGATTTGGATCATAAGTGTCTGTCTTCACTGAAAGACTGTTTGCAATGTGTCATGCAGCTTTCCTTGCCTTCGTTGGCAGAATAACGCAATCCATGTTGGCTATTCCGCTGCTGGATAAACTCCCCCCGCTGACCCCTCTGCTCACCAGCCTCCACCCCCAGGTCTGTAAACTAACGATATCTGTGCCGAGCGGCTGAGCCATGCCCTCACAGCAGGGGTGGAACGGGTTTACCAACTCTTGAAAGCAGATCATCAACGTGGTTTTACCGTAGGGGTGAAATTGTTGAATATAGCATAACTTAAGCTGATTGTTCAGAAGCTCCAATGTACAAGCCTCTAAAGACTGTAAAAGGAAAATCGCTGTCTCAAACTGAGAAAGGTCCCCCAAAACCAAAATCTTTAACTGTTTTCTTCTATAAAAAAAGGCAACTATGCTCCAGTTCCTGCAGCTGTAAACAACATCAGAAATAGTTCAGGCAGACCACTGTATAGAATGAAATCATAGGCCACAAAAATTTCTTATGTTTTATATCCTGAGGGTAACAGCATAAACACAATAATGCTTTGCAATTATGCAATGCCTTTGAGCTGAGGAGGCCAAAATGTTTTACAAAGGTGGGTAAGAACTGCACTTTTGAAAGACTTACAAACAACAGTGGGGAGTCTTCCATGCAGAGCTGTGTGAAAAACTGATTATTTTCTCTATGGTTCTCTGGCTGAAATAAAACAGAACCAAAAACTCTGTTTGGGTCAATACAAGGCTAATTTTTTATTTTCTTGGTGAAGATCAAGGTCACAGAAATTCATTCTTTTAATCTAAAAAAAAACATTCTATTTTATTTTGCAAGTTGAAACCCTTTTCTAACATATCCTTTATTCAGAATAAGTTTTAAAAGCAAATCAATAATGTTCTATTTTTAAAAATACAGACATGATTGACAGTTTTGCCTATGTTTATCTCATTTTGAGGTCTTTTTTGAATTTGATACAAATTCATTAAATATTTCTGTTCTTCTCCTTTCTAGTTAATGCAGCTCTGTTCCACTCTCCTCCCATTTATGTCATTAATACCTCTACATCCTGATTTTGCACCAGTATCTGGTCCCACTGTGTAATGACTGATGTAATAATTCAGTCTGAAAGCAGTGTCATGATGCCTGAAATACACTTAATTGCATTGCAAGCCAAGCCAAGCTTGCAGGGGATGGATGGAGTTTCAAGGCAAGCAATAACTCTATTAATTAAGAAGCTGTGAGTAATGCTGATAGTAAAGGCTATCCATATTGGGAATAATTTTTAACATAAAATGAAGTATATGAAATAATCCTTGTTAATCTTAAAGTCTGACACAATCAAATTAAACAAGATATGGGAGAAAAAAGGCCATGAAAAATTTGGCTGAGTTGTGTTTCGTTAAGATTCTGAAATTTCCATTTTTTTTTACACTAGCTGTAGAGTAGATGGGAAACTGGAAAAAAAAAAGAAAAAGGAAAAGGGAAAATAAACTCTTTGGTTCTCCAGCTTCCTGGAAAGCCTTGCTGTTGGCCTAGAAAAGCCTCAAGCACGTAAGCGTGACCACTATTCTTCTATTGTACTCTGGGAGTACGGCATGTGCTCAGCTGTAGCTGTAGCTCTCTCCACTTCAGAAAATTTAATGGCAGAGGCTCTGGAAGTGAGCATGGCATCTAACATTTTTGAGCTAAAGTTCTTAATTTTAGCTAAGTCTCTGCTAATTCTAAATAAACTGACATCCACTAGGATATTGCTTCTGATCGCTTATGCTCAAGTACAGTATTTGACCATATAGTGTTGTCTTCAAGTTATCCCCTCCAGACTTAAGCTTTGGAACAATTAAAGACATTACTGTTAGGGAATCAATCACAGCTTTTACATGAGGCCTTGTGCCAGCTGTAAGGCATGAGGAGTTTATTCTGGACCGAAATAGCTAAGGACTTGGAAGCAGCGAGTGTTAAATACAGGAAAGAGCACAAAGGATGGAGAAAGGAAAGACCCTTAACAAAGGAGTCATCTGAAACAGGGAAAGCTTTCTACTTTGGCTGTCAGTAATACGTGGACTAACACATGTGCAGATGTAACTGTACACACACACACTGTATTTGTACCCTGATTGGATTTTCAGATGTGTACAGAGATCTCCTCAAAAAACTTTCTCCAAACTGAGCACCTTTTAGTGGACAGGGAGGGAGCAACAAAAAAATGCAGGCCTGTGATATAAGGGATCAACTTCTCAGACAGTCTTGCAAACAGCTTTCTTGCCATCTAAATGTCATGAGGTCAAGACAAGTCTAACGACTACGACCAACAACAGCTACTGAATGCTATCGGCAATTCTTATTTCTTCAGAGTCTGATAATGTGAAGACAGAAGGTTTTCCATAGTATTTCCAACTGCTCTTGTCTACTCACATCTAAAAATGAAGAGACAGAGAAAATTACTTTATTTTTAACTCTAAGAATCCCTATAGGATTTGGGTCAAAGGTATTGGCAAGGTCATTTTCATTGTGCAGATTGTTTTTCTCATTATAAAGTTTTGACATAAGAGTAATCTGATTTTTCTTTTTCCTCAGGCTTGTTGGTAAGTCTCTTTTCTGAGAGACTCATCTCTGTGAACCATACTGGAGAACATATTATTTGTGACTACATACATAAATACGAAAGATCAGAATATGTTTCGTTACTAATATTCATGTTTCAAAGAGCAGATTCATTCAAGATGCACCACTTCACTGTTCTCTTTTGTAGGAAAGTATAATGTGTTTGTGGTTAAATATCCTCAGAAGATTCCTCCTCTTCTTTTTTCATAGCTTTGTTTCATATTTCCCACAGCCATGAAAGACCACACAAATATAATATTCCTGTAAAAATGAATAACACAGTATCACAGAAATTATCTTAGTTCATTTAAGCACAGAACAGTTGTCAAACATGGCATTCATTTTTAATGTGAACTCTTTATTGTCTCATTTTCTCTTGTCTTCAAGAAGAAAATGAAATGATGCTTTATTTTAAAAATTAAAGAGGGAATGCCATTAACAGTTTGTATTGCTCTGTATGGAGCCAAAGTTCTTCTGTAATCCAGGAGTGAAAAAATAATTATTTACCTAAGAAATAAAGAGTCTTCCCACCGAACTAATACTGCTCAGTGAATTATAGAGCAGGATAAATACTGTAAAAAATCCCAAGTATATTCATACATTTTTAAGAAGTACCGTAGCTGTGATCACATTCTTTTTATATCCTGTTTCCAAAAATACTCCAGCAACAGTATTTTCTGGCAGGAACATGTATAAAAATAGCCAAAGTTAGCATAACTATTACAGAATGTGTGTGGAAAGAAAATTTTAATTTCATTTTGCAAGCTTTTGTATATAAAATACGTTTCCCAGACTCAATGAAGTACTTAGGCAGATGCTTAACTCTCATTATTTTCAAAATGTATGCTAAAATATTCTCTTCTGGAGTGGAGAAATAACTTAAAAGTATGATATTACTCTAAAGTTTCATTCATTTATTAGAAAGATGAATTCTATATTTGGAGATAAAACTGGAACACAGACAGTACTGTAGTGGAGGGGATAAAACATGGAAACTAAGCGTCACATGAACTTTTGTCTTCCATTCAAAATTAATTTAATTCTGAAAGCCTAAGTCTCATAACGGACTTGTAAACAAACCACAAATGAAGATTTTTTTAAAGAGAGATTACGCAGGAGTTAAGTTTAAAAAACATAAATCTTGATACGTTCGGAGTCTGTGAGCAGGCAAAAAAAATCATAACAGTTATTTATGATGAATGTTTTTTATCTATTAGTTAACAGATTATCTGCTTATAAGGAACAGAGGATTTTCATCCATTAATAAGTATTGGTAATCTTTTCTGTATTGTGTTTTTCAAATAAAACATATACTACTGCTGTTTTTAAAAGGTGTGTGGAATTAACTCCAAGGTTTTCTTCTTTGGTAGTGATGAGTCAAATTTCTGTTTAAGGGCAACCGCTGTCTTGTTTAAATTCCTGATTAACCACACTCAGATTTTTGATATTTCTGGCATTTTTATTACTCTGTTTTTTTTTCTGCTTTAAACAAAATTACTCCGATTGTTAGCAGATTCATTCTGGTGATAGCCAGCGGTGACCAGGGCCAACTCAGGCCAAGGCTGCAAGTACATAACATAACTGGTTTGGGGCCTTGTCAGTACCTGCTCATGTTAGTTCAGCCAATACCTGTTGAAGTCAATAGAAAATCTTCAAATAGACTTTGGCTATATCCCTGAGAAAGGAGAAGCTGTATTTTTCCAGGAATTATGACTGCATTGAGGACTGAAATAGTCAGTGGGCGACATATCTGTGAGTTCCTTGTTCTCTGAAGTCACCATATTCTTTAACCGAAACTCACTTCCCTGGTAAGTTCATTACTTTTCTTCGTAGATCATTCCACTTTTATTAAAAAACAAACAGAATTTTACAATATTTTCTAAAAGTCATAGAAGTGACTAAACTATCTATTCATTACCATTCTGCTAAACAGGCCATATTTGTATCAGACTTACTTTAGTTTTCATATTCTGGGGAAAAAAACCCCACATTAATTTCTACAGAAATGGTCACCCTCTCAGGGCTACTAAGTTCTGTAATTCCCAGGCTTTCTTGTTATGTTTAGGTGTGGGTGTCGTGGTTTAGGCACGGGTTTTAGACAGTGGGTCCCATACAGACTTCTCTCTCTCTTTCTCTCTTTCTCTCTTTCTCTCTCTCTT